>OX453090.1:41444652-41902845 GCA_949708635.1 Hirtodrosophila cameraria
CTTCCAGATACCTTCCGATACCTTCCAGGAACTTCCAGATACCTTGCGATAACCTTGCAGATTCCTACCCGATACCTTGAGATACTTTCCAAACTCCTACCAGATACCTATAAGATACTGTGCACATACCTTCCAGATACCTACAAGATACCTTCCAGATACCTTGTAGATACCTTCCAGATTAATTGCGAATACCTTGCAGGTACCTACCGGATACCATCCAGATACCTTCCAGATACCTACCGGATACCTTCCAGATACCCTCCAGATAGCTTCCAAACACATTCCCAGATACCTTGCAGATACCTTCCAGATACCTTCCAGATACATATGCATATACCTACCAGATACCTTCCAGATACCTTCCAGATACCTTCCAGATACCTACCAGATACCTTCAAGATACCTTCCAAACACATTCCAGATACCTACCAGATATCTTCCAGATACCTTCCAGATACCTTCCAGATACCTTCCAGATACCTTCTAGATACCTACCAGATACCTTCCACATACCAACCAGATACCTACCCGATACCTACCAGATACCTTGCAGATAACTACCAAATGTCTTTCAGATACCTTACAGATACCTTCCATATACCTACCAGATACCTTCCAGATACCTTCCAGATACATTCAAGATACCTACCAGATACCTACCCGATACCTTCCAGATACCTACCAGATACCTACCAGATACCTTTCAGATACCTTGCGAATACCTTGCGGATACCTACCGGATACCTTCCAGATACCTTCCAGATACCTTCCAGATACCTTCCAAATACCTTCCAGATACCTTCCAGATACCTACCAGATATCTTTCTGATACCTACCAGATACCTTCCAGACACCTTCCAGATACATTGCAGATACCTACCAGATACCTACCAGATACCTTCCAGATACCTTCCAGATACCTTCCAGATACCTTCCAGATACCTACCCGATACCTTCCAGATTCCTTCCAGATACCTACCAGATACCTTCCAGATACCTACCAGATACCTTCAAAATACCTTCCAGGAACCTACCAGATATCTTCCAGATACCTTCCAGATACCTTCTTGATACCTACCAGATACCTTCCAGATACCTTCCTGATACCTACCAGATACCTACCGGATACCTAGCAGATACCTTGCAGATAACTACCAGATGTCTTTCAGATACCTTCCAGATAACTTCCATGTACCTACCAGATATCTTCCAGATACCTTCCAGATACCTTCTTGATACCTACCAGATACCTTCCAGATACCTTCCAGATACCTTCCTGATACCTACCAGATATCTTTCAGATACCTACCAGATACCTTCCAGACACCTTCCAGATACATTGCAGATACCTACCAGATACCTACCAGATACCTTCCAGATACCTTCCAGATACCTACCCGATACCTTCCAGATACCTACCAGATATCTTTCAGATACCTACCAGATACCTTCCAGACACCTTCCAGATACATTGCAGATACCTACCAGATACCTACCAGATACCTTCCAGATACCTTCCAGATACCTTCCAGATACCTACCCGATACCTTCCAGATACCTTCCAGATACCTACCAGATACCTTCCGGATACCTACCAGATACCTTCAAAATACCTTCCAGATACCTTCCAGATACCTACCAGATATCTTTCAGATACCTACCAGATACCTTCCAGAACACCTTCCAGATACATTGCAGATACCTACCAGATACCTACCAGATACCTTCCAGATACCTTCCAGATACCTTCCAGATACCTACCCGAACCTTCCAGATACCTTCCAGATACCTACCAGATACCTTCCAGACACCTTCCAGATACATTGCAGATACCTACCAGATACCTACCAGATACCTTCCAGATACCTTCCAGATACCTTCCAGATACCTACCCGATACCTTCCAGATACCTTCCAGATACCTACCAGATACCTTCCGGATACCTACCAGATACCTTCAAAATACCTTCCAGATACCTTCCAGATACCTTCCAGATACCTTCCAGATACCTTCCAGATACCTACCCGATACCTTCCAGATACCTTCCAGATACCTACCAGATACCTTCCAGATACCTACCAGATACCTTCCAGATACCTACCAGATACCTTCCAGATACCTACCAGATACCTTCAAAATACCTTCCAGGACCTACCAGATATCTTCCAGATACCTTCCAGATACCTTCTTGATACCTACCAGATACCTTCCAGATACCTTCCTGATACCTTCCAGATACCTACCCGATACCTTCCAGATACCTTCCAGATACCTACCAGATACCTTCCAGATACCTACCAGATACCTTCAAAATACCTTCCAGGAACCTACCAGATATCTTCCAGAAACCTTCTTGATACCTACCAGATACCTTCCAGATACCTTCCTGATACCTACCAGATACCTACCGGATACCTAGCAGATACCTTGCAGATAACTACCAGATGTCTTTCAGATACCTTCCAGATAACTTCCATGTACCTACCAGATACCTTTCAGATACCTTCAAGATACCTACCAGATACCTACCGGATACCTTCCAGCTACCTTCCAGATGCCTTCCAGATACCTTCCAGATACCTTGCGAACACCTTGCGGATACCTACCAGATACCTACCGGATACTTCTAGATACCTTCCAGATACCTTTCAGATACCTTGCGAATACCTTGTGGATACCTTCCAGATACCCAGATACCTTCAAGATACCTTCCAAACACATTCATGATACCTACCAGATATCTTCCAGATACCTTCCAGATACCTTCTAGATACCTACCAGATACCTTCCACATACCAACCAGATACCTACCGGATACCTTCCAGATACCTTCCAGATACCTACCAGATACCTACCCGACACCTTCCAGATACCTACCAGATATCTTTCAGATACCTACCAGATACCTTTCAGATACCTTCCAGATACATTGCAGATACCTACCAGATACCTTCCAGATACCTTGCAGATAACTGCCAGATGTCTTTCAGATACCTTCCAGATACCTACCAGATACCTTCAAGATACCTTGTATATACCTTCAAGATAATTGCGAATACTTGTGGATACCTACCGGATGCCTTCCAGATACCTTCCAGATACCTTGCGAACACCTTGCGGATACCTACCATATACCTACCGGATACTTTCTAGATACCTTCCAGATACCTTCCAGATACCTTTCAGATACCTTGCGAATACTTTGGGATACCTTCCAGATACCCAGATACCTTCAAGATACCTTCCAAACACATTCATGATACCTACCAGATATCTTCCAGATACCTTCCAGATACCTTCTAGATACCTACCAGATACCTTCCACATACCAACCAGATACCTACCGGATACCTTCCAGATACCTTCCAGATACCTACCAGATACCTACCCGATACCTTCCAGATACCTTCCCGATACCTTCCAGGAACTTCCAGATACCTTGCGATAACCTTGCAGATTCCTACCCGATACCTTTGAGATACTTTCCAAACTCCTACCAGATACCTACCAGATACTGTGCACATACCTTCCAGATACCTACAAGATACCTCCCAGATACCTTGTAGATACCTTCCAGATTAATTGCGAAAACCTTGCAGGTACCTACCGGATACCATCCAGATACCTTCCAGATACCTACCGGATACCTTCCAGATACCTTCCAAACACATTCCAGATACCTTCCAGATACCTTGCAGATACATACCAGATACCTTCCAGCTACCTTCCAGATACCTTCCAGATACCTACAAGATACCTTCCAGATACCTTCCCGATACCTTCCAGGAACTTCCAGATACCTTGCGATAACCTTGCAGATTCCTACCCGATACCTTTGAGATACTTTCCAAACTCCTACCAGATACCTACCAGATACTGTGCACATACCTTCCAGATACCTACAAGATACCTTCCAGATACCTTGTAGATACCTTCCAGATTAATTGCGAATACCTTGCAGGTACCTACCGGATACCATCCAGATACCTTCCAGATACCCACCGGATACCTTCCAGATACCTTCCAGATACCTTCCAGATACCTTCCAAATACCTTCCGGATACCTTCCAGATACCTACCCGATACCTTCCAGATACCTACCAGATATCTTTCAGATACCTACCAGATACCTTCCAGATACATTGCAGATACCTACCAGATTCCTACCAGATACCTTCCAGATACCTTCCAGATACCTTCCAGATACCTTCCAGATACCTTCCAGATACCTTCCAGATACCTACCCGATACCTTCCAGATACCTTCCAGATACCTACCAGATACCTTCAAAATACCTTCCAGGAACCTACCAGATATCTTCCAGATACCTTCCAGATACCTTCTTGATACCTGCCAGATTCCTTCCAGATACCTTCCAGATACCTTCCTGATACCTACCAGATACCTACCGGATACCTAGCAGATACCTTGCAGATAACTACCAGATGTCTTTCAGATACATTCCAGATACCTTCCAGATACCTACCAGATACCTTCCAAACTAATTCCAGATACCTACCAGATACCTTGCAGATACCTTCAAGATACCTTTCAGATACCTTCAAGATACCTTGCAGATACCTTTCAAATACCTTCAAGATACCTTCCAGGTACCTACCAGATATCTTCCAGATACCTTCCAGATACCTTCTTGATAACTTCCATGTACCTACCAGATACCTTTCAGATACCTTCAAGATACCTACCAGATACCTACCGGATACCTTCCAGATACCTACCAGATACCTTCCAGATACCTTCCTGACACCTACCAGATACCTACCGGATACCTAGCGGATACCTTGCAGATAACTACCAGATGTCTTTCAGATACCTTCCAGATAACTTCCATGTACCTACCAGATACCTTTCAGATACCTTCAAGATACCTACCAGATACCTACCGGATACCTTCCAGCTACCTTCCAGATGCCTTCCAGATACCTTCCAGATACCTTGCGAACACCTGGCGGATACCTACCAGATACCTACCGGATACTTTCTAGATACCTTCCAGATACCTTCCAGATACCTTTCAGATACCTTGCGAATACCTTGTGGACACCTTCCAGATACCCAGATACCTTCAAGATACCTTCCAAACACATTCATGATACCTACCAGATATCTTCCAGATACCTTCCAGATACCTTCTAGATACCTACCAGATACCTTCCAGATACCTTGCGAACACCTTGCGGATACCTACCAGATACCTACCGGATACTTTCTAGATACCTTCCAGATACCTTCCAGATACCTTTCAGATACCTTGCGAATACCTTGTGGATACCTTCCAGATACCCAGATACCTTCAAGATACCTTCCAAACACATTCATGATACCTACCAGATATCTTCCAGATACCTTCCAGATACCTTCTAGATACCTACCAGATACCTTCCACATACCAACCAGATACCTACCAGATACCTACCAGATACCTACCAGATACCTACCAGATACCTTCCAGATACCTTCCAGGAACTTCCAGATACCTTGCGACAACCTTGCAGATTCCTACCCGATACCTTTGAGATACCTTCCAAACTCCTACCAGATACCTACCAGATACTGTGCACATACCTTCCAGATACCTACCAGATACCTTCCAGATACCTTGTAGATACCTTCCAGATTAATTGCGAATACCTTTCGGATACCTACCGGATACCATCCAGATACCTTACAGATACCCAGATACCTTCAAGATACTTTCCAAACACATTCATGATACCTTCCAGATACCTTCCAAACACATTCCAGATACCTTCCAGATACCTTCCAGATACCTTGCAGATACATACCAGATACCTTCCAGATACCTTCCAGATACCTTCCAGATACCCACCAAATACCTTCAAGATACCTTCCAGATACCTTTCATATACATTCAAGATACCTACCAGATACCTACCGGATACCTTCCAGCTACCTTCCAGAAACCTTTCAGCTATCTTCCAGATACCTTCCAGTTACCTACCAGATACCTTCCAGATACCTTCCAGATACCTTCCAGATACCTTCCAGATACCTTCCAGATACCTTCCAGATACCTTCCAGATACCTTGCAGATTCCTACCCGATACCTTTGAGATACCTTCCAAACTCCTACCATATACCTACCAGATACTGTGCACATACCTTCCAGATACCTACCAGATACCTTCCAGATACCTTGTAGATACCTTCCAGATTAATTGCGAATACCTTGTGGATACCTACCGGATACCATCCAGATACCTTCCAGATACCTTCCACATACCAACCAGATACCTACCGGATACCTTCCAGATACCTTCCAGATACCTACCAGATACCTACCCGATACCTTCCAGATACCTTCTTGATACCTACCAGATACCTTCCAGATACCTTCCAGATACCTTCCTGATACCTACCAGATACCTACCGGATACCTAGCAGATACCTTGCAGATAACTACCAGATGTCTTTCAGATACATTCCAGATACCTTCCAGATACCTACCAGATACCTTCCAAACTAATTCCAGATACCTACCGGATACCATGCAGATACCTTCCAACTACCTACCGGATACCTTCCAGATACCTTCCAAACACATTCCAGATACCTTTCAGATACCTACCAGATACCTACCAGATACCTTCCAGATACCTTCCAGGAACTTACCAGATACCTTGCGACTTCCTTGCAGATACCTACCGGATACCTGCCAGATACCTACCAGATACCTTCCAGATACCTTCCAGATACCTTCCAGATACCTTCCAGATACCTTGCAGATTCCTACCCGATACCTTTGAGATACCTTCCAAACTCCTACCATATACCTACCAGATACTGTGCACATACCTTCCATATACCTACCAGATACCTTCCAGATACCTTGTAGATACCTTCCAGATTAATTGCGAATACCTTGTGGATACCTACCGGATACCATCCAGATACCTTCCAGATACCTACCGGATACCTTCCAGATACCTTCCAGATACCTTCCAAACACATTCCAGATACCTTCCAGATACCTTGCAGATACATACCAGATACCTTGCAGATACATACCAGATACCTTCCAGCTACCTTCCAGATACCTTCCAGATACCTACAAGATACCTTCCAGATACCTTCCCGATACCTTCCAGGAACTTCCAGATACATTGCGATAACCTTGCAGATTCCTACCCGATACCTTTGAGATACCTTCCAAACTCCTACCAGATACCTATCAGATACTGTGCACAAACCTTCCACATACCTACCAGATACCTTACAGATACCTTGTAGATACCTTCCAGATTAATTGCGAATACCTTGTGGATACCTACCGGATACCATCCAGATACCTTCCAGATACCTTCCAGATACCTTCCAAACACATTCCAGATACCTTCCAGATACCTACCAGATACCTTCCAGATACCTTGTAGATACCTTCCAGATTAATTGCGAATACCTTGCGGATACCTACCGGATACCATCCAGACACCTTCCAGATACCTACCGGATACCTTCCAGATACCCTCCAGACAGCTTCCAAACACATTCCAGATACCTTGCTGATACCTACCAGATATCTTCCAGATATCTTCCAGATAGCTTCCAGATAGCTTCCAGATAGCTTCCAGATAGCTTCCAAACACATTCAAAATACCTTCCAGATACCAACCAGATTTCTACCGGATACCTTCCAGATGCCTTCCAGATACCTTCCAGATACCTTGCAGATTCCTACCCGATACCTTTGAGATACCTTCCAAACTCCTACCATATACCTACCAGATACTGTGCACATACCTTCCATATACCTACCAGATACCTTCCAGATACCTTCCAGATACCTTCCAGATACCTTCCAGATACCTTCCAGATACCTTCCAGATACCTTCCAGATACCTTCCAGATACCTTGCAGATTCCTACCCGATACCTTTGAGATACCTTCCAAACTCCTACCATATACCTACCAGATACTGTGCACATACCTTCCATATACCTACCAGATACCTTCCAGATACCTTGTAGATACCTTCCAGATTAATTGCGAATACCTTGTGGATACCTACCGGATACCATCCAGATACCTTCCAGATACCTACCGGATACCTTCCAGATACCTTCCAGATACCTTCCAAACACATTCCAGATACCTTCCAGATACCTTGCAGATACATACCAGATACCTTGCAGATACATACCAGATACCTTCCAGCTACCTTCCAGAAACCTTCCAGATACCTACAAGATACCTTCCAGGAACTTCCAGATACATTGCGATAACCTTGCAGATTCCTACCCGATACCTTTGAGATACCTTCCAAACTCCTACCAGATACCTATCAGATACTGTGCACAAACCTTCCACATACCTACCAGATACCTTACAGATACCTTGTAGATACCTTCCAGATTAATTGCGAATACCTTGTGGATACCTACCGGATACCATCCAGATACCTTCCAGATACCTACCGGATACCTTCCAGATACCTTCCAAACACATTCCAGATACCTTCCAGATACCTACCAGATACCTTCCAGATACCTACCAGATACCTTCCAGATACCTTGTAGATACCTTCCAGATTAATTGCGAATACCTTGCGGATACCTACCGGATACCATCCAGACACCTTCCAGATACCTACCGGATACCTTCCAGATACCCTCCAGACAGCTTCCAAACACATTCCAGATACCTTGCTGATACCTACCAGATATCTTCCAGATATCTTCCAGATAGCTTCCAGATAGCTTCCAGATAGCTTCCAAACACATTCAAAATACCTTCCAGATACCTTCCAGATACCTTCCAGATACCAACCAGATTTCTAACGGATACCTTCCAGATGCCTTCCAGATACCTTCCAGATACCTTGCAGATTCCTACCCGATACCTTTGAGATACCTTCCAAACTCCTACCATATACCTACCAGATACTGTGCACATACCTTCCAGATACCTACCGGATACCTTCCAGATACCTTCCAGATACCTTCCAAACACATTCCAGATACCTTCCAGATACCTTGCAGATACATACCAGATACCTTGCAGATACATACCAGATACCTTCCAGATACCTTCCAGATACCTTCCAGATACCTTGCAGATTCCTACCCGATACCTTTGAGATACCTTCCAAACTCCTACCATATACCTACCAGATACTGTGCACATACCTTCCATATACCTACCAGATACCTTCCAGATACCTTGTAGATACCTTCCAGATTAATTGCGAATACCTTGTGGATACCTACCGGATACCATCCAGATACCTTCCAGATACCTACCGGATACATTCCAGATACCTTCCAGATACCTTCCAAACACATTCCAGATACCTTCCAGATACCTTGCAGATACATACCAGATACCTTGCAGATACATACCAGATACCTTCCAGCTACCTTCCAGATACCTTCCAGATACCTACAAGATACCTTCCAGATACCTTCCCGATACCTTCCAGGAACTTCCAGATACATTGCGATAACCTTGCAGATTCCTACCCGATACCTTTGAGATACCTTCCAAACTCCTACCAGATACCTATCAGATACTGTGCACAAACCTTCCACATACCTACCAGATACCTTACAGATACCTTGTAGATACCTTCCAGATTAATTGCGAATACCTTGTGGATACCTACCGGATACCATCCAGATACCTTCCAGATACCTACCGGATACCTTCCAGATACCTTCCAAACACATTCCAGATACCTTCCAGATACCTACCAGATACCTTCCAGATACCTTGTAGATACCTTCCAGATTAATTGCGAATACCTTGCGGATACCTACCGGATACCATCCAGACACCTTCCAGATACCTACCGGATACCTTCCAGATACCCTCCAGACAGCTTCCAAACACATTCCAGATACCTTGCTGATACCTACCAGATATCTTCCAGATATCTTCCAGATAGCTTCCAGATAGCTTCCAGATAGCTTCCAAACACATTCAAAATACCTTCCAGATACCTTCCAGATACCTTCCAGATACCAACCAGATTTCTACCGGATACCTTCCAGATGCCTTCCAGATACCTTCCAGATACCTTCCAGATACCTTCCAGATACCTACCAGATACATTCCAGATACCTACCGGATACCTTCCAGATACCTTTCAGATACCTTCCAAATACCTTACAGATACCTACCAGATGTCTCTCAGATACCTTCCGGATACCTACCAGATACCTACCGGATACCTTCCAGATACCTTCCAGACAACTACCAGATATCTTCCAGATACCTTGCAGATACCTACCAGATACCTTACAGATAGCTTGCAGATAGCTTCCAGATATTATCCAAAAACCTACCAGATACGTTCCAGATACGTTCCGGATACCTACCAGATATATTCCAGATATATTCCAGATAGCTTCCAAACACATTCAAAATACCTTCCAGATACCTTCCAGATACCTTCAAGATACCCTGGAGATACCTTCCAGATACCTTCCAGATACCTACAGGATTTCTACCGGATACCTTCCAGATGCCTTAAAGATACCTTCCAGATACCTTCCGGATACCTACCAGATACTTACCGTATACCTTCCAGATACCTTCCAAACACATTCCAGATACCTTTAAGATACCTTCAAGATACCTACCAGATACCTTTCAGATACCTTCCAGATACCTACCAGATACCTACCGGACACCTTCTAGATACCTTCCAGATACATACCAGATACCTTCCAGATACCTTCCAGATACCTTCCAGATACCTACCAGATATCTTTCAGATACCTTCCAGATACCTACCGGATACCTTCCAGATACCTACCAGATATCTTTCAGATACCTTCCAGATACCTACCGGATACCTTCCAGATACCTACCGGATACCTTCCAGATACTTTCCAGATACCTTCCAGATACCTTCCAGATACCTTTCAGATACCTTGCGAATACCGGATACCTACCAGATACATACCGGATACCTACCAGATACCTTCCAGATACCTACCAGATACCTTCCAGTTACCTTCCAAACACATTCCAGATACCTTCCAGATAGCTTCCAGATGTTATCCAAAAACCTACCAGATACGTTCCAGATACGTTCCGGATACCCACCAGATATATTCCAGATATCTTCCAGATAGCTTCCAAACACATTCAAAATACCTTCCAGATACGTATCAGATATCTTTCAGATACGTTCCAGATACTTACCAAATACCTACCGGATACCTTCCAGATACGTTCCAGACACCTACCGGATACCTTCCAGATACCTTCCAAACACATTCCAGATACCTTCCAGATACGTTCCAGACACCTACCGGATACCTTCCAGATACCTTCCAAACACATTCCAGATACCTTTAAGATACCTACCGGATACCTTCCAGATACCTTTAAGATACCTACCGGATACCTTCCAGATATCTTTCAGATACCTTCCAGATACCTACCAGATACCTACCGGATACCTTCCAGATACCTTCCAGATACCTTCCAGATACCTTCCAGATACCTTCCAGATACCTTCCAGATACCTTCCAAACACATTCCAGATAGCTTTAAGATACCTTCCAGATACCTACCGAATACCTTCCAGATACCTTCCAGATACCTTTCAGATACCTTGCGAATACCGGATACCTAACAGATACATACCGGATACCTACCAGATACCTTCCAGATACCTACCAGATATCTTCCAGATACCTTCCAGATACCTTCCAGATACCTTCCAGATACCTTCCAGATACCTTCCAGATACCTACCAGATATCTTTCAGATACCTTCCAGATACCTACCGGATACCTTCCAGATACCTACCGGAAACCTTCCAGATACCTACCGGATACCTTCCAGATACCTTCCAGATACCTTCCAGATACCTTCCAGATACCTTCCAGATACCTTCCAGATACCTTTCAGATAACTTGCGAATACCTTGCGGATACCTACCGGATACTTTCCAGAAACCTTACAGATATCTTCCAGATACCTACCAGATAACTACCAGATACTTTCCAGATACCTTCCAAACACATTACAGATACCTTCCAGATACCTTCCAGATACCTACCAGATGTCTTTCAGATACCTACCAGATATCTTTCAGATACCTTCCAGATACCTACCGGATACCTTCCAGATACCTTCCATATACCTACCAGATACCTTCCAGATACCTTCCATATACCTACCAGATACCTTCCAGATACTTACCGGATACCGTCCAGATACCGTCCAGATACCGTCCAGATACCTTCCAGATACCTTTCAGATAACTTGCGAATACCTTGCGGATACCTACCGGATACTAACCAGATACCTACCGGATACCTTTCAGATACCTTCCAGATAACTACCAGATATCTTCCAGATACCTTCCAGATACCTTCCAGATACCTTGCGGATACCTACCAAATACTTACCGGATACTTTCCAGATACCTTCCAGATACCTTCAAGATACCCTGCAGATACCTTCCAAACACATTCCAGATACCTTCCAAATACCTTCCAGATGCCTTCCAGATACCTTCCAGATACCTTTCAGATAACTTGCGAATACCTTGCGGATACCTACCAAATACCTACCGGATACTTTCCAGATACCTTCCAGATACCTTCCAGATACCTGCCAGATACCTTCCAGATACCTACCAGATATCTTCCAGATACCTACCAGATATCTTCCAGATACCTTGCAGACACCTACCAGATACTTTCAAGATACCTTCCAAACACATTACAGATACCTTCCAAACACATTACAGATACCTTCTAGATACCTTACAGATCTCTACCAGATACCTTCCAGATACCTACTGGATACCTTCCAGATACCTTCCAGATACTTACCGGATACCTTCCAGATACCTTCCAAACACATTCCAGATACCTTTAAGATACCTTCAAGATACCTACCAGATATCTTTCAGATACCTTCCAGATACCTACCAGATACCTACCGGACACCTTCCAGATACCTTGCAGATACCTACCAGATACATTCCAGATACCTTCCAGATACCTACTAAATATCTTTCAGATACCTTACGGATGCCTTCCAGATACCTTCGAGATACCTACCAGATACCTTCCAGATACTTCCAGATACTTTGTAAATACCTTCCAGATAAATTGCGAATACCTTGGGGATACCTACCGGATACCATCCAGCTACCTACCAGATACATTTCAGATACCTACCGGATACCTTCCAGATACCTTCCTGATGCCTACCAGAGACTTTCCAGATACCTTGCAGATACCTACCAGATATCTTTCAGATACCTTCCAGATACCTACCAGATACCTACCTAAAACCTTCCAAGTACCTTCCAGATACCCACCAGATATCTTGCAGATACCTTCCAGATACCTACCAGATACCTTCCAGATACCTACCAGATACCTTCCAGATACTTCCAGATACTTTGTAAATACCTTCCAGATAAATTGCGAATACCTTGGGGATACCTACCGAATACCATCCAGCTACCTACCAGATACATTTCAGATACCTACCGGATACCTTCCAGATACCTTCCAGATACCTTCCAGATACCTTTCAGATACCTACCAGATACCTACCAGATACCTTGCGAATACCTTGTGGATACCTACCAGATACCCACCAGATACCTACCAGATACCCACCAGATACATTTCAGATACCTTCCAGATACCTACCAGATACCTATAGGACACCTTCCAGATACCTTCCAGATACCTACCAGATACATTCCAGATACCTACCAGATACCTACCGGATACCTTCCAGATACCTTACGGATAACTACCAGATATCTTCCAGATACCTTGCAGATACCTACCAGATATCTTTCAGATACCTTCCTGATACCTACCGGATACCTTTCAGGTACCTTGCGAATACCTTGTGGATACCTTCCAGATACCTTCCAGGTAGCTTCCAGACAGCTTCCAAACACATTCAAGATACTTTCCAGATACCTTTCAGATACCTCCAAATATTTTTTAGATACCTTCCAGATACCTACCAGATACCCACCCAATACCTTCCAAACACATTCAAGATACCTTCCAGATACCTTTCAGATACCTACCAGATATCTTTCAGATACCTTCCACATACCCTCCAGATACCTACCGGATATATTCCAGATACCTTCCAAACACATTCCAGATACCTTCCAGATACCTACCAGATATCTTCCAGATATCTTCCAGATAGTTTCCAGATAGCTTCCAGATAGCTTCCAAACACATTCAAAATACCTTCCAGATACCTTCCAGATACCTTCAAGATACCCATGAGATACCTTCCAGATACCTTCCAGATACCTACCAGATTTCTACTGGATACCTTCCAGATGCCTTCTAGATACCTTCCAGATACCTTCCAGATACCTACCAGATACCTACCGGACACCTTCCAGATACCTTTCAGATACCTTCCAAATACCTTACAGATACCTACCAGATGTCTCTCAGATACCTTCCGGATACCTACCAGATACCTACCGGATACCTTCCAGATACCTTCCAGACAACTACCAGATATCTTCCAGATACCTTGCAGATACCTACCAGATACCTTACAGATAGCTTGCAGATAGCTTCCAGATATTATCCAAAAACCTACCAGATACGTTCCAGATACGTTCCGGATACCTACCAGATATATTCCAGATATCTTCCAGATAGCTTCCAAACACATTCAAAAAACCTTCCAGATACCTTCCAGATACCTTCAAGATACCCTGGAGATACCTTCCACATACCTTCCAGATACCTACCAGATTTCTACCGGATACCTTCCAGATGCCTTCCAGATACCTTGCGAATACCTTGTGGATACCTACCAGATACCCACCAGATACCTTAAAGATACCTTTCAGATACCTTCCAGATACCTGCCAGATACCTACCAGATACCTACCGGACACCTTCCAGATACCTCCCAGATACCTACCAGATACATTCCAGATACCTACCAGATACCTACCGGATACCTTCCAGATACCTTACGGATAACAACCAGATATCTTCCAGATACCTTGCAGATACCTACCAGATATCTTTCAGATACCTTCCTGATACCTACCGGATACCTTCCAGATACCTTCCAGATACCTACCAGATATCTTTCAGATTCCTTTCAGGTACCTTGCGAATACCTTGTGGATACCTTCCAGATACCTTCCAGGTAGCTTCCAGACAGCTTCCAAACACATTCAAGATACCTTCCAGATACCTTTCAGATACCTCCAAATATTTTTTAGATACCTTCCAGATACCTACCAGATACCCACCGAATACCTTCCAAACACATTCAAGATACCTTCCAGATACCTTTCAGATACCTACCAGATATCTTTCAGATACCTTCCACATACCCTCCAGATACCTACCGGATATATTCCAGATACCTTCCAAACACATTCCAGATACCTTCCAGATACCTTCCAGATACCTACCAGATATCTTCCAGATATCTTCCAGATAGCTTCCAGATAGCTACCTACCAGATACATTCCAGATACCTACCAGATACCTACCGGATACCTTCCAGATACCTTACGGATAAATACCAGATATCTTCCATATACCTTGCAGATACCTACCAGATATCTTTCAGATACCTTCCTGATACCTACCGGATACCTTCCAGATACCTTCCAGATTCCTACCAGATATCTTTCAGATTCCTTTCAGGTACCTTGCGAATACCTTGTGGATACCTTCCAGATACCTTCCAGGTAGCTTCCAGACAGCTTCCAAACACATTCAAGATACCTTCCAGATACCTTTCAGATACCTCCAAATATTTTTTAGATACCATCCAGATACCTACCAGATACCCACCGAATACCTTCCAAACACATTCAAGATACCTTCCAGATACCTTTCAGATACCTACCAGATATCTTTCAGATACCTTCCACATACCCTCCAGATACCTACCGGATATATTCCAGATACCTTCCAAACACATTCCAGATACCTTCCAGATACCTTCCAGATACCTACCAGATATCTTCCAGATATCTTCCAGATAGCTTCCAGATAGCTACCTACCAGATACATTCCAGATACCTACCAGATACCTACCGGATACCTTCCAGATACCTTACGGATAAATACCAGATATCTTCCATATACCTTGCAGATACCTACCAGATATCTTTCAGATACCTTCCTGATACCTACCGGATACCTTCCAGATACCTTCCAGATACCTACCAGATTTCTACTGGATACCTTCCAGATGCCTTCTAGATACCTTCCAGATACCTTCCAGATACCTACCAGATACCTACCGGACACCTTCCAGATACCTTCCAGATACCTACCAGATACATTCCAGATACCTACCAGATACCTTCCAAATACCTTACAGATACCTACCAGATGTCTCTCAGATACCTTCCGGATACCTACCAGATACCTACCGGATACCTTCCAGATACCTTCCAGACAACTACCAGATATCTTCCAGATACCTTGCAGATACCTACCAGATACCTTACAGATAGCTTGCAGATAGCTTCCAGATATTATCCAAAAACCTACCAGATACGTTCCAGATACGTTCCGGATACCTACCAGATATATTCCAGATATCTTCCAGATAGCTTCCAAACACATTCAAAAAACCTTCCAGATACCTTCCAGATACCTTCAAGATACCCTGGAGATACCTTCCACATACCTTCCAGATACCTACCAGATTTCTACCGGATACCTTCCAGATGCCTTCCAGATACCTTGCGAATACCTTGTGGATACCTACCAGATACCCACCAGATACCTTAAAGATACCTTTCAGATACCTTCCAGATACCTGCCAGATACCTACCAGATACCTACCGGACACCTTCCAGATACCTCCCAGATACCTACCAGATACATTCCAGATACCTACCAGATACCTACCGGATACCTTCCAGATACCTTACGGATAACAACCAGATATCTTCCAGATACCTTGCAGATACCTACCAGATATCTTTCAGATACCTTCCTGATACCTACCGGATACCTTCCAGATACCTTCCAGATACCTACCAGATATCTTTCAGATTCCTTTCAGGTACCTTGCGAATACCTTGTGGATACCTTCCAGATACCTTCCAGGTAGCATCCAGACAGCTTCCAAACACATTCAAGATACCTTCCAGATACCTTTCAGATACCTCCAAATATTTTTTAGATACCTTCCAGATACCTACCAGATACCCACCGAATACCTTCCAAACACATTCAAGATACCTTCCAGATACCTTTCAGATACCTACCAGATATCTTTCAGATACCTTCCACATACCCTCCAGATACCTACCGGATATATTCCAGATACCTTCCAAACACATTCCAGATACCTTCCAGATACCTTCCAGATACCTACCAGATATCTTCCAGATATCTTCCAGATAGCTTCCAGATAGCTACCTACCAGATACATTCCAGATACCTACCAGATACCTACCGGATACCTTCCAGATACCTTACGGATAAATACCAGATATCTTCCATATACCTTGCAGATACCTACCAGATATCTTTCAGATACCTTCCTGATACCTACCGGATACCTTCCAGATACCTTCCAGATTCCTACCAGATATCTTTCAGATTCCTTTCAGGTACCTTGCGAATACCTTGTGGATACCTTCCAGATACCTTCCAGGTAGCTTCCAGACAGCTTCCAAACACATTCAAGATACCTTCCAGATACCTTTCAGATACCTCCAAATATTTTTTAGATACCATCCAGATACCTACCAGATACCCACCGAATACCTTCCAAACACATTCAAGATACCTTCCAGATACCTTTCAGATACCTACCAGATATCTTTCAGATACCTTCCACATACCCTCCAGATACCTACCGGATATATTCCAGATACCTTCCAAACACATTCCAGATACCTTCCAGATACCTACCAGATATCTTCCAGATATCTTCCAGATAGCTTCCAGATAGCTTCCAGATAGCTTCCAAACACATTCAAAATACCTTCCAGATACCTTCCAGATACCTTCAAGATACCCATGAGATACCTTCCAGATACCTTCCAGATACCTACCAGATTTCTACCGGATACCTTCCAGATGCCTTCCAGATACCTTCCAGATACCTTCCAGATACCTACCAGATACCTACCAGATACCTACCGGATACCTTCCAGATACCTTTCAGATACCTTCCAAATACCTTACAGATACCTACCAGATGTCTCTCAGATACCTTCCGGATACCTACCAGATACCTACCGGATACCTTCCAGATACCTTCCAGACAACTACCAGATATCTTCCAGATACCTTGCAGATACCTACCAGATACCTTACAGATAGCTTGCAGATAGCTTCCAGATATTATCCAAAAACCTACCAGATACGTTCAAGATACGTTCCGGATACCTACCAGCTATATTCCAGATATCTTCCAGATAGCTTCCAAACACATTCAAAAAACCTTCCAGATACCTTCCAGATACCTTCAAGATACCCTGGAGATACCTTCCAGATACTTTCCAGATACCTTCCAGATACCTACCAGATTTCTACCGGATACCTTCCAGATACCTTCCAGATACCTTCCGGATACCTACCAGATACTTACCTAACAGATACCTACCAGATACCTTGCGAATACCTTGTGGATACCTACCAGATACCCACCAGATACCTTACAGATACCTTTCATATCCCTTCCAGATACCTACCAGATACCTACCAGATACCTACCGGACACCTTCCAAATACCTTCCAGATACCTTACAGATACATTCCAGATACCTACCAGATACCTACCGGATACCTTCCAGATACCTTACGGATAACTACCAGATATCTTCCAGATACCTTGCAGATACCTACCAGATATCTTTCAGATACCTTCCTGATACCTACCGGATACCTTCCAGATACCTACCAGATATCTTTCAGATTCCTTTCAGGTACCTTGCGAATACCTTGTGGATACCTTCCAGATACCTTCCAGGTAGCTTCCAGACAGCTTCCAAACACATTCAAGATACCTTCCAGATACCTTTCAGATACCTCCAAATATTTTTTAGATACCTTCCAGATACCTACCAGTTACCCACCGAATACCTTCCAAACACATTCAAGATACCTTCCAGATACCTTTCAGATACCTCCAAATATTTTTTAGATACCTTCCAGATACCTACCAGATACCCACCGAATACCTTCCAAACACATTCAAGATACCTTCCAGATACCTTTCAGATACCTCCAAATATTTTTTAGATACCTTCCAGATACCTACCAGATACCCACCGAATACCTTCCAAACACATTCAAGATACCTTCCAGATACCTTTCAGATACCTACCAGATATCTTTCAGATACCTTCCACATACCCTCCAGATACCTACCGGATATATTCCAGATACCTTCCAAACACATTCCAGATACCTTCCAGATACCTACCAGATATCTTCCAGATATCTTCCAGATAGCTTCCAGATAGCTTCCAAACACATTCAAAATACCTTCCAGATACCTTTCAGATACCTTCCAAATACCTTACAGATACCTACCAGATGTCTCTCAGATACCTTCCGGATACCTACCAGATACCTACCGGATACCTTCCAGATACCTTCCAGACAACTACCAGATATCTTCCAGATACCTTGCAGATACCTACCAGATACCTTACAGATAGCTTGCAGATAGCTTCCAGATATTATCCAAAAACCTACCAGATACGTTCCAGATACGTTCCAGATACCTACCAGATATATTCCAGATATCTTCCAGATAGCTTCCAAACACATTCAAAAAACCTTCCAGATACCTTCCAGATACCTTCAAGATACCCTGGAGATACCTTCCAGATACCTTCCAGATACCTACCAGATTTCTACCGGATACCTTCCAGATGCCTTCCAGATACCTTCCAGATACCTTCCGGATACCTACCAGATACTTACCTACCAGATACCTACCAGATAACTTGCGAATACCTTGTGGATACCTACCAGATACCCACCAGATACCTTACAGATACCTTTCAGATACCTTCCAGATACCTACCAGATACCTACCAGATACCTACCGGACACCTTCCAGATACCTTCCAGATACCTACCAGATACATTCCAGATACCTACCAGATACCTACCGGATACCTTCCAGATACCTTACGGATAACTACCAGATATCTTCCAGATACCTTGCAGATACCTACCAGATATCTTTCAGATACCTTCCTGATACCTACCGGATACCTTCCAGATACCTTCCAGATACCTACCAGATATCTTTCAGATTCCTTTCAGGTACCTTGCGAATACCTTGTGGATACCTTCCAGGTAGCTGCCAGACAGCTTCCAAACACATTCAAGATACCTTCCAGATACCTTTCAGATACCTCCAAATATTTTTTTGATACCTTCCAGATACCTACCAGATACCCACCGAATACCTTCCAAACACATTCAAGATACCTTCCAGATACCTTTCAGATACCTCCAAATATTTTTAAGATACCTTCCAGATACCTACCAGATACCCACCAAATACCTTCCAAACACATTCAAGATACCTTCCAGATACCTTTCAGATACCTACCAGATATCTTTCAGATACCTTCCACATACCCTCCAGATACCTACCGGATATATTCCAGATACCTTCCAAACACATTCCAGATACCTTCCAGATACCTTCCAGATACCTACCAGATATCTTCCAGATATCTTCCAGATAGCTTCCAGATAGCTACCTACCAGATACATTCCAGATACCTACCAGATACCTACCGGATACCTTCCAGATACCTTACGGATAACTACCAGATATCTTCCAGATACCTTGCAGATACCTACCAGATATCTTTCAGATACCTTCCTGATACCTACCGGATACCTTCCAGATACCTTCCAGATACCTACCAGATATCTTTCAGATTCCTTTCAGGTACCTTGCGAATACCTTGTGGATACCTTCCAGATACCTTCCAGGTAGCTTCCAGACAGCTTCCAAACACATTCAAGATACCTTCCAGATACCTTTCAGATACCTCCAAATATTTTTTAGATACCATCCAGATACCTACCAGATACCCACCGAATACCTTCCAAACACATTCAAGATACCTTCCAGATACCTTTCAGATACCTACCAGATATCTTTCAGATACCTTCCACATACCCTCCAGATACCTACCGGATATATTCCAGATACCTTCCAAACACATTCCAGATACCTTCCAGATACCTACCAGATATCTTCCAGATATCTTCCAGATAGCTTCCAGATAGCTTCCAGATAGCTTCCAAACACATTCAAAATACCTTCCAGATACCTTCCAGATACCTTCAAGATACCCATGAGATACCTTCCAGATACCTTCCAGATACCTACCAGATTTCTACCGGATACCTTCCAGATGCCTTCCAGATACCTTCCAGATACCTTCCAGATACCTACCAGATACCTACCAGATACCTACCGGATACCTTCCAGATACCTTTCAGATACCTTCCAAATACCTTACAGATACCTACCAGATGTCTCTCAGATACCTTCCGGATACCTACCAGATACCTACCGGATACCTTCCAGATACCTTCCAGACAACTACCAGATATCTTCCAGATACCTTGCAGATACCTACCAGATACCTTACAGATAGCTTGCAGATAGCTTCCAGATATTATCCAAAAACCTACCAGATACGTTCAAGATACGTTCCGGATACCTACCAGATATATTCCAGATATCTTCCAGATAGCTTCCAAACACATTCAAAAAACCTTCCAGATACCTTCCAGATACCTTCAAGATACCCTGGAGATACCTTCCAGATACCTTCCAGATACCTACCAGATTTCTACCGGATACCTTCCAGATACCTTCCAGATACCTTCCGGATACCTACCAGATACTTACCTAACAGATACCTACCAGATACCTACCAGATACCTTGCGAATACCTTGTGGATACCTACCAGATACCCACCAGATACCTTACAGATACCTTTCATATCCCTTCCAGATACCTACCAGATACCTACCAGATACCTACCGGACACCTTCCAAATACCTTCCAGATACCTTACAGATACATTCCAGATACCTACCAGATACCTACCGGATACCTTCCAGATACCTTACGGATAACTACCAGATATCTTCCAGATACCTTGCAGATACCTACCAGATATCTTTCAGATACCTTCCTGATACCTACCGGATACCTTCCAGATACCTACCAGATATCTTTCAGATTCCTTTCAGGTACCTTGCGAATACCTTGTGGATACCTTCCAGATACCTTCCAGGTAGCTTCCAGACAGCTTCCAAACACATTCAAGATACCTTCCAGATACCTTTCAGATACCTCCAAATATTTTTTAGATACCTTCCAGATACCTACCAGATACCCACCGAATACCTTCCAAACACATTCAAGATACCTTCCAGATACCTTTCAGATACCTCCAAATATTTTTTAGATACCTTCCAGATACCTACCAGATACCCACCGAATACCTTCCAAACACATTCAAGATACCTTCCAGATACCTTTCAGATACCTCCAAATATTTTTTAGATACCTTCCAGATACCTACCAGATACCCACCGAATACCTTCCAAACACATTCAAGATACCTTCCAGATACCTTTCAGATACCTACCAGATATCTTTCAGATACCTTCCACATACCCTCCAGATACCTACCGGATATATTCCAGATACCTTCCAAACACATTCCAGATACCTTCCAGATACCTACCAGATATCTTCCAGATATCTTCCAGATAGCTTCCAGATAGCTTCCAAACACATTCAAAATACCTTCCAGATACCTTTCAGATACCTTCCAAATACCTTACAGATACCTACCAGATGTCTCTCAGATACCTTCCGGATACCTACCAGATACCTACCGGATACCTTCCAGATACCTTCCAGACAACTACCAGATATCTTCCAGATACCTTGCAGATACCTACCAGATACCTTACAGATAGCTTGCAGATAGCTTCCAGATATTATCATAAAACCTACCAGATACGTTCCAGATACGTTCCAGATACCTACCAGATATATTCCAGATATCTTCCAGATAGCTTCCAAACACATTCAAAAAACCTTCCAGATACCTTCCAGATACCTTCAAGATACCCTGGAGATACCTTCCAGATACCTTCCAGATACCTACCAGATTTCTACCGGATACCTTCCAGATGCCTTCCAGATACCTTCCAGATACCTTCCGGATACCTACCAGATACTTACCTACCAGATACCTACCAGATAACTTGCGAATACCTTGTGGATACCTACCAGATACCCACCAGATACCTTACAGATACCTTTCAGATACCTTCCAGATACCTACCAGATACCTACCAGATACCTACCGGACACCTTCCAGATACCTTCCAGATACCTACCAGATACATTCCAGATACCTACCAGATACCTACCGGATACCTTCCAGATACCTTACGGATAACTACCAGATATCTTCCAGATACCTTGCAGATACCTACCAGATATCTTTCAGATACCTTCCTGATACCTACCGGATACCTTCCAGATACCTTCCAGATACCTACCAGATATCTTTCAGATTCCTTTCAGGTACCTTGCGAATACCTTGTGGATACCTTCCAGGTAGCTGCCAGACAGCTTCCAAACACATTCAAGATACCTTCCAGATACCTTTCAGATACCTCCAAATATTTTTTTGATACCTTCCAGATACCTACCAGATACCCACCGAATACCTTCCAAACACATTCAAGATACCTTCCAGATACCTTTCAGATACCTCCAAATATTTTTAAGATACCTTCCAGATACCTACCAGATACCCACCAAATACCTTCCAAACACATTCAAGATACCTTCCAGATACCTTTCAGATACCTACCAGATATCTTTCAGATACCTTCCACATACCCTCCAGATACCTACCGGATATATTCCAGATACCTTCCAAACACATTCCAGATACCTTCCAGATACCTTCCAGATACCTACCAGATATCTTCCAGATATCTTCCAGATAGCTTCCAGATAGCTACCTACCAGATACATTCCAGATACCTACCAGATACCTACCGGATACCTTCCAGATACCTTACGGATAACTACCAGATATCTTCCAGATACCTTGCAGATACCTACCAGATATCTTTCAGATACCTTCCTGATACCTACCGGATACCTTCCAGATACCTTCCAGATACCTACCAGATATCTTTCAGATTCCTTTCAGGTACCTTGCGAATACCTTGTGGATACCTTCCAGATACCTTCCAGGTAGCTTCCAGACAGCTTCCAAACACATTCAAGATACCTTCCAGATACCTTTCAGATACCTCCAAATATTTTTTAGATACCATCCAGATACCTACCAGATACCCACCGAATACCTTCCAAACACATTCAAGATACCTTCCAGATACCTTTCAGATACCTACCAGATATCTTTCAGATACCTTCCACATACCCTCCAGATACCTACCGGATATATTCCAGATACCTTCCAAACACATTCCAGATACCTTCCAGATACCTACCAGATATCTTCCAGATATCTTCCAGATAGCTTCCAGATAGCTTCCAGATAGCTTCCAAACACATTCAAAATACCTTCCAGATACCTTCCAGATACCTTCAAGATACCCATGAGATACCTTCCAGATACCTTCCAGATACCTACCAGATTTCTACCGGATACCTTCCAGATGCCTTCCAGATACCTTCCAGATACCTTCCAGATACCTACCAGATACCTACCAGATACCTACCGGATACCTTCCAGATACCTTTCAGATACCTTCCAAATACCTTACAGATACCTACCAGATGTCTCTCAGATACCTTCCGGATACCTACCAGATACCTACCGGATACCTTCCAGATACCTTCCAGACAACTACCAGATATCTTCCAGATACCTTGCAGATACCTACCAGATACCTTACAGATAGCTTGCAGATAGCTTCCAGATATTATCCAAAAACCTACCAGATACGTTCCAGATACGTTCCGGATACCTACCAGATATATTCCAGATATCTTCCAGATAGCTTCCAAACACATTCAAAAAACCTTCCAGATACCTTCCAGATACCTTCAAGATACCCTGGAGATACCTTCCAGATACCTTCCAGATACCTTCCAGATACCTACCAGATTTCTACCGGATACCTTCCAGATGCCTTCCAGATACCTTCCAGATACCTTCCGGATACCTACCAGATACTTACCTACCAGATACCTACCAGATACCTTGCGAATACCTTGTGGATACCTACCAGATACCCACCAGATACCCTACAGATACCTTTCAGATACCTTCCAGATACCTACCAGATACCTACCAGATACCTACCGGACACCTTCCAGATACCTTCCAGATACCTACCAGATACATTCCAGATACCTACCAGATACCTACCGGATACCTTCCAGATACCTTACGGATAACTACCAGATATCTTCCAGATACCTTGCAGATACCTACCAGATATCTTTCAGATACCTTCCTGATACCTACCGGATACCTTCCAGATACCTTCCAGATACCTACCAGATATCTTTCAGGTACCTTGCGAATACCTTGTGGATACCTTCCAGATACCTTCCAGGTAGCTTCCAGAAACCTTTCAGATACCTCCAAATATTTTTTAGATACCTTCCAGATACCTACCAGATACCCACCGAATACCTTCCAAACACATTCAAGATACCTTCCAGATACCTTTCAGATACCTCCAAATATT
The DNA here is from genome assembly GCA_949708635.1 of Hirtodrosophila cameraria. NCBI lineage: Eukaryota > Metazoa > Arthropoda > Insecta > Diptera > Drosophilidae > Hirtodrosophila > Hirtodrosophila cameraria. The sequence goes on from OX453090.1 coordinate 41,470,411, forward strand.
TTTTAGATACCTTCCAGATACCTACCAGATACCCACCGAATACCTTCCAAACACATTCAAGATACCTTCCAGATACCTTTCAGATACCTACCAGATATCTTTCAGATACCTTCCACATACCCTCCAGATACCTACCGGATATATTCCAGATACCTTCCAAACACATTCCAGATACCTTCCAGATACCTTCCAGATACCTACCAGATATCTTCCAGATATCTTCCAGATAGCTTCCAGATAGCTACCTACCAGATACATTCCAGATACCTACCAGAAACCTACCGGATACCTTCCAGATACCTTACGGATAACTACCAGATATCTTCCAGATACCTTGCAGATACCTACCAGATATCTTTCAGATACCTTCCTGATACCTACCGGATACCTTCCAGATACCTTCCAGATACCTACCAGATATCTTTCAGATTCCTTTCAGGTACCTTGCGAATACCTTGTGGATACCTTCCAGATACCTTCCAGGTAGCTTCCAGACAGCTTCCAAACACATTCAAGATACCTTCCAGATACCTTTCAGATACCTCCAAATATTTTTTAGATACCATCCAGATACCTACCAGATACCCACCGAATACCTTCCAAACACATTCAAGATACCTTCCAGATACCTTTCAGATACCTTTCAGATACCTACCAGATATCTTTCAGATACCTTCCACATACCCTCCAGATACCTACCGGATATATTCCAGATACCTTCCAAACACATTCCAGATACCTTCCAGATACCTACCAGATATCTTCCAGATATCTTCCAGATAGCTTCCAGATAGCTTCCAGATAGCTTCCAAACACATTCAAAATACCTTCCAGATACCTTCCAGATACCTTCAAGATACCCATGAGATACCTTCCAGATACCTTCCAGATACCTACCAGATACCTACCGGATACCTTCCAGATACCTTTCAGATACCTTCCAAATACCTTACAGATACCTACCAGATGTCTCTCAGATACCTTCCGGATACCTACCAGATACCTACCGGATACCTTCCAGATACCTTCCAGACAACTACCAGATATCTTCCAGATACCTTGCAGATACCTACCAGATACCTTACAGATAGCTTGCTGATAGCTTCCGGATATTATCCAAAAACCTACCAGATACGTTCCAGATACGTTCCGGATACCTACCAGATATATTCCAGATATCTTCCAGATAGCTTCCAAACACATTCAAAAAACCTTCCAGATACCTTCCAGATACCTTCAAGATACCCTGGAGATACCTTCCAGATACCTTCCAGATACCTACCAGATACCTACCAGATACATTCCAGATACATACCAGATACCTACCGGATACCTTCCAGATACCTTACGGATAACTACCAGATATCTTCCAGATACCTTGCAGATACCTACCAGATATCTTTCAGATACCTTCCTGATACCTACCGGATACCTTCCAGATACCTTCCAGATACCTACCAGATATCTTTCAGATTCCTTTCAGGTACCTTGCGAATACCTTGTGGATACCTTCCAGATACCTTCCAGGTAGCTTCCAGACAGCTTCCAAACACATTCAAGATACCTTCCAGATGCCTTTCAGTTACCTCCAAATATTTTTTAGATACCTTCCAGATACCTACCAGATACCCACCGAATACCTTCCAAACACATTCAAGATACCTTCCAGATACCTTTCAGATACCTACCAGATATCTTTCAGATACCTTCCACATACCCTCCAGATACCTACCGGATATATTCCAGATACCTTCCAAACACATTCCAGATACCTTTAAGATACCTTCCAGATACCTACCGAATACCTTCCAGATACCTTCCAGATACCTTTCAGATACCTTGCGAATACCGGATACCTACCAGATACATACCGGATACCTACCAGATACCTTCCAGATACCTTCCAGATACCTTCCAGATACCTACCAGATACCTTCCAGATTCCTACCAGATACCTTCCAGATACCTTCCAGATACCTACCAGATATCTTCCAGATATCTTCCAGATACCTTCCAGATACCTTCCAGATACCTTCCAGATACCTTCCAGATACCTTCCAGATACCTTCCAGATACCTACCAGATATCTTTCAGATACCTTCCAGATACCTACCGGATACCTTCCAGATACCTTCCAGGTACCTTCCAGATACCTTTCAGATAACTTGCGAATACCTTGCGGATACCTACCGGATACTTTCCAGAAACCTACCAGATATCTTCCAGATACCTACCAGATAACTTCCAGATACCTACCAGATATCTTCCAAATACCTTGCAGATACCTACCAGATACTTTCCAGATACCTTCCAAACAACTTACAGATACCTACCGGATACCTTCCAGATACCTTCCATATACCTACCAGATACCTTCCAGATACCTTCCATATACCTACCAGATACCTTCCAGATACTTACCGTCCAGATACCGTCCAGATACCGTCCAGATACCTTCCAGATACCTTTCAGATAACTTGCGAATACCTTGCGGATACCTACCGGATACTTACCAGATACCTACCGGTTACCTTCCAGATACCTTCCAGATAACTACCAGAAATCTTCAAGATACCTACCAGATACCTTCCAGATACCTACCAGATACCTTCCAGATACTTCCAGATACTTTGTAAATACCTTCCAGATAAATTGCGAATACCTTGGGGATACCTACCGGATACCATCCAGCTACCTACCAGATACATTTCAGATACCTACCGGATACCTTCCAGATACCTTCCAGATACCTTCCAGATACCTTTCAGATACCTTGCAGATACCTACCAGATATCTTTCAGATACCTTCCTGATACCTACCGGATACCTTCCAGATACCTTCCAGATACCTACCAGATATCTTTCAGATTCCTTTCAGGTACCTTGCGAATACCTTGTGGATACCTTCCAGATACCTTCCAGGTAGCTTCCAGACAGCTTCCAAACACATTCAAGATACCTTCCAGATGCCTTTCAGATACCTCCAAATATTTTTTAGATACCTTCCAGATACCTACCAGATACCCACCGAATACCTTCCAAACACATTCAAGATACCTTCCAGATACCTTTCAGATACCTACCAGATATCTTTCAGATACCTACCAGATATCTTTCAGATACCTTCCACATACCCTCCAGATACCTACCGGATATATTCCAGATACCTTCCAAACACATTCCAGATACCTTTAAGATACCTTCCAGATACCTACCGAATACCTTCCAGATACCTTCCAGATACCTTTCAGATACCTTGCGAATACCGGATACCTACCAGATACATACCGGATACCTACCAGATACCTTCCAGATACCTTCCAGATACCTTCCAGATACCTACCAGATACCTTCAAGATACCTACCAGATACCTTCCAGATACCTTCCAGATACCTACCAGATATCTTCCAGATACCTTCCAGATACCTTCCAGATACCTTCCAGATACCTTCCAGATACCTACCAGATATCTTTCAGATACCTTCCAGATACCTACCGGATACCTTCCAGATACCTTCCAGGTACCTTCCAGATACCTTTCAGATAACTTGCGAATACCTTGCGGATACCTACCGGATACTTTCCAGAAACCTACCAGATATCTTCCAGATACCTACCAGATAACTTCCAGATACCTACCAGATATCTTCCAAATACCTTGCAGATACCTACCAGATACTTTCCAGATACCTTCCAAACACATTACAGATACCTACCGGATACCTTCCAGATACCTTCCATATACCTACCAGATACCTTCCAGATACCTTCCATATACCTACCAGATACCTTCCAGATACTTACCGTCCAGATACCGTCCAGATACCGTCCAGATACCTTCCAGATACCTTTCAGATAACTTGCGAATACCTTGCGGATACCTACCGGATACTTACCAGATACCTACCGGTTACCTTCCAGATACCTTCCAGATAACTACCAGAAATCTTCAAGATACCTACCAGATACCTTCCAGATACCTACCAGATACCTTCCAGATACTTCCAGATACTTTGTAAATACCTTCCAGATAAATTGCGAATACCTTGGGGATACCTACCGGATACCATCCAGCTACCTACCAGATACATTTCAGATACCTACCGGATACCTTCCAGATACCTTCCAGATACCTTCCAGATACCTTTCAGATACCTTGCAGATACCTACCAGATATCTTTCAGATACCTTCCTGATACCTACCGGATACCTTCCAGATACCTTCCAGATACCTACCAGATATCTTTCAGATTCCTTTCAGGTACCTTGCGAATACCTTGTGGATACCTTCCAGATACCTTCCAGGTAGCTTCCAGACAGCTTCCAAACACATTCAAGATACCTTCCAGATGCCTTTCAGATACCTCCAAATATTTTTTAGATACCTTCCAGATACCTACCAGATACCCACCGAATACCTTCCAAACACATTCAAGATACCTTCCAGATACCTTTCAGATACCTACCAGATATCTTTCAGATACCTACCAGATATCTTTCAGATACCTTCCACATACCCTCCAGATACCTACCGGATATATTCCAGATACCTTCCAAACACATTCCAGATACCTTTAAGATACCTTCCAGATACCTACCGAATACCTTCCAGATACCTTCCAGATACCTTTCAGATACCTTGCGAATACCGGATACCTACCAGATACATACCGGATACCTACCAGATACCTTCCAGATACCTTCCAGATACCTTCCAGATACCTACCAGATACCTTCAAGATACCTACCAGATACCTTCCAGATACCTTCCAGATACCTACCAGATATCTTCCAGATACCTTCCAGATACCTTCCAGATACCTTCCAGATACCTACCAGATATCTTTCAGATACCTTCCAGATACCTACCGGATACCTTCCAGATACCTTCCAGGTACCTTCCAGATACCTTTCAGATAACTTGCGAATACCTTGCGGATACCTACCGGATACTTTCCAGAAACCTACCAGATATCTTCCAGATACCTACCAGATAACTTCCAGATACCTACCAGATATCTTCCAAATACCTTGCAGATACCTACCAGATACTTTCCAGATACCTTCCAAACACATTACAGATACCTACCGGATACCTTCCAGATACCTTCCATATACCTACCAGATACCTTCCAGATACCTTCCATATACCTACCAGATACCTTCCAGATACTTACCGTCCAGATACCGTCCAGATACCGTCCAGATACCTTCCAGATACCTTTCAGATAACTTGCGAATACCTTGCGGATACCTACCGGATACTTACCAGATACCTACCGGTTACCTTCCAGATACCTTCCAGATAACTACCAGAAATCTTCAAGATACCTACCAGATACCTTCCAGATACCTACCAGATACCTTCCAGATACTTCCAGATACTTTGTAAATACCTTCCAGATAAATTGCGAATACCTTGGGGATACCTACCGGATACCATCCAGCTACCTACCAGATACATTTCAGATACCTACCGGATACCTTCCAGATACCTTCCAGATACCTTCCAGATACCTTTCAGATACCTTGCAGATACCTACCAGATATCTTTCAGATACCTTCCTGATACCTACCGGATACCTTCCAGATACCTTCCAGATACCTACCAGATATCTTTCAGATTCCTTTCAGGTACCTTGCGAATACCTTGTGGATACCTTCCAGATACCTTCCAGGTAGCTTCCAGACAGCTTCCAAACACATTCAAGATACCTTCCAGATGCCTTTCAGATACCTCCAAATATTTTTTAGATACCTTCCAGATACCTACCAGATACCCACCGAATACCTTCCAAACACATTCAAGATACCTTCCAGATACCTTTCAGATACCTACCAGATATCTTTCAGATACCTACCAGATATCTTTCAGATACCTTCCACATACCCTCCAGATACCTACCGGATATATTCCAGATACCTTCCAAACACATTCCAGATACCTTTAAGATACCTTCCAGATACCTACCGAATACCTTCCAGATACCTTCCAGATACCTTTCAGATACCTTGCGAATACCGGATACCTACCAGATACATACCGGATACCTACCAGATACCTTCCAGATACCTACCAGATACCTTCCAGATACCTTCCAGATACCTTCCAGATACCTACCAGATACCTTCCAGATACCTACCAGATACCTTCCAGATACCTTCCAGATACCTACCAGATATCTTCCAGATACCTTCCAGATACCTTCCAGATACCTACCAGATATCTTCCAGATACCTTCCAGATACCTTCCAGATACCTTCCAGATACCTTCCAGATACCTACCAGATATCTTTCAGATACCTTCCAGATACCTACCGGATACCTTCCAGATACCTTCCAGGTACCTTCCAGATACCTTTCAGATAACTTGCGAATACCTTGCGGATACCTACCGGATACTTTCCAGAAACCTACCAGATATCTTCCAGATACCTACCAGATAACTTCCAGATACCTACCAGATATCTTCCAAATACCTTGCAGATACCTACCAGATACTTTCCAGATACCTTCCAAACACATTACAGATACCTACCGGATACCTTCCAGATACCTTCCATATACCTACCAGATACCTTCCAGATACCTTCCATATACCTACCAGATACCTTCCAGATACTTACCGTCCAGATACCGTCCAGATACCGTCCAGATACCTTCCAGATACCTTTCAGATAACTTGCGAATACCTTGCGGATACCTACCGGATACTTACCAGATACCTACCAGATACCTTCCAGATACCTTCCAGATAACTACCAGAAATCTTCAAGATACCTACCAGATACCTTCCAGATACCTACCAGATACCTTCCAGATACTTCCAGATACTTTGTAAATACCTTCCAGATAAATTGCGAATACCTTGGGGATACCTACCGGATACCATCCAGCTACCTACCAGATACATTTCAGATACCTACGGATACCTTCCAGATACCTTCCAGATACCTTTCAGATACCTACCAGATACCTACCAGATACCTTGCGAATACCTTGTGGATACCTACCAGATACCCACCAGATACCTTACAGATACCTTTCAGATACCTTCCAGATACCTACCAGATACCTACCGGACACCTTCCAGATACCTTCCAGATACCTACCAGATACATTCCAGATACCTACCAGATACCTACCGGATACCTTACGGATAACTACCAGATATCTTCCAGATACCTTGCAGATACCTACCAGATATCTTTCAGATACCTTCCTGATACCTACCGGATAGCTTCCAGATACCTTCCAGATACCTACCAGATATCTTTCAGATTCCTTTCAGGTACCTTGCGAATACCTTGTGGATACCTTCCAGATACCTTCCAGGTAGCTTCCAGACAACTTCCAAACACATTCAAGATACCTTCCAGATACCTTTCAGATACCTCCAAATATTTTTTAAGATACCTTCCAGATACCTACCAGATACCCACCGAATACCTTCCAAACACATTCAAGATACCTTCCAGATACCTTTCAGATACCCACCAGATATCTTTCAGATACCTTCCACATACCCTCCAGATACCTACCGGATATATTCCAGATACCTTCCAAACACATTCCAGATACCTTCCAGATACCTTCTGATACCTTCCAGATACCTACCAGATATCTTCAGATATCTTCCAGATAGCCTTCCAGATAGCTTCCAGATAGCTTCCAAACACATTCAAAATACCTTCCAGATACCTTCCAGATACCTTCAAGATACCCATGAGATACCTTCCAGATACCTTCCAGATACCTACCAGATTTCTACCGGATACCTTCCAGATGCCTTCCAGATACCTTCCAGATACCTTCCAGATACCTACCAGATACCTACCAGATACCTACCGGATACCTTCAGATACCTTTCAGATACCTTCCAAATACCTTACAGATACCTACCAGATGTCTGTCAGATACCTTCCGGATACCTACCAGATACCTACCGGATACCTTCCAGATACCTTCCAGACAACTACCAGATATCTTCCAGATACCTTGCAGATACCTACCAGATACCTTACAGATAGCTTCCAGATATTATCCAAAAACCTACCAAATACGTTCCAGATACGTTCCGGATACCTACCAGATATATTCCAGATATCTTCCAGATAGCTTCCAAACACATTCAAAATACCTTCCAGATACCTTCCAGATACCTTCAAGATACCCTGGAGATACCTTCCAGATACCTTCCAGATACCTACCAGATTTCTACCGGATACCTTCCAGATGCCTTCCAGATACCTTCCAGATACCTTCCGGATACCTACCAGATACTTACCTACCAGATACCTACCAGCTACCTTGCGAATACCTTGTGGATACCTACCAGATACCCACCAGATACCTTACAGATACCTTTCAGATACCTTCCAGATACCTACCAGATACCTACCAGATACCTACCGGACATTTTCCAGATACCTTCCAGATACCTACCAGATACATTCCAGATACCTACCAGATCCTACCGGATACCTTCCAGATACCTTACGGATAACTACCAGATATCTTCCAGATACCTTGCAGATACCTACCAGATATCTTCAGATACCTTCCTGATACCTACCGGATACCTCCAGATACCTTCCAGATACCTACCAGATATCTTTCAGATTCCTTTCAGGTACCTTGCGAATACCTTGTGGATACCTTCCAGATACCTTCCAGGTAGCTTCCAGACAGCTTCCAAACACATTCAAGATACCTTCCAGATACCTACCAGATACCCACCGAATACCTTCCAAACACATTCAAGATACCTTCCAGATACCTTTCAGATACCTACCAGATATCTTTCAGATAACTTCCACATACCCTCCAGATACCTACCGGATATATTCCAGATACCTTCCAAACACATTCCAGATACCTTCCAGATACCTTCCAGATACCTACCAGATATCTTCCAGATATCTTCCAGATAGCTTCCAGATAGCTTCCAGATAGCTTCCAAACACATTCAAAATACCTTCCAGATACCTTCCAGATACCTTCAAGATACCCATGAGAAACCTTCCAGATACCTTCCAGATACCTACCAGATTTCTACCGGATACCTTCCAGATGCCTTCCAGATACCTTCCAGATACCTTCCAGATACCTACCAGATACCTACCAGATACCTACCGGATACCTTCCAGATACCTTTCAGATACCTTCCAAATACCTTACAGATACCTACCAGATGTCTCTCAGATACCTTCCGGATACCTACCAGATACCTACCGGATACCTTCCAGATACCTTCCAGACAACTACCAGATATCTTCCAGAAACCTTGCAGATACCTACCAGATACCTTACAGATAGCTTGCAGATAGCTTCCAGATATTATCCAAAAACCTACCAGATACGTTCCAGATACGTTCCGGATACCTACCAGATTTCTACCGGATACCTTCCAGATGCCTTCCAGATACCTTCCAGATACCTTCCGGATACCTACCAGATATCTTCCAGATATCTTCCAGATAGCTTCCAGATAGCTTCCAGATAGCTTCCAAACACATTCAAAATACCTTCCAGATACCTTCCAGATACCTTCAAGATACCATGGAGATACCTTCCATATACCTTCCAGATACCTACCAGATTTCTACCGGATACCTTCCAGATGCCTTCCAGATACCTTCCAGATACCTTCCGGATACCTACCAGATACCTACCGGATACCTTCCAGATACCTTCCAGACAATACCAGATATCTTCCAGATACCTTTCAGATACCTACCAGATATCTTTCAGATACCTTCCAGATACCTACCAGATACCTACCGGATACCTTCCAGATACCTACCAGATACTTACCGTATACCTTCCAGATACCTTCCAAACACATTCCAGATACCTTTAAGATACCTTCAAGATACCTACCAGATACCTTTCAGATACCTTCCAGATACCTACCAGATACCTACCGGACACCTTCCAGATACCTTCCAGATACCTTCCAGATACATACCAGATACCTTCCAGATACCTTCCAAACACATTCCAAATACCTTGCAGATAGCTTCCAGATATTATCCAAAAACCTACCAGATACGTTCCAGATACGTTCCGGATACCCACCAGATATATTCCAGATAGCTTCAAAACACATTCAAAATACCTTCCAGATACCTTACAGATACGTATCAGATATCTTTCAGATACGTTCCAGATACTTACCAAATACCTACCGGATACCTTCCAGATACGTTCCAGACACCTACCGGATACCTTCCAGATACCTTCCAAACACATTCCAGATACCTTTAAGATACCTACCGGATACCTTCCAGATACCTTTAAGATACCTACCGGATACCTTCCAGATATTTTTCAGATACCTTCCAGATACCTACCAGATACCTACCGGATACCTTCCAGATACCTTCAAGATACCTTCCAGATACCTTCCAGATACCTACCGGATATCTTCCAGATACCTTCCAAACGCATTCCAGATACCTTTAAGATACCTTCCAGATACCTACCGAATACCTTCCAGATACCTTCCAGATACCTTTCAGATACCTTGCGAATACCGGATACCTACCAGATACATACCGGATACCTACCAGATACCTTCCAGATACCTACCAGATACCTTCCAGTTACCTTCCAAACACATTCCAGATACCTTCCAAACACATTCCAGATACCTTCCAGATACCTTCCAGATACCTTCCAGATACCTTCCAGATACCTTCCAGATACCTTTCAGATAACTTGCGAATACCTTGCGGATACCTTCCAGATACCTTTCAGATAACTTGCGAATACCTTGCGGATACCTACCGGATACTTTCCAGAAACCTACCAGATATCTTCCAGATACCTACCAGATAACTTCCAGATACCTAAAAGATATCTTCCAAATACCTTGCAGATACCTACCAGATACTTTCCAGATACCTTCCAAACACATTACAGATACCTTCCAGATACCTTCCAGATACCTACCAGATGTCTTTCAGATACCTACCAGATATCTTTCAGATACCTTCCAGATACCTTCCATATACCTACCAGATACCTTCCAGATACCTTCCATATACCTACCAGATACCTACCAGATACTTACCGGATACCGTCCAGATACCGTCCAGATACCGTCCAGATACCTTCCAGATACCTTTCAGATAACTTGCGAATACCTTGCGGATACCTTCCGGATACTTAGCAGATACCTACCGGATACCTTCCAGATACCTTCCAGATAACTACCAGATACCTTCCAGATAACTACCAGAAATCTTCCAGATACCTTCCAGATACCTACCAGATATCTTCCAGATACCTACCAGATATCTTCCAGATACCTACCAGATATCTACCAGATACCTTGCAGACACCTACCAGATACTTTCAAGATACCTTCAAAACACATTACAGATACCTTCCAAACACATTACAGATACCTTCCAGATACCTTACAGATACCTACCAGATACCTTCCAGATACCTACCGGATACCTTCCAGATACCTTCCAGATACTTACCGGATACCTTTCAGATACCTTCAAGATACCCTGCAGATACCTTCCAAACACATTCAACATACCTTCCAAATACCTTCCAGATGCCTTCCAGATACCTTCCAGATACCTTTCAGATAACTTGCGAATACCTTGCGGATACCTACCAAATACCTACCGGATACTTTCCAGATACCTTCCAGATACCTTCCAGATACCTTCCAGATACCTGCCAGATACCTTCCAGATACCTACCAGATATCTTCCAGATACCTACCAGATATCTTCCAGATACCTTGCAGACACCTACCAGATACTTTCAAGATACCTTCAAAACACATTACAGATACCTTCCAAACACATTACAGATACCTTCCAGATACCTTACAGATACCTACCAGATACCTTCCAGATACCTACCGGATACCTTCCAGATACCTTCCAGATACTTACCGGATACCTTCCAGATACCTTCCAAACACATTCCAGATACCTTTAAGATACCTTCAAGATACCTACCAGATATCTTTCAGATACCTTCCAGATACCTACCAGATACCTACCGGACACCTTCCAGATACCTTACAGATACCTACCAGATACATTCCAGATACCTTCCAGATACCTACTAAATATCTTTCAGATACCTTACGGATGCCTTCCAAATACCTTCCTGATGCCTACCAGAGACCTTCCAGATACCTTGCAGATACCTACCAGATATCTTTCAGATACCTTCCAGATACCTACCAGATACCTACCCGAAACCTTCCAAATTCCTTCCATATACCTACCAGATATCTTGCAGATACCTTGCAGATACCTACCTGAAACTTTCCAATTACCTTCCAGATACCTTCCAGATACCAACTAGATACCATCCAGCTACCAACCGGATACCTTCCAGATACCTTCCAGATAACTACCAGAAATCTTCCAGATACCTTCCAGATACCTTCCAGATACCTTCCAGATACCTTCCAGATACCTTCCAGATACCTTCCAGATACCTTGCGGATACCTACCAAATACTTACCGGATACTTTCCAGATACCTTCCAGATACCTTCAAGATACCCTGCAGATACCTTCCAAACACATTCAACATACCTTCCAAATACCTTCCAGATGCCTTCCAGATACCTTCCAGATACCTTTCAGATAACTTGCGAATACCTTGCGGATACCTACCAAATACCTACCGGATACGTTCCAGATACGTTCCGGATACCTACCAGATATATTCCAGATATCTTCCAGATAGCTTCCAAACACATTCAAAATACCTTCCAGATACCTTCCAGATACCTTCAAGATACCCTGGAGATACCTTCCAGATACCTTCCAGATACCTACCAGATTTCTACCGGATACCTTCCAGATGCCTTCCAGATACCTTCCAGATACCTTCCGGATACCTACCAGATACTTACCTACTAGATACCTACCAGATACCTTGCGAATACCTTGTGGATACCTACCAGATACCCACCAGATACCTTACAGATACCTTTCAGATACCTTCCAGATACCTACCAGATACCTACCAGATACCTACCGGACACCTTCCAGATACCTTCCAGATACCTACAAGATACATTCCAGATACCTACCAGATACCTACCGGATACCTTCCAGATACTTTACGGATAACTACCAGATATCTTCCAGATACCTTGCAGATACCTACCAGATATCATTCAGATACCTTCCTGATACCTACCGGATACCTTCCAGATACCTTCCAGATACCTACCAGATATCTTTCAGATTCCTTTCAGGTACCTTGCGAATACCTTGTGGATACCTTCCAGATACCTTCCAGGTAGCTTCCAGACAGCTTCCAAACACATTCAAGATACCTTCCAGATACCTTTCAGATACCTCCAAATATTTTTAAGATACCTTCCAGATACCTACCAGATACCCACCGAATACCTTCCAAACACATTCAAGATACCTTCCAGATACCTTTCAGATACCTACCAGATATCTTTCAGATACCTTCCACATACCCTCCAGATACCTACCGGATATATTCCAGATACCTTCCAAACACATTCCAGATACCTTCCAGATACCTTCCAGATACCTACCAGATATCTTCCAGATACCTTCCAGATACCTTCCAGGTAGCTTCCAGACAGCTTCCAAACACATTCAAGATACCTTCCAGATACCTTTCAGATACCTCCAAATATTTTAAAGATACCTTCCAGATACCTACCAGATACCCACCGAATACCTTCCAAACACATTCAAGATACCTTCCAGATACCTTTCAGATACCTACCAGATATCTTTCAGATACCTTCCACATACCCTCCAGATACCTACCGGATATATTCCAGATACCTTCCAAACACATTCCAGATACCTTCCAGATACCTTCCAGATACCTACCAGATATCTTCCAGATATCTTCCAGATAGCTTCCAGATAGCTTCCAGATAGCTTCCAAACACATTCAAAATACCTTCCAGATACCTTCCAGATACCTTCAAGATACCCATGAGATACCTTCCAGAAACCTTCCAGATACCTACCAGATTTCTACCGGATACCTTCCAGATGCCTTCCAGATACCTTCCAGATACCTTCCAGATACCTACCAGATACCTACCAGATACCTACCGGATACCTTCCAGATACCTTTCAGATACCTTCCAAATACCTTACAGATACCTACCAGATGTCTCTCAGATACCTTCCGGATACCTACCAGATACCTACCGGATACCTTCCAGATACCTTCCAGACAACTACCAGATATCTTCGAGAAACCTTGCAGATACCTACCTGAAACGATCCAATTACCTTCCAGATACCTTCCAGATACCAACTAGATACCATCCAGCTACCAACCGGATACCTTCCAGATACCTTCCAGATAACTACCAGAAATCTTCCAGATACCTTCCAGATACCTTCCAGATACCTTCCAGATACCTTGCGGATACCTACCAAATACTTACCGGATACTTTCCAGATACCTTCCAGATACCTTCAAGATACCCTGCAGATACCTTCCAAACACATTCAACATACCTTCCAAATACCTTCCAGATGCCTTCCAGATACCTTCCAGATACCTTTCAGATAACTTGCGAATACCTTGCGGATACCTACCAAATACCTACCGGATACGTTCCAGATACGTTCCGGATACCTACCAGATATATTCCAGATATCTTCCAGATAGCTTCCAAACACATTCAAAATACCTTCCAGATACCTTCCAGATACCTTCAAGATACCCTGGAGATACCTTCCAGATACCTTCCAGATACCTACCAGATTTCTACCGGATACCTTCCAGATGCCTTCCAGATACCTTCCAGATACCTTCCGGATACCTACCAGATACTTACCTACTAGATACCTACCAGATACCTTGCGAATACCTTGTGGATACCTACCAGATACCCACCAGATACCTTACAGATACCTTTCAGATACCTTCCAGATACCTACCAGATACCTACCAGATACCTACCGGACACCTTCCAGATACCTTCCAGATACCTACAAGATACATTCCAGATACCTACCAGATACCTACCGGATACCTTCCAGATACTTTACGGATAACTACCAGATATCTTCCAGATACCTTGCAGATACCTACCAGATATCATTCAGATACCTTCCTGATACCTACCGGATACCTTCCAGATACCTTCCAGATACCTACCAGATATCTTTCAGATTCCTTTCAGGTACCTTGCGAATACCTTGTGGATACCTTCCAGATACCTTCCAGGTAGCTTCCAGACAGCTTCCAAACACATTCAAGATACCTTCCAGATACCTTTCAGATACCTCCAAATATTTTTTAGATACCTTCCAGATACCTACCAGATACCCACCGAATACCTTCCAAACACATTCAAGATACCTTCCAGATACCTTTCAGATACCTACCAGATATCTTTCAGATACCTTCCACATACCCTCCAGATACCTACCGGATATATTCCAGATACCTTCCAAACACATTCCAGATACCTTCCAGATACCTTCCAGATACCTACCAGATATCTTCCAGATATCTTCCAGATAGCTTCCAGATAGCTTCCAGATAGCTTCCAAACACATTCAAAATACCTTCCAGATACCTTCCAGATACCTTCAAGATACCCATGAGATACCTTCCAGAAACCTTCCAGATACCTACCAGATTTCTACCGGATACCTTCCAGATGCCTTCCAGATACCTTCCAGATACCTTCCAGATACCTACCAGATACCTACCAGATACCTACCGGATACCTTCCAGATACCTTTCAGATACCTTCCAAATACCTTACAGATACCTACCAGATGTCTCTCAGATACCTTCCGGATACCTACCAGATACCTACCGGATACCTTCCAGATACCTTCCAGACAACTACCAGATATCTTCGAGAAACCTTGCAGATACCTTCCAGATACCTTACAGATAGCTTGCAGATAGCTTCCAGATATTATCCAAAAACCTACCAGATACGTTCCAGATACGTTCCGGATACCTACCAGATATATTCCAGATATCTTCCAGATAGCTTCCAAACACATTCAAAATACCTTCCAGATACCTTCAAGATACCATGGAGATACCTTCCAGATACCTTCCAGATACCTACCAGATTTCTACCGGATACCTTCCAGATACCTTCCAGATACCTTGCGGATACCTACCAAATACTTACCGGATACTTTCCAGATACCTTCCAGATACCTTCAAGATACCCTGCAGATACCTTCCAAACACATTCAACATACCTTCCAAATACCTTCCAGATGCCTTCCAGATACCTTCCAGATACCTTTCAGATAACTTGCGAATACCTTGCGGATACCTACCAAATACCTACCGGATACTTTCCAGATACCTTCCAGATACCTTCCAGATACCTGCCAGATACCTTCCAGATACCTGCCAGATACCTTCCAGATACCTACCAGATATCTTCCAGATACTTACCAGATATCTTCAAGATACCTTGCAGACACCTACCAGATACTTTCAAGATACCTTCAAAACACATAACAGATACCTTCCAGATACCTTACAGATACCTACCAGATACCTTCCAGATACCTACCGGATACCTTCCAGATACCTTCCAGATACTTACCGGATACCTTCCAGATAGCTTCCAAACACATTCCAGATACCTTTAAGATACCTTCAAGATACCTACCAGATATCTTTCAGATACCTTCCAGATACCTACCAGATACCTACCGGACACCTTCCAGATACCTTACAGATACCTACCAGATACATTCCAGATACCTTCCAGATACCTACTAAATATCTTTCAGATACCTTACGGATGCCTTCCAAATACCTTCCTGATGCCTACCAGAGACCTTCCAGATACCTTGCAGATACCTACCAGATATCTTTCAGATACCTTCCAGATACCTACCAGATACCTACCCGAAACCTTCCAAATTCCTTCCATATACCTACCAGATATCTTGCAGATACCTTGCAGATACCTACCTGAAACTTTCCAATTACCTTCCAGATACCTTCCAGATACCAACCAGATACCTTCCAGATACCTTCCAGATACCTTCCAGATACCTACCAGATACCTTCCAGATACTTCCAGATACCTTGCGAAAACCTTGCAGATACCTACCCGATACCTTTGATAAACCTTTCAATCTCCTATCATATACCTACCAGATACTTTGCACATACCTTTCAGATACCTACCAGATACCTTCCAGATACTTTGTAAATACCTTCCAGATAAATTGCGAATACCTTGGGGATACCTACCGGATACCATCCAGCTACCTACCAGATACATTTCAGATACCTACCGGATACCTTCCAGATACCTTTCAGATACCTACCAGATACCTACCAGATACCTTGCGAATACCTTGTGGATACCTACCAGATACCCACCAGATACCTTACAGATACCTTTCAGATACCTTCCAGATACCTACCAGATACCTACCGGACACCTTCCAGATACCTTCCAGATACCTACCAGATACATTCCAGATACCTTCCAGATACCTACTAAATATCTTTCAGATACCTTACGGATGCCTTCCAAACACCTTCCTGATGCCTACCAGAGACCTTCCAGATACCTTGCAGATACCTACCAGATATCTTTCAGATACCTTCCAGATACCTACCAGATACCTACCTGAAACCTTCCAAATTCCTTCCATATACCTACCAGATATCTTGCAGATACCTTGCAGATACCTACCTGAAACTTTCCAATTACCTACCATATATCTTGCAGATACCTTCCAGATACCTACCAGATACCTTCCAGATACCTACCAGATACCTTCCAGATACCTTCCAGATACCTACCAAATATCTTTCAGATACCTTGCGGATACCTTCCAGATAACTTCCAGATACCTACCGGATACCTTCCAGATACCTTCCAAACACATTACAGATACCTTGCAAACACATTACAGATACCTTCCAGATACCTTACAGATACCTACCAGATACCTTCCAGATACCTCCGGATACACCATATACCAGATACTTTCCATATACCTACCTTGCGGATACCTACCGGATACTTTCCAGATACCTTCCAGATACCTACCAGATATCTTCCAGATACCTACCAGATAACTTCCAGATACCTACCAGATATCTTCCAAATACCTTGCAGATACCTACCAGATACTTTCCAGATACCTTCCAGATACCTTCCAAACACATTACAGATACCTTCCAGATACCTTCCAGATACCTACCAGATGTCTTTCAGATAACTACCAGATATCTTTCAGATACCTTCCAGATACCTACCGGATACCTTCCAGATACCTACCAGATATCTTTCAGATTCCTTTCAGGTACCTTGCAAATACCTTGTGGATACCTACCAGATACCTTCCAGCTACCTTCCATATACCTACCAGATACCTTCCAGATACCTTCCATATACCTACCAGATACCTTCCAGATACTTACCGGATACCGTCCAGATACTGTCCAGATACCTTCCAGATACCTTTCAGATAACTTGCGAATACCTTGCGGATACCTACCGGATACTTACCAGATACCTACCGGATACCTTCCAGATACCTTCCAGATAACTACCAGATATCTTCCAGATACCTTCCAGATACCTTCCAGATACCTTTCAGATAACTTGCGAATACCTTGCGGATACCTACCAAATACCTACCGGATACTTTCCAGATACCTTCCAGATACCTTCCAGATACCTGCCAGATACCTTCCAGATACCTACCAGATACCTTCCAGATACCTACCAGATATCTTCCAGATACTTTCCAAACACATTACAGATACCTTCCAAACACATTACAGATACCTTCCAGATACCTTACAGATACCTACCAGATACCTTACAGATACCTACCGGATACCTTCCAGATACCTTCCAGATACTTACCGGATACCTTCCAGATACCTTCCAAACACATTCAAGATACCTTCCAGATACCTACTAAATATCTTTCAGATACCTTACGGATGCCTTCCAAATACCTTCCTGATGCCTACCATAGACCTTCCAGATACCTTGCAGATACCTACCAGATATCTTTCAGATACCTACCAGATACCTACCTGAAACCTTCCAAATTCCTTCCATATACCTACCAGATATCTTGCAGATATTTTGCAGATACCTACCTGAAACTTTCCAATTACCTTCCAGATACCTTCCAGATACCTACCAGATACCTTCCAGATACCTTCCAGATACCTTCCAGATACCTTCCATATACCTACCAGATATCTTTCAGATACCTTCCAGATACCTTCCAGATACCTACCAGATACCTTTCAGATACCTTGCAGATACCTACCAGATACCTACCTAAAAAATTCCAAGTACCTTCCAGATACCTACTAGATATCTTGCAGCCACCTTCCAGATAACTACCAGATACCTTCCAGATACCTACCAGATACCTTCCAGATACTTCCAGATACCTTGCGAAAACCTTGCAGATACCTTCCCGATACCTTTGATAAACCTTCCAATCTCCTATCATATACCTACCAGAAACTTTGCACATACCTTCCAGATACCTACCAGATACCTTCCAGATACTTTGTAAATACCTTCCAGATAAATTGCGAATACCTTCCAGATACCTACCAGATACCTTTCAGATACCTTCCAGATACCTTCCAGATACCTTTCAGATAACTTGCGAATACCTTGCAGATACCTACCGGATACTTTCCAGATACCTTCCAGATACCTACCAGATATCTTCCAGATACCTACCAGATATCTTCCAGATACCTACCAGATATCTTCCAGATACCTACCAGATATCTTCCAGATACCTACCAGATATCTTCCAGATACCTACCAGATAACTTACAGATTCCTACCAGATATCTTCCAAATACCTTGCAGATACCTACCAGATACTTTCCATATACCTACCTTGCGGATACCTACCGGATACTTTCCAGATACCTTCCAGATGCCTACCAGATATCTTCCAGATACCTACCAGATAACTTCCAGATACCTACCAGATATCTTCCAAATACCTTGCAGATACCTACCAGATACTTTCCAGATACCTTCCAAACACATTACAGATACCTTCCAGATACCTTCCAGATACCTACCAGATGTCTTTCAGATAACTACCAGATATCTTTCAGATACCTTCCAGATACCTACCGGATACCTTCCAGATACCTACCAGATATCTTTCAGATTCCTTTCAGGCACCTTGCAAATACCTTGTGGATACCTACCAGATACCTTCCAGCTACCTTCCATATACCTACCAGATACCTTCCAGATACCTTCCATATACCTACCAGATACCTTCCAGATACTTACCGGATACCGTCCAGATACTGTCCAGATACCTTCCAGATACCTTTCAGATACTTTCCAGATACTTTCCAAACACATTACAGATACCTTCCAAACACTTTACAGATACCTTCCAGATACCTGACAGATACCTACCAGATACCTTACAGATACCTACCGGATACCTTCCAGATACCTTCCAGATACTTACCGGATACCTTCCAGATACCTTCCAAACACATTCAAGATACCTTACAGATACCTACTAAATATCTTTCAGATACCTTACGGATGCCTTCCAAATACCTTCCTGATGCCTACCAGAGACCTTCCAGATACCTTGCAGATACCTACCAGATATCTTTCAGATACCTACCAGATATCTTTCAGATACCTTCCAGATACCTACCAGATACCTACCTGAAACCTTCCAAATTCCTTCCATATACCTTGCGGATACCTACCGGATACTTACCAGATACCTACCGGATACCTTCCAGATACCTTCCAGATAACTACCAGATATCTTCCAGATACCTTCCAGATACCTTTCAGATAACTTGCGAATACCTTGCGGATACCTACCAAATACCTACCGGATACTTTCCAGATACCTTCCAGATACCTTCCAGATACCTGCCAGATACCTTCCAGTTACCTACCAGATATCTTCCAGATACCTACCAGATATCTTCCAGATACCTTGCAGACACCTTCCAGATACTTTCCAGATACTTTCCAAACACATTACAGATACCTTCCAAACACATTACAGATACCTTCCAGATACCTTCCAGATACCTACCAGATACCTTACAGATACCTACCGGATACCTTCCAGATACCTTCCAGATACTTACCGGATACCTTCCAGATACTTTCCAAACACATTCAAGATACCTTCCAGATACCTACTAAATATCTTTCAGATACCTTCCAGATACCTTCCAAATACCTTCCTGATGCCTACCAGAGACCTTCCAGATACCTTGCAGATACCTACCAGATATCTTTCAGATACCTTCCAGATACCTACCAGATACCTACCTGAAACCTTCCAAATTCCTTCCATATACCTACCAGATATCTTGCAGATATTTTGCAGATACCTACCTGAAACTTTCCAATTACCTTCCAGATACCTTCCAGATACCTACCAGATACCTTCCAGATACCTTCCAGATACCTTCCATATACCTACCAGATATCTTTCAGATACCTTCCAGATACCTTCCAGATACCTACCAGATACCTTTCAGATACCTTGCAGATACCTACCAGATACCTACCTTAAACCTTCCAAGTACCTTCCAGATACCTTACAGATATCTTGCAGCCACCTTCCAGATACCTACCAGATACCTTCCAGATACCTACCAGATACCTTCCAGATACTTCCAGATACCTTGCGAAAACCTTGCAGATACCTACCCGATACCTTTGATAAACCTTCCAATCTCCTATCATATACCTACCAGAAACTTTGCACATACCTTCCAGATACCTACCAGATACCTTCCAGATACTTTGTAAATACCTTCCAGATAAATTGCGAATACCTTCCAGATACCTACCAGATACCTACCGGACACCTTCCAGATACCTTACAGATACCTACCAGATACATTCCAGATACCTTCCAGATACCTACTAAATATCTTTCAGATACCTTACGGATGCCTTCCAAATACCTTCCTGCTGCCTACCTGAGACCTTCCAGATACCTTGCAGATACCTACCAGATATCTTTTAGATACCTTCAAGATACCTTCCAGACACTTTCCAGATACCTTCCAGACACTTTCCAGATACTTACCGGATACCTTCCAGATACCTTCCAGATACCTTCCAGATACCTTTCAGATACCTACCAGATACCTACCTGAAACCTTCACAATTCCTTCCATATACCTACCAGATATCTGGCAGATATTTTGCAGATACCTACCTGAAACTTTCCAATTACCTTCCAGATACCTTCCAGATACCTTCCAGATACCTACCAGATATCTTAAAGATATCTTCCAGATACCCACCAGATATCTTTAAGATACCTTCAAGATACCTACCAGATACCTTCAAGATACCTTGCAGATACCTTTCAGATACCTTGCAGATACCCACCTTTCAGATACCTTCCAAACTCCTACCAGATACCTACCGCATACCTTCCAGATACCTTGCAGATACCTTTTCACAAACCTACCAGATACCTTCCAGATATCTTCCAGATACCTTGCGAATACCTTGCGGATACCTACCGGATACGATCCAGATACCTACCAGATACCTTCCAGATACCTACCAGATGCCTTTCAGATACCTACCGGATACCTTCCAGATACTTTCCAGATACCTACCAGATAACTTCTAGATACCTACCGGATACCTTCCAGATACCTTGCAGATACCTTCCAGATACCTACCAGATATCTTCCAGATACCTACCAGACACCTACCAGATACCTTGCGAATACCTTGTGTATACCTACCAGATACCCACCAGATACCTTACAGATACCTTCCAGATACTTACCAGATATCTCCAAGATACCTTCCAGATTCCTACCAGATATCTTAAAGATATCTTCCAAATACCCACCAGATACCTTACAGATACCTTCCAGATACTTACCAGATACCTCCCAGATACCTTCCAGATTCCTACCAGATATCTTGCAGATATTTTGCAGATACCTACCTGAAACTTTCCAATTACCTTCCAGATACCTTCCAGATACCTACCAGATACTTCCAGATACCTTGCGAAAACCTTGCAGATACCTACCCGATACCTTTGATTAACCTTCCAATCTCCTATCATATACCTACCAGATACTTTGCACATACCTTCCAGATACTTTGTAAATACCTTCCAGATAAATTGCGAATACCTTCCAGATACCTACCAGATACCTACCTGAAACCTTCCAAATTCCTTCCATAAACCTACCAGATATCTCGCAGATATTTTGCAGATACCTACCTGAAACTTTCCAATTACCTTCCAGATACCTTCCAGATACCTACCAGATATCTTCCAGATACTTCCAGATACCTTGCGAAAACCTTGCAGATACCTACCCGATACCTTTGATAAACCTTCCAATCTCCTATCATATACCTACCAGATACTTTGCACATACCTTCCAGATACCTACCAGATACCTTCCAGATACTTTGTAAATACCTTCCAGATACTTTCCAGATACCTACCAGATAACTTCTAGATACCTACCGGATACCTTCCAGATACCTTGCAGATACCTTCCAGATACCTACCAGATACCTTCCAGATACCTACCAGACACCTACCAGATACCTTGCGAATACCTTGTGTATACCTACCAGATACCCACCAGATACCTTACAGATACCTTCCAGATACTTACCAGATACCTCCAAGATACCTTCCAGATTCCTACCAGATATCTTAAAGATATCTTCCAAATACCCACCAGATACCTACCAGATACCTTCCAGATACCTACCAGATACCTCCCAGATACTTTGTAAATACCTTCCAGATAAATTGCGAATACCTTCCAGATACCTACCAGATACCTACCTGAAACCTTCCAAATTCCTTCCATATACCTTCCAGATATCTTGCAGATATTTTGCAGATACCTACCTGAAACTTTCCAATTACCTTCCAGATACCTTCCAGATACCTACCAGATACCTTCCAGATACTTCCAGATACCTTGCGAAAACCTTGCAGATACCTACCCGATACCTTTGATAAACCTTCCAATCTCCTATCATATACCTACCAGATACTTTGCACATACCTTCCAGATACCTACCAGATACCTTCCAGATACTTTGTAAATACCTTCCAGATAAATTGCGAATACCTTCCAGATACCAACCATATACCTACCTGAAACCTTCCAAATTCCTTCCATAAACCTACCAGATATCTTGCAGATATTTTGCAGATACCTACCTGAAACTTTCCAATTACCTTCCAGATACCTTCCAGATACCTACCAGATATCTTCCAGATACCTACCAGATACCTACCTGAAACCTTCCAAATTCCTTCCATATACCTACCAGATATCTTGCAGATATTTTGCAGATACCTACCTGAAACTTTCCAATTACCTTCCAGATACCTTCCAGATACCTTCCAGATACCTACAAGATATCTTTAAGATACCTTCAAGAAACCTACCAGATACCTTCCAGATACCTTGCAGATACCTTCCAGATACCTTGCAGATACCTTCCAGATACCTTGCAGATACCCACCTTTCAGATACCTTCCAAACTCCTACCAGATACCTACCACATACCTTCCAGATACCTTGCAGATACCTTTTCACAAACCTACCAGATACCTTCCAGATATCTTCCAGATACCTTGCGAATACCTTGCGGATACCTACCGGATACGATCCAGATACCTACCAGATACCTTCCAGATACCTACCAGATGCCTTTCAGATACCTACCGGATACCTTCCAGATACTTTCCAGATACCTACCAGATAACTTCTAGATACCTACCGGATACCTTCCAGATACCTTCCAGATACCTTCCAGATACCTACCAGATACCTTCCAGATACCTACCAGATACCTTCCAGTTACCTTCCAAACACATTCCAGATACCTTCCAGATACCTTCCAGATACCTACCAGATACCTTCCAGAAACCTTGCAGATACATACCAGATACCTTCCAGATACCTTCCAGATACCTTCCAGATACCTACCAGATATCTTCCAGATACCTTCCAGATAACTTCCAGATACCTACCAGATATCTTCCAAATACCTTGCAGATACCTACCAGATACTTTCCAGATACCTTCCAAACACATTACAGATACCTTCCAGATACCTTCCAGATACCTACCAGATGTCTTTCAGATACCTACCAGATATCTTTCAGATACCTTCCAGATACCTACCGGATACCTTCCAGATACCTTCCAGATACCTACCAGATATCTTTCAGATTCCTTTCAGGTACCTTGCAAATACCTTGTGGATACCTACCAGATACCTTCCAAACACATTCCAGATACCTTTATGATACCTTCCAGATACCTTCCAGATACCTACCAGATATCTTTCAGATTCCTTTCAGGTACCTTGCAAATACCTTGTGGATACCTACCAGATACCTTCCAAACACATTCCAGATACCTTTAAGATTTCTTCCAGATACATACCGGATACCTTCCAGATACCTTCCAGATACCTACCAGATATCTTTCAGATTCCTTTCAGGTACCTTGCAAATACCTTGTGGATACCTACCAGATACCTTCCAAACACATTCCAGATACCTTTAAGATACCTTCCAGATACCTACCAGATATCTTCCAGATACCTACCAGATAACTTTCAGATACCTACCAGATATCTTCCAAATACCTTGCAGATACCTACCAGATACTTTCCAGATACCTTCCAAACACATTACAGATACCTTCCAGATACCTTCCAGATACCTACCAGATGTCTTTCAGATACCTACCAGATATCTTTCAGATACCTTCCAGATACCTACCGGATACATACCGATACCTTCCAGATACCTTCCAGATACCTTCCAGATACCTTCCAGATACTTTCCAGATACCTTCCAGATACCTTCCAGATACCTTCCAGATACCTTTCAGATAACTTGCGAATACCTTGCGGATACCTACCGGATACTTTCCAGATACCTTCCAGATACCTACCAGATATCTTCCAGATACCTACCAGATAACTTCCAGATACCTACCAGATATCTTCCAAATACCTTGCAGATACCTACCAGATAGTTTCCAGATACCTTCCAAACACATTACAGATACCTTCCAGATACCTTCCAGATACCTACCAGATGTCTTTCAGATACCTACCAGATATCTTTCAGATACCTTCCAGATACCTACCGGATACCTACCAGATACCTTCCAGATACCTACCAGATACCTTCCAGTTACCTTCCAAACACATTCCAGATACCTTCCAGATACCTTCCAGATACCTACCAGATATCTTCCAGAAACCTTGCAGATACCTACCAGCTACCTTCCATATACCTACCAGATACCTTCCAGATACCTTCCATATACCTACCAGATACCTTCCAGATACTTACCGGATACCTTCCAGATACCTTCCAGATACCTTCCAGAAACCTTCCAGATACCTTTCAGATAACTTGCGAATACCTTGCGGATACCTACCGGATACTTTCCAGATACCTTCCAGATACCTACCAGATATCTTCCAGATACCTACCAGATAACTTACAGATACCTACCAGATATCTTCCAAATACCTTGCAGATACCTACCAGATACTTTCCATATACCTACCTTGCGGATACCTACCGGATACTTTCCAGATACCTTCCAGATACCTACCAGATATCTTCCAGATACCTACCAGATAACTTCCAGATACCTACCAGATATCTTCCAAATACCTTGCAGATACCTACCAGATACTTTCCAGATACCTTCCAAACACATTACAGATACCTTCCAGATACCTTCCAGATACCTTCCAGATACCTACCAGATGTCTTCCAGATACCTGCCAGATATCTTTCAGATTCCTTTCAGGTACCTTGCAAATACCTTGTGGATACCTACCAGATACCTTCCAGCTACCTTCCATATACCTACCAGATACCTTCCAGATACCTTCCATATACCTACCAGATACCTTCCAGATACTTACCGGATACCGTCCAGATACTGTCCAGATACCTTCCAGATACCTTTCAGATAACTTGCGAATACCTTGCGGATACCTACCGGATACTTACCAGATACCTACCGGATACCTTCCAGATACCTTCCAGATAACTACCAGATATCTTCCAGATACCTTCCAGATACCTTCCAGATACCTTTCAGATAACTTGCGAATACCTTGCGGATACCTACCAAATACCTACCGGATACTTTCCAGATACCTTCCAGATACCTTCCAGATACCTGCCAGATACCTTCCAGATACCTACCAGATATCTTCCAGTTACCTTGCAGACACCTACCAGATACTTTCCAGATACTTTCCAAACACATTACAGATACCTTCCAAACACATTACAGATACCTTCCAGATACCTTACAGATACCTACCAGATACCTTACAGATACCTACCGGATACCTTCCAGATACCTTCCAGATACTTACCGGATACCTTCCAGATACCTTCCAAACACATTCAATATACCTTCCAGAAACCTACTAAATATCTTTCAGATACCTTACGGATGCCTTCCAAATACCTTCCTGATGCCTACCAGAGACCTTCCAGATACCTTGCAGATACCTACCAGATATATTTCAGATACCTTCCAGATACTTACCAGATACCTACCTGAAACCTTCCAAATTCCTTCCATATACCTACCAGATATCTTGCAGATATTTTGCAGATACCTACCTGAAACTTTCCAATTACCTTCCAGATACCTTCCAGATACCTACCAGATACCTTCCAGATACCTTCCAGATACCTTCCATATACCTACCAGATATCTTTCAGATACCTTCCAGATACCTTCCAGATACCTACCAGATACCTTTCAGATACCTTGCAGATACCTACCAGATACCTACCTAAAACCTTCCAAGTACCTTCCAGATACCTACCAGATATCTTGCAGACACCTTCCAGATACCTACCAGATACCTTCCAGATACCTACCAGATACCTTCCAGATACTTCCAGATACCTTGCGAAAACCTTGCAGATACCTACCCGATACCTTTGATAAACCTTCCAATCTCTTATCATATACCTACCAGATACTTTGCACATACCTTCCAGATACCTACCAGATACCTTCCAGATACTTTGTAAATACCTTCCAAAAAAATTGCGAATACCTTCCAGATACCTACCAGATACCTACCGGACACCTTCCAGATACCTTACAGATACCTACCAGATACATTCCAGATACCTTCCAGATACCTACTAAATATCTTTCAGATACCTCACGGATGCCTTCCAAATACCTTCCTGATGCCTACCAGAGACCTTCCAGATACCTTGCAGATACCTACCAGATATCTTTTAGATACCTTCAAGATACCTTCCAGACACTTTGCAGATACCTACCAGATAACTTCTAGATACCTACCGGATACCTTCCAGATACCTTCCAGATACCTACCAGATATCTTAAAGATATCTTCCAGATACCCACCAGACATCTTTAAGATACCTTCAAGATACCTACCAGATACCTTCCAGATACTTTGCAGATACCTTCCAGATACCTTGCAGATACCCACCTTTCAGATACCTTCCAAACTCCTACCAGATACCTACCTCATACCTTCCAGATACCTTGCAGATACCTTTTCACAAACCTACCAGATACCTTCCAGATATCTTCCAGATACCTTGCGAATACCTTGCGGATACCTACCGGATACGATCCAGATACCTACCAGATACCTTCCAGATACCTACCAGATGCCTTTCAGATACCTACCGGATACCTTCCAGATACTTTCCAGATACCTACCAGATAACTTCTAGATACCTACCGGATACTTTCCAGATATCTTGCAGATACCTTCCAGATACCTACCAGATACCTTCCAGATACCTACCAGACACCTACCAGATACCTTGCGAATACCTTGTGTATACCTACCAGATACCCACCAGATACCTTACAGATACCTTCCAGATACTTACCAGATACCTCCAAGATACCTTCCAGATTCCTACCAGATATCTTAAAGATATCTTCCAAATACCCACCAGATACCTTACAGATACCTTCCAGATACTTACCAGATACCTCCCAGATACCTTCCAGATTCCTACCAGATATCTTAAAGATATCTTCCAGATACCCACCAGATATCTTTTAGATACCTTCAAGATACCTACCAGATACCTTCCAGATACCTTGCAGATACCTTTCAGAAACCTTCCAAACTCCTACCAGATACCTACCACATACCTTCCAGATACCTTGCAGATACCTTTTCACAAACCTACCAGATACCTTCCGGATATCTTCCAGATACCTTGCGAATACCTTGTGTATACCTACCAGATACCCACCAGATACCTTACAGATACCTTCCAGATACCTACCAGATACCTCCAAGATACCTTCCAGATTCCTACCAGATATCTTAAAGATATCTTCCAAATACACACCAGATACCTTACAGATACCTTCCAGATACCTACCAGATACCTCCCAGATACTTTGTAAATACCTTCCAGATAAATTGCGAATACCTTCCAGATACCTACCAGATACCTACCTGAAACCTTCCAAATTCCTTCCATATACCTACCAGATATCTTGCAGATATTTTGCAGATACCTACCTGAAACTTTCCAATTACCTTCCAGATACCTTCCAGATACCTACCAGATACCTTCCAGATACTTCCAGATACCTTGCGAAAACCTTGCAGATACCTACCCGATACCTTTGATAAACCTTCCAATCTCCTATCATATACCTACCAGATACTTTGCACATACCTTCCAGATACCTACCAGATACCTTCCAGATACTTTGTAAATACCTTCCAGATAAATTGCGAATACCTTCCAGATACCTACCAGATACCTACCTGAAACCTTCTAAATTCCTTCCATAAACCTACCAAATATCTTGCAGATATTTTGCAGATACCTACCTGAAACTTTCCAATTACCTTCCAGATACCTTCCAGATACCTACCAGATATCTTCCAGATACCTACCAGATACCTACCTGAAACCTTCCAAATTCCTTCCATATACCTACCAGATATCTTGCAGATATTTTGCAGATACCTACCTGAAACTTTCCAATTACCTTAAAGATACCTTCCAGATACCTTCCAGATACCTACCAGATATCTTAAAGATATCTTCCAGATACCCACCAGATATCTTTAAGATACCTTCAAGAAACCTACCAGATACCTTCCAGATACCTTGCAGATACCTTCCAGATACCTTGCAGATACCCACCTTTCAGATACCTTCCAAACTCCTACCAGATACCTACCACATACCTTCCAGATACCTTGCAGATACCTTTTCACAAACCTACCAGATACCTTCCAGATATCTTCCAGATACCTTGCGAATACCTTGCGGATACCTACCGGATACGATCCAGATACCTACCAGATATCTTCCAGATACCTACCAGATGCCTTTCAGATACCTACCGGATACCTTCCAGATACCTTCCAGATACCTTCCAGATACCTTCTAGATACCTTGCAGAAACCTTCCAGATACTTATCAGATACCTTCTAGATACCTTGCAGATACCTACCAGATACCTTCAAGATACTTTCCAAATACCTTGCAGATACCTACCGGATACCTTCCAGATACCTTCCAGATACTTTCCAGATACCTTCCAGAAGCCTTTCAGATACCTACCAGATACCTACCGGATACCTTCCAGATACCTACCGGATACCTACCAGATACCTGCCGGATACCTTCCAGATGCCTTCCAGATACCTTGCGAATACCTTGTGGATACCAACCAGGTACCCACCAGATACCTTCCAGACACCTTCCATATACCTACCAGATACCTCCCAGATACCTTCAAGATACCTACCAGATATCTTTTAGATACCTACCAGATATCTTTTAGATACCTTATAGATCCCTGCAGATACCTACCAGATTCTTTCCAGATACCTTCCAAACTCCTACCAGACACCTAGCACATACCTTCCAGATACCTTGCAGATACCTTTTCACATACCTACCAGATACCTTCCAGATACCTACCAGATATCTACCAGATACCTTAAAGATACCTTCCAAACACATTTCCAGATACCTTCCAAACACATTCCAGATACCTGACAGATACCTTCCAGATACATTCCAGATACCTACCATATACCTACCAGATACCTACCATATACCTACCAGATACCTACCGGATAGCTTCCAGATACCTTCCAGATACCTACCAGATACCTTCCAGATACCTACCAGATATCTTCCAGATACCTTGCAGATATCTTCCAGATATCTTGCAGATACCTTGCAGATATCTTCCAGATACCTTGCAGATATCTTCCAGATACCTTGCAGATATCTTCCAGATACCTTGTAGATACCTACCAGATACCTTCCACATACCTTCCAAACACATTCCAGTTCCCTTCCAGATACCTTCCAAATACCTATCAGATACCTACTGGATACCTTCCAGATACCTTCCAGGTACATTCCAGATACCTTTCAGATACCTTTCGAATAAATTGCGGATACCTATCGGACACCTTCCAGATACCTTCCAGATACCTTCCAGATACCTTCCAGAAACCTTCCAGATACCTTCCAGATACCTTCCAGAAACCTTCCAGATACCTACCAGATACCTACCAGATACCTGCCGGATACCTTCCAGATGCCTTCCAGATACCTTGTGAATACCTTGTGGATACCAACCAGGTACCCACCAGATTCCTTCCAGACACCTTCCATATACCTACCAGATACCTCCCAGATACCTTCTAGATACCTACCAGATATCTTTTAGATACCTACCAGATATCTTTTAGATACCTTCCAGATCCCTGCAGATACCTACCAGATTCTTTCCAAATACCTAGCACATACCTCCAGATACCTTGCAGATACCTTTTCACATACCTACCAGATACCTTCCAGATACCTACCAGATATCTACCAGATACCTTAAAGATACCTTCCAAACACATTTCCAGATACCTTCCAAACACATTCCAGAAACCTGACAGATACCTTCCAGATACATTCCAGATACCTACCATATACCTACCAGATACCTACCGGATAGCTTCCAGGTACCTTCCAGATACCTACCAGATATCTTCCAGACACCTTGCAGATATCTTCCAGATACCTTGCAGATACCCACCAGATACCTTCCACATAACTTCCAAACACATTCCAGTTCCCCTCCAGATACCTTCCAAATACCTATCAGATACCTACCAGATACCTACCGGATACCTTCCAGATACCTACCGGATTCCTTCCAGATACCTTCCAGGTACATTCCAGATACCTTTCAGATACCCTTCAAATACCTTGCGGATACCTAACGGATATCTTCCAGATACCTTCCAGATACCTACCAAATATCTTTCAGATACCTTCCAGATACCTTCCAGATACCTACCAGATACCTTCCAGATACCTACCAGATATTTTCCAGATTCCTTGCAGATAAATACCAGATACCTTCCAGATACCTTCTAGATACCTTCCAGATACCTTCTAGATACCTTCCATATACCTTCTAGATACCTTGCAGATACCTACCAGATACCTTCCAGATACCTACCAGATTTCTTTCAGATACCTTCCAGATACCTACCAGATACCTTGCAGATACCTTCCAGATACCTTCCAGATACCTACCAGATACCTTCCAGATACCTACCAGATATTTTCCAGATTCCTTGCAGATAAATACCAGATACCTTCCAGATACCTTCTAGATACCTTCCAGATACCTTCTAGATACCTTCCAGATACCTTCTAGATACCTTGCAGATACCTACCAGATACCTTCCAGATACCTACCAGATTTCTTTCAGATACCTTCCAGATACCTACCAGATACCTTGCAGATACCTACCGGATACCTTCCAGATACCTTCCAGATACCTTCCAGATACCTTCCAGAAACCTTCCAGATACCTTGAAGGTACCTTGAAGGAACCTTGAAGGTACCTTCCAGATACCTTCCAGATACCTTCCAGATACCTTCCAGATACCTACCAGGTATCTTTCAGATACCTTCCAGATACCTTTCAGATACATTACGAATACCTTGCGGATACCTACCGGATACCTACTAGATACCTACCGGATACCTACCAGATACCTTCCAGATACATACATGATACCTCCCAGATACCTTCCAAACACATTCCAGATACCATGCTGATACCTACCAGATATCTTTCAAATACCTTCCAGATACCTACCAGATACCTTTCAGATACCTACCAGATATCTTTCATCCACCTTGCAGATATCTACCGGATACCTTCCAGATACCTTCCAGATATCTTCCAGATACCTTCCAAATATCTTTCAGATACTTTCCAGATACCTACAAGATACCTACCAGATACCTACCGGATGCCTTCCAGATACCTACCAGATATCTTCCAGATTCCTTGCAGATATCTTCCAGATTCCTTGCAGATAAATACCAGATACCTTCCAGATACCTTCCAGATACCTTCCAGATACCTTCCAGATACCTTCTAGATACCTTGCAGAAACCTTCCAGATACTTATCAGATACCTACCGGATACCTTCCAGATACCTTCCAGATACCTACCAGATATCTTTCATATACCTTGCGAATACCTTGTGGATACCTACCAGATACCCACCAGATACCTTCCAGCTTCCTTCCATATACCTAACAGATACCTTGCAGATAACTACCAGATACCTACCAGATACCTACCAGATATCTTTCAGATACCTTCCAGGTACCTTCCAGATACCTTTCAGATACCTTGCGAATACCTTACGGATACCTACCGGCTACCTACCAGATACCTTCCGGATACCTACCAGATACCTTCCAGATACATACCAGATACCTTCCAGCTACCTTACCGATTCCTACCAGATATCTTTCAGATACCTTGCAGATACCTTGCAGATACCTTTCAGATACCTTGCGAATACCTTGCGGATACCTACCAGATATCGTCCAGATACATACCAGATACCTTCCTCATACTTTCCAAACACATTCCAGATACCTTCCAGATACCTTTCAGATACCCACCAGATACCTTCCAGATACCTTCCAAATACCTACCAGAAACCTTACAGATACCTACCAGATACCTACCGGATACCTACCAGATACCTACCGGATACCTACCAGATACTTGCCGGATACCTTCCAGATGCCTCACAGATACCTTGCGAATACCTTGTGGATACCAACCAGGTACCCACCAGATACCTTCCAGACACCTACCAGATACCTCCCAGATACCTTCTAGATACCTACCAGATATCTTTTAGATACCTACCAGATATCTTTTAGATACCTTCCAGATCCCTGCAGATACCTACCAGATTCTTTCCAGATACCTTCCAAACTCCTACCAGATACCTAGCACATACCTTCCAGATACCTTGCAGATACCTTTTCACATACCTACCAGATACCATCCAGATACCTACCAGATATCTACCAGATACCTTAAAGATAACTTCCAAGCACATTTCCAGATACCTTCCAAACACATTCCAGATACCTGACAGATACCTTCCAGATACATTCCAGATACCTACCATATACCTACCAGATACCTACCGGATAGCTTCCAGGTACCTTCCAGATACCTACCAGATATCTTCCAGACACCTTGCAGATATCTTCCAGATACTATGCAGATACCTACCAGATACCTTCCACATACCTTCCAAACACATTCCAGTTCCCTTCCAGATACCTTCCAAATACCTATCAGATACCTACCAGATACCTACCGGATACCTTCCAGATACCTACCGGATACCTTCCAGGTACCTTCCAGGTACATTCCAGATACCTTTCAGATACCTTTCAGATACCTTTCGAATACCTTGCGGATACCTAACGGATACCTTCCAGATACTTTCCAGATACCTACCAAATATCTTTCAGATACCTTCCAGATACCTTCCAGGTACCTTCCAGATACCTACCAGATACCTTCCAGATACCTACCAGATATTTTCCAGATTCCTTGCAGATAAATACCAGATACCTTCCAGATACCTTCTAGATACCTTGCAGATACCTACCAGATACCTTCCAGATACCTACCAGATTTCTTTCAGATACCTTCCAGATACCTACCAGATACCTTCAAGATACCTTCCAAATACCTTGCAGAT
This sequence comes from Hirtodrosophila cameraria, assembly GCA_949708635.1. Classification (NCBI taxonomy): domain Eukaryota; kingdom Metazoa; phylum Arthropoda; class Insecta; order Diptera; family Drosophilidae; genus Hirtodrosophila; species Hirtodrosophila cameraria. The sequence goes on from OX453090.1 coordinate 41,505,587, forward strand.
ACCTACCAGATTCTTTCCAGATACCTTCCAAACTCCTACCAGATACCTAGCACATACCTTCCAGATACCTTGCAGATACCTTTTCACATACCTACCAGATACCTTCCAGATACCTACCAGATATCTACCAGATACCTTAAAGATACCTTCCAAACACATTTCCAGATACCTTCCAAACACATTCCAGAAACCTGACAGATACCTTCCAGATACATTCCAGATACCTACCATATACCTACCAGATACCTACCGGATAGCTTCCAGATACCTTCCTGATACCTACCAGATATCTTCCAGATATCTTCCGAGATACCTTGCAGATATCTTCCAGATACCTTGCAGATACCTACCAGATACCTTCCACATACCTTCCAAACACATTCCAGTTCCCTTCCAGATACCTTCCAGAAACCTTCCAGATACCTACCAGATACCTACCGGATACCTACCATATACCTACCGGATACCTACCAGATACCTGCCGGATACCTTCCAGATGCCTTCCAGATACCTTGCGAATACCTTGTGGATACCAACCAGGTACCCACCAGATACCTTCCAGACACCTTCCATATACCTACCAGATACCTCCCAGATACCTTCTAGATACCTACCAGATATCTTTTAGATACCTACCAGATATCTTTTAGATACCTTCCAGATCCCTGCAGATACCTACCAGATTCTTTCCAGATACCTTCCAAACTCCTACCAGATACCTAGCACATACCTTCCAGATACCTTGCAGATACCTACCAGATACCTTCCAGATACCTTCAAGGTACCTTCCAGATACCTTCCAGATACCTACCAGGTATCTTTCAGATACCTTCCAGATACCTTACGAATACCTTACGGATACCTACCGGATACCTACTTGATACCTACCGGATACCTACCAGATACCTTCCAGATACATACATGATACCTACCAGATACCTTCCAAACACATTCCAGATACCTTCCAGATACCTTCCAGATACCTTTCAGATACCTTCCAGATACCTTCCAGATACCTTCCAGATACCTTCCAGATACCTTACGAATACCTTCCAGATACCTTCCAGATACCTACCAGATACCTACCGGATAGCTACCGGATACCTTCCAGATACCTTCCAGATACCTACCAGATACCTACCGGATAGCTACCGGATACCTTCCAGATACCTACCAGATATCTTTCATATACCTTGCAGATACCTACCAGATATCTTCCGGATACCTTCTAGATACCTTTAAGATACCTTCCAGATACCTACCAGATACCTACCGTATACCTACCGGATACCTTCCAGATACCTTCCAAATACCTACCCGATATCTTTCATATACCTTGCTGATACCTACCGGATATCTTCCAGATAGCTACCAGATACCTTCCAGATACCTTGCGGATACCTACCGGATACCATCCAGATACCTACCAGATACCTTTTAGATACCTTGTAGATACTTTCCAGATACCTTGCGAATACCTTGCGGATTCCTACCGGATACCATCCAGATACCTTGCGGATACCTAATGGATACCTCCCAGATACCTTCCATATACCTACCAGATACCTTCCAGATATCTTCCAGATACCTTCCAGATACCTTCCAGATACATTGCAGATACCTACAAGATGCCTACCGGATACCTTCCAGCTACATTGCAGATACCTACAAGAAAAATCGTTTCGCTTCGCATTCGCCAACGGACGTGTTTTTTTCTTGCTCCTCGCATTTGTTTATTTTTCCTCGTTTTAAACGTTTTATTTTGCGTCTGTTTTGTTTATTAATAATCAGTGACTTGTGTTAAACATCGGTTGTGTGAAACACAGTCATTATAGTCTTTAACAGACTATTTTCTTAAATTAATTTTTTAATTTGTGTTTAAACACAACAAGAAACGTTTGTGCAGTTGCACTGTTTTGTTTTTGTGTTTTTACTCTCGATAAGTCTCGCTCAACGCGCTCTATCCATAATCTCTCTCTCCCGCGCTTTCATTAAATTAAACACAACAACAAACGTTTGTGCAATTGCACTGTTTTTTTTTTGTGTTTTTACTCTCGCTAAGTCTCTCAACGCGCTCTATCCATTAACTCACTCTCCCGCGCTTTCATTAATTTTGGTGGTGGCTGTGGTTTAGTTTGCACTTCTCCCTCTCTAAACCTATTCCGTTGTGCTTTCGGTCGTCGCGCTCGCGCAGTTGTTGTTTTTTGTGTTTAGTGTTTTCTTTTAGTGTTGTTGTTGTTGTGTGTAAGTAACTAACAGCAGTACTTGTGATTAACCCTAGTGTGCATATTTATTTTCTATTTTTTATTTTTTTTACTTATTTTGTTTGCGTCTAATTTAATTATTTTCTCAGTGCCCTTATTTTTTTTCGTTTTTTCTTTTATAATCAATTTAAGTAGCTTTGCCTTTTAAAAATGTATGTCTGCTACAATAAAAATTGCCAGGTTCGAGCAAACGTGAAGATGGGTTTTGTTTGTTGCTGGCTGTGTGATAATGTCTCACACGAAAAATGTGCTGGACTTAACGGCCGTATTATTGACCTGATTGAGTCCAAATCAGGCTTAAAATGGACATGTGAATCTTGTAGGGATATTGAAAGGGATATGATGGGATTCATGAGGCAGACTAAGATGGGCTTTGGAGATATTTTCGGGCGGTTTAAAAAACTGTTCGATGGTTTCTCGGCTTTGGACAGGGAATTCAAAGGTATGAAACTTTTGAATGAGTCTCCAAAGCGTAAAAAGGCCAATCTTAGGTTGTCAATTGGCCCTAGTGAACTTTCTGTCCCAACACATTTGTCCATACCATCCGCTCCATCATTAATACATTTTTCATCCCCATCTCCTCACACCACTGTCAGTATGAACGAAAACAAAGACTTACCCATGGATGTTGTTCATACTGAAACCGAAGAGATTTCTGATCCGAGGTGTAGTAGTTTGACTGCTAACATATCTGCGGGATCAAATAGTCCATCAATCGAGGCTGTAGCTTCACCTGAAGTTACTGCTGCGGTTGATAATAAGACTCTTGTAGGTGTTCCACCAAAAAAACAAATTTTTGTTTCTAGGCTTGCCCCTGGTACCACATCTAATGATGTCAAGGCCTTTATTCAGGTCAAATATCAAGCCAATATTACGGTGGAAAAATTCAAATTTTCATATATTCGGGAAATTTCTTCATTTAAAATAAGTGTTCCTGCCGAACATTTCAATAAAATTTGTTGCAAAGAGTTTTGGCCTGACCACTTAATTATAAAAGAATATACTGCAAAAAAGAAAAATCGGATCCCGGTTGCACTTCCTTCATTAGCTGGTAGTAGTAGTAGAACTAACACTCAACCTCAGGTAGTTTCTGATAGCACAAAAAACTAAAATCCTCCCTCTCACTAGGCTATCAGAATGTAAGAGGTATTTGTACTAAACTTACTAATCTTTATTTAAATAGTCTTTCCTTTAATTTTAATGTCATTGCCTTTTCCGAAACTTGGCTAAGGCCTGATATTCTTAACTCTGAAATTTTTATAAACAAATTCTCCATCTATCGAAAAGATCGCCCATAATCGATAATTCGATAGATATTGAATTTGTTGCTATTAAATTGTGTATTTGTGGTGTATCGCTGTTTATTACTTGTTCTTACATTCCTCCTTCTTCTGATAATTCTGTTTATTTAGATCATTCTTCTGCTATTAGTTCTGTTATATCTATGCTTTCCGATCGCGACTTTCTTGTAGTTCTTGGTGATTTCAATATTACTGGAACTACATGGATTTCTAGTTCCAATACTAATGTTTTGACTGCCACGGGTCAAAATGATTTTCTGGACAATTTATTTGGGATGTCATTGCGAATTCTTTAAACAGATTTCTAGATTTGATTTTTGTTTTAGATCCCTCTTTCTTATCTATCTCCCGTACAGAACCTATATCCTATCCTGAAGATCCTTATCATCCAACTTTGGAGGTGCTGATGGATTTGCCATCCCGGGTGTTAAGTCCTTGTAACAACCCTACGGGTCGAGTTCGCCTTTTTCGGAAAACCGATTTTCATAAACTGTCTCAGCTTTTATCGCAGACTGATTGGTCTCAGCTATATAGGTGCAGAGACATGGATTGTGCAATTACGATTTTTTATGCAACTTTAAACTCTTTACTTGACATATGTGTCCCAATGTGTAATCCACGTAGGTCTAACAAACCTGTTTGGCTTACACGGGATTTAACATACTTGAAAAATAGAAAGTCAAGATTATAAAAAAAATTCAAGGAAACTGGCTCCTCTTTTGATTTCTCACAATTTCTGATTGCTCGATCCAGCTTCTCTGCCCTGAATAGCCAGTGTTACAAGGATTACCTTAGAAAATGTAGGCTGCAGTTTCAACAGGACCCTAAACAGTTTTATACCTTCGTTAATGCGAAGCGTAATTCATCAGCACTTCCATCAACCGTATATTTTGAAAAAATGACTGCAGACACAAATCAGGCTATCGCCGATTTGTTTGCTGATTTTTTTCAAACGACTTATAGTTCTTATACTAACCATTTAGATTTGTCTTATCCTTATCATGTAAATGTCTCTAACTGCATTTTTGAACCTTTGATCACAGAAGGTTCGCTACTGAGCGATCTAAAAGCCATTAAACCCGTATTTTCACCGGGGCATGATGGAATACCAGTCTGTATACTTAAGTACTGTGCTGAAGGTCTTTTGAGACCCCTTTATAACTTATTTAATCTTTCCGTGGAGTTGTGCACTTTTCCAATGATTTGGAAAGAATCATTCATAATTCCTCTCCTCAAAAAAGGAAAAAAGTCTAATGTTCAAAACTATAGAGGTATCTCTAAGTTGTCCGCCATCCCTAAAATTTTTGATAAATTAATAACTTCTCAACTACAACATTTTTGTAGATCTATTGTTTCACCCAGCCAGCATGGGTTTGTCAAATATAGATCTACTACCACTAACTTATTGGAATTCACCTCTTTTGTTATAAGGGGCTTTCAAAATAAAATGCAAACAGATGTCATTTACACTGATTTCAGTAAAGCTTTTGACTCCGTTAATCATTCCCTTTTAATTCATAAGCTTAATCTTTTTGGATTACCAAATAACTTAATTCTTTGGATCTCTAGTTATCTAAATTTAAGAACCCAAAAAGTTCATTTTAAAGGCTTAGCTTCTAAGTCTGTTCAAGTTACTTCTGGAGTACCACAAGGAAGCCATCTCGGCCCTTTATTATTTACTCTTTTTATTAATGACTTGCCTTCTGTAATAAATCACTCTCGGGTACTAATGTACGCCGACGATGTAAAGCTCTGTTTGTCTGCTAATAACTCTCAATCTGGTCAGAATTTGCAAACTGATCTTGATAGTTTTCAAACTTGGTGTCGAGTAAATTTATTAAATCTTAATTGCAGTAAGTGTAACGTAATGTCCTTTTATAGGCGAATGCCATATTTTAATAACTATTTTCTTAATGGTAAACCACTTGAACGTATTGAGTCGGTTGTTGATTTGGGTATTCTTTTAGATCCCAAGCTTAAGTTTGACAAGCATATCTTATCGATGACTAATCGTGCCTATGGAGTCCTTGGTTTCATAAAGCGTTGGTCAAAGGAATTTGACGATCCCTACGTTACTAAAACTCTTTATACCTCACTTGTTCGACCAATTCTGGAATATGGATCTTGTATATGGTGTCCCCAGTACAAGATTCATCAGGACAGAATAGAGTCTATACAAAAACAATTTCTTCTCTTTGCCCTCCGGGGCTTTAATTGGAATCCTAACATTCGCATGCCTCCTTACCGTAGTAGACTCTTACTAATAAATCTCCCCTCTCTTTCTGATCGTAGAACCATGCTTGGTATAATATTTTTACATAAACTAATTAACGGCGAAATTGATTCTTCTGAATTAATCAGCCAAATTAGTTTTGCTGTTCCTATTAGAAGTACAAGAAACTTTCTCCCTCTTTCTCTTCAAACCTGCAGTACTAACTACGCTATTCATAACCCTTTTCGTATTTTATGTTCTGATTATAACAATCTTTTTCATGTTATAAGTAATGCTACATCTATTCCTACACTTAGAACTTCACTCCTTTCTCACCTATCCAATTTGTAGGTCTTGTATTTAATATTTTTGTATTTATTTATTTATTTACTTTTTTTTTTTTGTTTTTTTTTGCCTGTATTTATTTGTTTGAATCTTTAGTGTATTTCTAACATACTAACTTCTTGATCTGATTGGGTTTTTTCTGGGTTTTCTCCAATCCAGGCAACTAATGTTGGATCAATTTTTTTGAGGCTTATTACCTAAAAATATTTTTTAATTTTTTATTTTATGCTTTTTTTAATTTAAAATTTTTTAAATTTTAATAATAATTTTATTTATAATTTTATTTCATTTTTGTAAATTTAAGCTTTTTCTGTGTCGATTGTTATTAGTCGACATTAAACTAAATTAAATAAATAAATAAATAAAACTCATTTTCAAAGATCAATATGAAAATTCATTAAAAACTGCATATCAATTTTTGGGCAAATTTAAATTTCCGGGTAGAAAGTGGGTGGTAACATGCAAATGTTGAGTTCATATGCGATTTATTCCTAACTCATTTTCAAAGATCAATATGAAAATTCGTTTAAAACTGCATACCAATTTTCCGGAAAATTCAACCCCTTGGGTGGAAAGTGGGTTTTAAATAGGGCGAATGTTGAGTTCGTAGTCGAATTGCTTCAAACTCATTTTTAAAGATCAATATGAAAATTCATTAAAAACTGAATACCAATTTTCCAGAAAAATCACAATCCCTGGTGGAAAGTGGATAGTTAAAATGCCAATGATGAGTTCTTAGGCGATTTGCTTCAAACTCATTTTCAAAGATCAATATGAAAATTCAATCAAAACTTCATACCAATTTTCGGGAAAATTTAAATTCCCGGGTAGAAAGTGGGTGGTGAAACGCGAAAGTTGAGTTCAAATGCAATTTATTCCTAACTCATTTTCAAAGATCAATATGAAAATTCATTAAAAACTGCATACCAATTTTCCAGAAAATTCACATTCCCGGGTGGAAAGTGGGTAGTAAAAATGCCAAAGTTGAGTTCTTATGTGAGTTGCTTCAAACTTATTTTCAAAGATCAATAAAAATTCAATAAAAACTTCATACCAATTTTCGGGAAAATTTAAATTCCCGGGTAGATAGTGGGTGATAAAACGCGAAGGTTGAGTTCAAATGCGATTTATAACTAACTCATTTTCAAAGATCAATATGAAAATTCATTAAAAACTGAATATCAATTTTCCAGAAAATAAACATTCCCGGGTGGAAAGTGGGTAGTAAAAATTCCAAAGTTGAGTTCTTATGCGATTTGCTTCAAACTCATATTCGAAGATCAATATGAAAATTCATTAAAAGCTGCATACCAATTTTCGGCAAAATTTAAATTCCCGGGTAGAAAGAGGGTGGTAAAACGCGAAAGTTGAGTTCATATGCAATTTATTCCTAACTCATTTTCAAAGATCAATATGAAAATTCATTAAAAACTGCATACCAATTTTCCAGAAAATTCACATTCCCTGGTGGAAAGTGGGTAGTAAAAATGCCAAATTTGAGTTCTTATGCGATTTGCTTCAAACTCATATTCGAAGATCAATATGAAAATTCATTAAAAGCTGCATAGCAATTTTCGGGAAAATTTAAATTCCCGAGTAGAAAGTGGGTGGTAAAACGCTAAAGTTGAGTTCATATGCGATTTATTCCTAACTCATTTTCAAAGATAAATATGAAAATTAATTTAAAACTGCTTACCAATTTTCCTTAAAATTCACATTCCCGGGTGGAAAGTGGGTAGTAAAAATGCCAAAGTTGAGTTCTTATGCGATTTGCTTCAAACTCATTTTCAAAGATCAATATAAAAATTCAATAAAATCTTCATACCAATTTTCGGGAAAATTTAAATTCCCGGGAGGAAAGTGGGTGTTAAAACGCGAAAGTTGAGTTCAAATGCGATTTATTCCTAACTCATTTTCAAAGATCAATATGAAAATTCATTAAAAACTGCATACCAATTTTCCAGAAAATTCACATTCCCTGGTGGAAAGTGGGAAGTAAAAATGCCAAAGTTGAGTTCTTATGTGAGTTGCTTCAAACTCATTTTCAAAGATCAATAAAAATTCAATAAAAACTTTATACCAATTTTCGGGAAAATTTAAATTCCCGGGAGGAAAGTGGGTGTTAAAACGCGAAAGTTGAGTTCAAATGCGATTTATTCCTAACTCATTTTCAAAGATCAATACGAAAATTCATTAAAAACTGAATATTAATTTTCCAGAAAATAAACATTCCCGGGTGGAAAGTAGGCAGTAAAAATGCCAAAGTTGAGTTCTTATGCGATTTGCTTCAAAATTATTTTCAAAGATCAATATGAAAGTTCATTAAAACCTGCATACCAATTTTCCGGAAAATTCACATTCCCTGGTGGAAAGTGGGTGGTAAAATGGCGAAAGTTGAGTTCTTATGCGATTTGCTTCAAACACATTTTCAAAGATCAATATAAAAATTCAATTAAAACTTCATACCAATTTTCGGGAAAATTTAAATTCCCGGGTAGAAAGTGGGTGGTGAAAATCGAAAGTTTTGCTCATATGCGATTTATTCCTAACTCATTTTCAAAGATCAATTCATTAAAAACTGCATACCATTTTTCTGGAAAATTCACATTCCCGGGTGGAAAGTGGCTGGTAAAATGGGTAAGTTGAGTTCCTATGCATTTTGCTTCAAACTCATTTTCAAAGATCAATATGAAAATTCAATAAAAACTTCATACCAATTTTCGGGAAAATTAAATTCCCGGGTAGAAAGTGTGTGGTAACAAGCGAAAGTTGAGTTCATATGCGATTTATTCCTAACTCATTTTCAAAGATCAATATGAAAATTCATTTAAAACTGCATACCAATTTTCCGGAAAATAAACATTCCCGGGTGGAAAGTGGGTGGTAAAAAGGCCAAAGTTGAGTTCTTATGCGATTTGCTTCAAACTGATTTTCAAAGATCAATATGAAAGTTCATTTAAACCTGCATACCAATTTTCGGGAAAATTTAAATTCCCGGGTGGAAAGTGGTTGGTAAAATGGCGAAAGTTGAGTTCTTGTGCGATTTGCTTCAAACTCATATTCGAAGATCAATATGAAAATTCATTTAAAACTGCATACCAATTTTCCGGACAATTCACATTCCCGGGTGGAAAGTGGGTGGTAAAAAAGGCTAAAGTTGAGTTCTTATGCGATTTGCTTCAAACTCAGTTTCAAAGATCAATATGAAAATTCATTAAAAGCTGCATACCAATTTTCCGGACAATTCACATTCCCTGGTGGAAAGTGGGTGGTAAAAATGACAAAGTTGAGCTCTTATGCAATTTGCTTCAAACTCATTTTCAAAGATCAATTTGAAAATTCATTAAAAACTGAATACCAATTTTCCAGAAAATTCACATTCCCTGGTGGAAAGTGGGTAGTCAAAATTCCAAAGTTGAGTTCTTATGCGATTTGCTTCAAACTCATATTCGAAGATCAATATGAAAATTCATTCAAAACTGCATACCAATTTTCCGGACAATTCACATTCCCGGGTGGAAAGTGGGTGGTAAAAAGGCCAAAGTTGATTTCTTATGCGATTTGCTTCAAGCACATTTTCAAAGATCAATATGAAAATTCATTAAAAACTGCACACCAATTTTCCGGAAAATTTAAATTCCCAGGTAGAAGGTGGGTGGTAAATAGGGCGAAAGTTCAGTTCTTATGCGATTTGCTTCAAACCCATTTTCAAGGAACAATATGAAAATTCATTAAGAACTGAATACCAATTTTCCAGAAATTCACATTCCCAGGTGGAAAGTGGGTAGCAAAAATGAAAAATTTGAGTTCTTGTGCGATTTGCTTCAAACTCATATTCGAAGATCAATATGAAAATTCATTTAAAAGTGCATACCAATTTTCCGGACAATTCACATTCCCGGGTGGAAAGTGGGTGGTAAAAAAGGCCAAAGTTGAGTTCTTATGCGATTTGCTTCAAACTTATTTTCAAAGATCAATATGAAAATTCATTAAAAACTGCATACCAATTTTCCGGAAAATTCACATTCCCTGGTGGAAAGTGGGTGGTAAAATGGCGAAAGTTGAGTTCTTATGCGATTTGCTTCAAACTCATTTTCAAAGATCAAAATGAAAATTCATTAAAACTGCATACCAATTTTCGGGCAAATTTAAATTCCCGGGTAGAAAGTGGGTGGTAACAAGCAAATGTTGAGTTCATATGCGATTTATTCCTAACTCATTTTCAAAGATCAATATGAAAATTCGTTTAAAACTGCATACCAATTTTCCGGAAAATTCAACCCCCTGGGTGGAAAGTGGGTTTTAAATAGGGCGAATGTTGAGTTCGTAAGCGATTTGCTTCAAACTCATTTTTAAAGATCAATATGAAAATTCATTAAAAACTGAATACCAATTTTCCAGAAAATCACAATCCCTGGTGGAAAGTGGGAAATAAAAATGCCAAAGTTGAGTTCTTAGGCGATTTGCTTCAAACTCAATTGCAAAGATCAATATGAAAAATCATTATAAACTGCATACCAATTTTTGGGAAAATTTAAATTCCCAGGTAGAAAGTGGGTGTTAAAACGCGAAAGTTGAGTTCAAATGCGATTTATTCCTAACTCATTTTCAAAGATCAATATGAAAATTCATTAAAAACTGAATATCAATTTTCCAGAAAATAAACATTCCCGGGTGGAAAGTAGGTAGTAAAAATGCCAAAGTTGAGTTCTTAGGCGATTTGCTTCAAACTCATTTGCAAAGTTCAACATGAAAATTCATTAAAAACTGCATGCCAATTTTCGGGAAAATTTAAATTCCCGGGTAGAAAGTGGGTGTTAAAACGCGAAAGTTGAGTTCAAATGCGATTTATTCCTAACTCATTTTCAAAGATCTATATGAAAATTCATTTAAAACTGCATACCAATTTTCCGGAAAATTCACATTCCCGGGTGGAAAGTGGGTGGTAAAAAGGCCAAAGTTGAGTTCTTATGCGATTTGCTTCAAACTCATTTTCAAAGATCAATATGAAAGTTCATTAAAACCTGCATACCAATTTTCGGAAAAATTTAAATTCCCGGGTAGAAAGTGGGTGTTAAAACGCGAAAGTTGAGTTCAAATGCGATTTATTCCTAACTCATTTTCAAAGATCAATATGAAAATTAATTTAAAGCTGCATACCAATTTTCCTTAAAATTCACATTCCCGGGTGGAAAGTGGGTAGTAAAAATGCCAAAGTTGAGTTCTTATGCGATTTGCTTCAAACTCGTTTTCAAAGATCAATGTGAAAATTCATTAAAAACTGCATACCAATTTTAAGGAAAATTTAAATTCCCGGGTAGAAAGTGGGTGGTAACAAGCGAAAGTTGAGTTCATATGCGATTTATTCCTAACTCATTTTCAAATTTTCAAAGATCAATATGAAAATTCATTAAAAACTGAATACCAATTTTCCAGAAAATTCACATTCCCGGGTGGAAAGTGGGTAGTAAAAATGCCAAAGTTGAGTTCTTATGCGATTTGCTTCAAACTCATTTTCAAAGATCAATATAAAAATTCAATAAAAACTTCATACCAATTTTCGGGAAAATTTAAATTCCCGGGTAGAAAGTGGGTGTTAAAACGCGAAAGTTGAGTTCAAATGCGATTTATTCCTAACTCATTTTCAAAGATCAATATGAAAATTCATTAAAAACTGCATACCAATTTTCCAGAAAATTCACATTCCCTGGTGGAAAGTGGGTAGTAAAAATGCCAAAGTTGAGTTCTTATGTGAGTTGCTTCAAACTCATTTTCAAAGATCAATAAAAATTCAATAAAAACTTTATACCAATTTTCGGGAAAATTTAAATTCCCGGGAGGAAAGTGGGTGTTAAAACGCGAAAGTTGAGTTCAAATGCGATTTATTCCTAACTCATTTTCAAAGATCAATACGAAAATTCATTAAAAACTGAATATTAATTTTCCAGAAAATAAACATTCCCGGGTGGAAAGTAGGTAGTAAAAATGCCAAAGTTGAGTTCTTATGCGATTTGCTTCAAAATTATTTTCAAAGATCAATATGAAAGTTCATTAAAACCTGCATACCAATTTTCCGGAAAATTCACATTCCCTGGTGGAAAGTGGGTGGTAAAATGGCGAAAGTTGAGTTCTTATGCGATTTGCTTCAAACACATTTTCAAAGATCAATATAAAAATTCAATTAAAACTTCATACCAATTTTCGGGAAAATTTAAATTCCCGGGTAGAAAGTGGGTGGTGAAAATCGAAAGTTTTGCTCATATGCGATTTATTCCTAACTCATTTTCAAAGATCAATTCATTAAAAACTGCATACCATTTTTCTGGAAAATTCACATTCCCGGGTGGAAAGTGGCTGGTAAAATGGGTTAGTTGAGTTCCTATGCATTTTGCTTCAAACTCATTTTCAAAGATCAATATGAAAATTCAATAAAAACTTCATACCAATTTTCGGGAAAATTAAATTCCCGGGTAGAAAGTGTGTGGTAACAAGCGAAAGTTGAGTTCATATGCGATTTATTCCTAACTCATTTTCAAAGATCAATATGAAAATTCATTTAAAACTGCATACCAATTTTCCGGAAAATAAACATTCCCGGGTGGAAAGTGGGTGGTAAAAAGGCCAAAGTTGAGTTCTTATGCGATTTGCTTCAAACTGATTTTCAAAGATCAATATGAAAGTTCATTTAAACCTGCATACCAATTTTCGGGAAAATTTAAATTCCCGGGTGGAAAGTGGTTGGTAAAATGGCGAAAGTTGAGTTCTTGTGCGATTTGCTTCAAACTCATATTCGAAGATCAATATGAAAATTCATTTAAAACTGCATACCAATTTTCCGGACAATTCACATTCCCGGGTGGAAAGTGGGTGGTAAAAAAGGCTAAAGTTGAGTTCTTATGCGATTTGCTTCAAACTCAGTTTCAAAGATCAATATGAAAATTCATTAAAAGCTGCATACCAATTTTCCGGACAATTCACATTCCCTGGTGGAAAGTGGGTGGTAAAAATGACAAAGTTGAGCTCTTATGCAATTTGCTTCAAACTCATTTTCAAAGATCAATTTGAAAATTCATTAAAAACTGAATACCAATTTTCCAGAAAATTCACATTCCCTGGTGGAAAGTGGGTAGTCAAAATTCCAAAGTTGAGTTCTTATGCGATTTGCTTCAAACTCATATTCGAAGATCAATATGAAAATTCATTCAAAACTGCATACCAATTTTCCGGACAATTCACATTCCCGGGTGGAAAGTGGGTGGTAAAAAGGCCAAAGTTGATTTCTTATGCGATTTGCTTCAAGCACATTTTCAAAGATCAATATGAAAATTCATTAAAAACTGCACACCAATTTTCCGGAAAATTTAAATTCCCAGGTAGAAAGTGGGTGGTAAATAGGGCGAAAGTTCAGTTCTTATGCGATTTGCTTCAAACCCATTTTCAAGGATCAATATGAAAATTCATTAAGAACTGAATACCAATTTTCCAGAAATTCACATTCCCAGGTGGAAAGTGGGTAGTAAAAATGCCAAATTTGAGTTCTTATGCGATTTGCTTCAAACTCATATTCGAAGATCAATATGAAAATTCATTTAAAAGTGCATACCAATTTTCCGGACAATTCACATTCCCGGGTGGAAAGTGGGTGGTAAAAAAGGCCAAAGTTGAGTTCTTATGCGATTTGCTTCAAACTTATTTTCAAAGATCAATATGAAAATTCATTAAAAACTGCATACCAATTTTCCGGAAAATTCACATTCCCTGGTGGAAAGTGGGTGGTAAAATGGCGAAAGTTGAGTTCTTATGCGATTTGCTTCAAACACATTTTCAAAGATCAATGTAAAAATTCAATTAAAACTTCATACCAATTTTCGGGAAAATTTAAATTCCCGGGTAGAAAGTGGGTGGTGAAAATCGAAAGTTTTGCTCATATGCGATTTATTCCTAACTCATTTTCAAAGATCAATTCATTAAAAACTGCATACCATTTTTCTGGAAAATTCACATTCCCGGGTGGAAAGTGGCTGGTAAAATGGGTTAGTTGAGTTCCTATGCATTTTGCTTCAAACTCATTTTCAAAGATCAATATGAAAATTCAATAAAAACTTCATACCAATTTTCGGGAAAATTAAATTCCCGGGTAGAAAGTGTGTGGTAACAAGCGAAAGTTGAGTTCATATGCGATTTATTCCTAACTCATTTTCAAAGATCAATATGAAAATTCATTTAAAACTGCATACCAATTTTCCGGAAAATAAACATTCCCGGGTGGAAAGTGGGTGGTAAAAAGGCCAAAGTTGAGTTCTTATGCGATTTGCTTCAAACTGATTTTCAAAGATCAATATGAAAGTTCATTTAAACCTGCATACCAATTTTCGGGAAAATTTAAATTCCCGGGTGGAAAGTGGTTGGTAAAATGGCGAAAGTTGAGTTCTTGTGCGATTTGCTTCAAACTCATATTCGAAGATCAATATGAAAATTCATTTAAAACTGCATACCAATTTTCCGGACAATTCACATTCCCGGGTGGAAAGTGGGTGGTAAAAAAGGCCAAAGTTGAGTTCTTATGCGATTTGCTTCAAACTCAGTTTCAAAGATCAATATGAAAATTCATTAAAAGCTGCATACCAATTTTCCGGACAATTCACATTCCCTGGTGGAAAGTGGGTGGTAAAAATGACAAAGTTGAGCTCTTATGCAATTTGCTTCAAACTCATTTTCAAAGATCAATTTGAAAATTCATTAAAAACTGAATACCAATTTTCCAGAAAATTCACATTCCCTGGTGGAAAGTGGGTAGTCAAAATTCCAAAGTTGAGTTCTTATGCGATTTGCTTCAAACTCATATTCGAAGATCAATATGAAAATTCATTCAAAACTGCATACCAATTTTCCGGACAATTCACATTCCCGGGTGGAAAGTGGGTGGTAAAAAGGCCAAAGTTGATTTCTTATGCGATTTGCTTCAAGCACATTTTCAAAGATCAATATGAAAATTCATTAAAAACTGCACACCAATTTTCCGGAAAATTTAAATTCCCAGGTAGAAAGTGGGTGGTAAATAGGGCGAAAGTTCAGTTCTTATGCGATTTGCTTCAAACCCATTTTCAAGGATCAATATGAAAATTCATTAAGAACTGAATACCAATTTTCCAGAAATTCACATTCCCAGGTGGAAAGTGGGTAGTAAAAATGCCAAATTTGAGTTCTTATGCGATTTGCTTCAAACTCATATTCGAAGATCAATATGAAAATTCATTTAAAAGTGCATACCAATTTTCCGGACAATTCACATTCCCGGGTGGAAAGTGGGTGGTAAAAAAGGCCAAAGTTGAGTTCTTATGCGATTTGCTTCAAACTTATTTTCAAAGATCAATATGAAAATTCATTAAAAACTGCATACCAATTTTCCGGAAAATTCACATTCCCTGGTGGAAAGTGGGTGGTAAAATGGCGAAAGTTGAGTTCTTATGCGATTTGCTTCAAACTCATTTTCAAAGATCAATATGAAAATTCATTAAAACTGCATACCAATTTTCGGGCAAATTTAAATTCCCGGGTAGAAAGTGGGTGGTAACAAGCAAATGTTGAGTTCATATGCGATTTATTCCTAACTCATTTTCAAAGATCAATATGAAAATTCGTTTAAAACTGCATACCAATTTTCCGGAAAATTCAACCCCCTGGGTGGAAAGTGGGTTTTAAATAGGGCGAATGTTGAGTTCGTAAGCGATTTGCTTCAAACTCATTTTTAAAGATCAATATGAAAATTCATTAAAAACTGAATACCAATTTTCCAGAAAATCACAATCCCTGGTGGAAAGTGGGAAATAAAAATGCCAAAGTTGAGTTCTTAGGCGATTTGCTTCAAACTCAATTGCAAAGATCAATATGAAAAATCATTATAAACTGCATACCAATTTTTGGGAAAATTTAAATTCCCAGGTAGAAAGTGGGTGTTAAAACGCGAAAGTTGAGTTCAAATGCGATTTATTCCTAACTCATTTTCAAAGATCAATATGAAAATTCATTAAAAACTGAATATCAATTTTCCAGAAAATAAACATTCCCGGGTGGAAAGTAGGTAGTAAAAATGCCAAAGTTGAGTTCTTAGGCGATTTGCTTCAAACTCATTTGCAAAGTTCAACATGAAAATTCATTAAAAACTGCATGCCAATTTTCGGGAAAATTTAAATTCCCGGGTAGAAAGTGGGTGTTAAAACGCGAAAGTTGAGTTCAAATGCGATTTATTCCTAACTCATTTTCAAAGATCTATATGAAAATTCATTTAAAACTGCATACCAATTTTCCGGAAAATTCACATTCCCGGGTGGAAAGTGGGTGGTAAAAAGGCCAAAGTTGAGTTCTTATGCGATTTGCTTCAAACTCATTTTCAAAGATCAATATGAAAGTTCATTAAAACCTGCATACCAATTTTCGGAAAAATTTAAATTCCCGGGTAGAAAGTGGGTGTTAAAACGCGATAGTTGAGTTCAAATGCGATTTATTCCTAACTCATTTTCAAAGATCAATATGAAAATTAATTTAAAACTGCATACCAATTTTCCTTAAAATTCACATTCCCGGGTGGAAAGTGGGTAGTAAAAATGCCAAAGTTGAGTTCTTATGCGATTTGCTTCAAACTCGTTTTCAAAGATCAATGTGAAAATTCATTAAAAACTGCATACCAATTTTAAGGAAAATTTAAATTCCCGGGTAGAAAGTGGGTGGTAACAAGCGAAAGTTGAGTTCATATGCGATTTATTCCTAACTCATTTTCAAATTTTCAAAGATCAATATGAAAATTCATTAAAAACTGAATACCAATTTTCCAGAAAATTCACATTCCCGGGTGGAAAGTGGGTAGTAAAAATGCCAAAGTTGAGTTCTTATGCGATTTGCTTCAAACTCGTTTTCAAAGATCAATATAAAAATTCAATAAGAACTGCATATCAATTTTCGGGAAAATTTAAATTCCCGGGTAGAAAGTGGGTGGTGAAACTCGAAAGTTGAGTTCAAATGCGATTTATTCCTAACTCATTTTCAAAGATCAATATGAAAATTCGTTTAAAACTGCATACCAATTTTCTGGAAAATTCAACCCCCTGGGTGGAAAGTGGGTTTCAAACTCATTTTCAAAGATCAATATGAAAATTAATTTAAAACTGCATACCAATTTTCCTTAAAATTCACATTCCCGGGTGGAAAGTGGGTAGTAAAAATGCCAAAAATGAGTTCTTATGCGATTTGCTTCAAACTCATTTTCAAAGATCAATATGAAAAATCATTATAAACTGCATACCAATTTTTGGGAAAATTTAAATTCCCAGGTAGAAAGTGGGTGTTAAAACGCGAAAGTTGGGTTCAAATGCGATTTATTCCTTACTCATTCTCAAAGATCAATATGAAAATTCATTAAAAACTGAATATCAATTTTCCAGAAAATAAACATTCCCGGGTGGAAAGTAGGTAGTAAAAATGCCAAAGTTGAGTTCTTAGGCGATTTGCTTCAAACACATTTTCAAAGATCAATATAAAAATTCAATTAAAACTTCATACCAATTTTCCGGAAAATTTAAATTCCCGGGTAGAAAGTGGGTGGTAACAAGCGAAAGTTGAGTTCATATGCGATTTATTCCTAACTCATTTTCAAATTTTCAAAGATCAATATGAAAATTCATTAAAAACTGAATACCAATTTTCCAGAAAATTCACATTCCCGGGTGGAAAGTGGGTAGTAAAAATGCCAAAGTTGAGTTCTTATGCGATTTGCTTCAAACTCGTTTTCAAAGATCAATATGAAAATTCAATAAGAACTGCATACCAATTTTCGGGAAAATTTAAATTCCCGGGTAGAAAGTGTGTGGTAACAAGCGAAAGTTGAGTTCATATGCGATTTATTTCTAACTCATTTTCAAAGATCTATATGAAAATTCATTTAAAACTGCATACCAATTTTCCGGAAAATAAACATTCCCGGGTGGAAAGTGGGTGGTAAAAAGGCCAAAGTTGAGTTCTTATGCGATTTGCTTCAAACTGATTTTCAAAGATCAATATGAAAGTTCATTAAAACCTGCATACCAATTTTCGGGATAATTTAAATTCCCGGGTGGAAAGTGGTTGGTAAAATGGCGAAAGTTGAGTTCTTGTGCGATTTGCTTCAAACTCATATTCGAAGATCAATATGAAAATTCATTTAAAACTGCATACCAATTTTCCGGACAATTCACATTCCCGGGTGGAAAGTGGGTGGTAAAAAAGGCCAAAGTTGAGTTCTTATGCGATTTATTTCTAACTCATTTTCAAAGATCTATATGAAAATTCATTAAAAACTGAATATCAATTTTCCAGAAAATAAACATTCCCTGGTGGAAAGTGGGTAGTCAAAATTCCAAAGTTGAGTTCTTATGCGATTTGCTTCAAACTCATATTCGAAGATCAATATGAAAATTCATTCAAAACTGCATACCAATTTTCCGGACAATTCACATTCCCGGGTGGAAAGTGGGTGGTAAAAAGGCCAAAGTTGATTTCTTATGCGATTTGCTTCAAACTCATTTTCAAAGATCAATATGAAAATTCATTAAAAACTGCACACCAATTTTCCGGAAAATTTAAATTCCCAGGTAGAAAGTGGGTGGTAAATAGGGCGAAAGTTCAGTTCTTATGCGATTTGCTTCAAACCCATTTTCAAGGATCAATATGAAAATTCATTAAGAACTGAATACCAATTTTCCAGAAATTCACATTCCCAGGTGGAAAGTGGGTAGTAAAAATGCCAAAGTTGAGTTCTTATGCGATTTGCTTCAAACTCATATTCGAAGATCAATATGAAAATTCATTTAAAAGTGCATACCAATTTTCCGGACAATTCACATTCCCGGGTGGAAAGTGGGTGGTAAAAAAGGCCAAAGTTGAGTTCTTATGCGATTTTCTTCAAACTTATTTTCAAAGATCAATATGAAAATTCATTAAAACCTGCATACCAATTTTCGGAAAAATTTAAATTCCCGGGTAGAAAGTGGGTGGTAAAAGCGAAAGTTTAGTTCTTATGCGATTTGCTTCAAACTCATTTTCAAAGATCAATATGAAAATTCATTAAAACTGCATACCAATTTTCGGGCAAATTTAAATTCCCGGGTAGAAAGTGGGTGGTAACAAGCAAATGTTGAGTTCATATGCGATTTATTCCTAACTCATTTTCAAAGATCAATATGAAAATTCATTTAAAACTGCATACCAATTTTCCTTAAAATTCACATTCCCGGGTGGAAAGTGGGTAGTAAAAATGCCAAAAATGAGTTCTTATGCGATTTGCTTCAAACTCATTTTCAAAGATCAATATGAAAAATCATTATAAACTGCATACCAATTTTTGGGAAAATTTAAATTCCCAGGTAGAAAGTGGGTGTTAAAACGCGAAAGTTGGGTTCAAATGCGATTTATTCCTTACTCATTCTCAAAGATCAATATGAAAATTCATTAAAAACTGAATATCAATTTTCCAGAAAATAAACATTCCCGGGTGGAAAGTAGGTAGTAAAAATGCCAAAGTTGAGTTCTTAGGCGATTTGCTTCAAACACATTTTCAAAGATCAATATAAAAATTCAATTAAAACTTCATACCAATTTTCCGGAAAATTTAAATTCCCGGGTAGAAAGTGGGTGGTAACAAGCGAAAGTTGAGTTCATATGCGATTTATTCCTAACTCATTTTCAAATTTTCAAAGATCAATATGAAAATTCATTAAAAACTGAATACCAATTTTCCAGAAAATTCACATTCCCGGGTGGAAAGTGGGTAGTAAAAATGCCAAAGTTGAGTTCTTATGCGATTTGCTTCAAACTCGTTTTCAAAGATCAATATGAAAATTCAATAAGAACTGCATACCAATTTTCGGGAAAATTTAAATTCCCGGGTAGAAAGTGGGTGGTGAAACTCGAAAGTTTTGCTCATATGCGATTTATTCCTAACTCATTTTCAAAGATCAATTCATTAAAAACTGCATACCATTTTTCTGGAAAATTCACATTCCCGGGTGGAAAGTGGCTGGTAAAATGGGTAAGTTGAGTTCTTATGCGATTTGCTTCAAACTCATTTTCAAAGATCAATATGAAAATTCAATAAAAACTTCATACCAATTTTCGGGAAAATTAAATTCCCGGGTAGAAAGTGTGTGGTAACAAGCGAAAGTTGAGTTCATATGCGATTTATTTCTAACTCATTTTCAAAGATCTATATGAAAATTCATTTAAAACTGCATACCAATTTTCCGGAAAATAAACATTCCCGGGTGGAAAGTGGGTGGTAAAAAGGCCAAAGTTGAGTTCTTATGCGATTTGCTTCAAACTGATTTTCAAAGATCAATATGAAAGTTCATTAAAACCTGCATACCAATTTTCGGGATAATTTAAATTCCCGGGTGGAAAGTGGTTGGTAAAATGGCGAAAGTTGAGTTCTTGTGCGATTTGCTTCAAACTCATATTCGAAGATCAATATGAAAATTCATTTAAAACTGCATACCAATTTTCCGGACAATTCACATTCCCGGGTGGAAAGTGGGTGGTAAAAAAGGCTAAAGTTGAGTTCTTATGCGATTTGCTTCAAACTCAGTTTCAAAGATCAATATGAAAATTCATTAAAAGCTGCATACCAATTTTTCGGACAATTCACATTCCCTGGTGGAAAGTGGGTGGTAAAAATGACAAAGTTGAGTTCTTAAGCAATTTGCTTCAAACTCATTTTCAAAGATCAATTTGAAAATTCATTAAAAACTGAATATCAATTTTCCAGAAAATAAACATTCCCTGGTGGAAAGTGGGTAGTCAAAATTCCAAAGTTGAGTTCTTATGCGATTTGCTTCAAACTCATATTCGAAGATCAATATGAAAATTCATTCAAAACTGCATACCAATTTTCCGGACAATTCACATTCCCGGGTGGAAAGTGGGTGGTAAAAAGGCCAAAGTTGATTTCTTATGCGATTTGCTTCAAGCACGTTTTCAAAGATCAATATGAAAATTCATTAAAAACTGCACACCAATTTTCCGGAAAATTTAAATTCCCAGGTAGAAAGTGGGTGGTAAATAGGGCGAAAGTTCAGTTCTTATGCGATTTGCTTCAAACCCATTTTCAAGGATCAATATGAAAATTCATTAAGAACTGAATACCAATTTTCCAGAAATTCACATTCCCAGGTGGAAAGTGGGTAGTAAAAATGCCAAAGTTGAGTTCTTATGCGATTTGCTTCAAACTCATATTCGAAGATCAATATGAAAATTCATTTAAAAGTGCATACCAATTTTCCGGACAATTCACATTCCCGGGTGGAAAGTGGGTGGTAAAAAAGGCCAAAGTTGAGTTCTTATGCGATTTTCTTCAAACTTATTTTCAAAGATCAATATGAAAATTCATTAAAACCTGCATACCAATTTTCGGAAAAATTTAAATTCCCGGGTAGAAAGTGGGTGGTAAAAGCGAAAGTTTAGTTCTTATGCGATTTGCTTCAAACTCATTTTCAAAGATCAATATGAAAATTCATTAAAACTGCATACCAATTTTCGGGCAAATTTAAATTCCCGGGTAGAAAGTGGGTGGTAACAAGCAAATGTTGAGTTCATATGCGATTTATTCCTAACTCATTTTCAAAGATCAATATGAAAATTCGTTTAAAACTGCATACCAATTTTCCGGAAAATTCAACCCCCTGGGTGGAAAGTGGGTTTTAAATAGGGCGAATGTTGAGTTCGTAGGCGATTTGCTTCAAACTCATTTTTAAAGATCAATATGAAAATTCATTAAAAACTGAATACCAATTTTCCAAAAAAATCACAATCCCTGGTGGAAAGTGGGAAATAAAAATGCCAAAGTTGAGTTCTTAGGCGATTTGCTTCAAACTCAATTGCAAAGATCAATATGAAAAATCATTATAAACTGCATACCAATTTTTGGGAAAATTTAAATTCCCAGGTAGAAAGTGGGTGTTGAAACGCGAAAGTTGAGTTCAAATGCGATTTATTCCTAACTCATTTTCAAAGATCAATATGAAAATTCATTTAAAACTGCATACCAATTTTCCGGAAAATTCACATTCCCGGGTGGAAAGTGGGTGGTAAAAAGGCCAAAGTTGAGTTCTTATGCGATTTGCTTCAAGCTCATTTTCAAAGATCAATATGAAAGTTCATTAAAACCTGCATACCAATTTTCGGAAAAATTTAAATTCCCGGGTAGAAAGTGAGTGGTAAAAGCGAAAGTTTAGTTCATATGCGATTTATTCCGTACTGATTTGCAAAGATCAATATGAAAATTCATTAAAATTCAAAAAAAAAATTTCTCGAAAATTTATATTCCAGGGTGGAAAGTGGTTGGTAAAATGGCGAAAGTTGAGTTCTTGTGCGATTTGCTTCAAACTCATATTCGAAGATCAATATGAAAATTCATTTAAAACTGCATAACAATTTTCCGGACAATTCACATTCCCGGGTGGAAAGTGGGTGGTCAAAATGACAAAGTTCAGTTCTTATGCGATTTGCTTCAAACCCATTTTCAAGGATCAATATGAAAATTCATTAAGAACTGAATACCAATTTTCCAGAAAATTCACATTCCCAGGTGGAAAGTGGGTAGTAAAAATGCCAAAGCTGAGTTCTTATGCGATTTGCTTCAAACTCATATTCGAAGATCAATATGAAAATTCATTTAAAAGTGCATACCAATTTTCCGGACAATTCACATTCCCGGGTGGAAAGTGGGTGGTAAAAAAGGCCAAAGTTGAGTTCTTATGCGATTTGCTTCAAACTCAATTGCAACGATCAATATGAAAAATCATTATAAGCTGCATACCAATTTTCGGGAAAATTTAAATTCCCGGGTAGAAAGTGGGTGTTAAAACGCGAAAGTTGAGTTCAAATGCGATTTATTCCTAACTCATTTTCAAAGATCAATATGAAAATTCGATTAAAACTGCATACCAATTTTCCGGAAAATTCAACCCCCTGGGTGGAAAGTGGGTTTTTAAACTCATTTTAAAAGATCAATATGAAAATTCATTAAAAACTGAATACCAATTTTCCAGAAAATTCACATTGCCTGGTGGAAAGTGGGAAATAAAAATGCCAAAGTTGAGTTCTTAGGCGATTTGCTTCAAACTCAATTGCAAAGATCAATATGAAAAATCATTATAAACTGCATACCAATTTTCGGGAAAATTTAAATTCCCGGGTAGAAAGTGGGTGTTAAAACGCGAAAGTTGAGTTCAAATGCAATTTATTCCTAACTCATTTTCAAAGATCAATATGAAAATTCATTAAAAACTGAATATCAATTTTCCAGAAAATAAACATTCCCGGGTGGAAAGTAGGTAGTAAAAATGCCAAAGTTGAGTTCTTAGGCGATTTGCTTCAAACTCATTTGCAAAGTTCAATATGAAAATTCATTAAAAACTGCATACCAATTTTCGGAAAAATTAAAATTCCCGGGTAGAAAGTGGGTGTTAAAACGCGAAAGTTAAGTTCAAATGCGATTTATTCCTAACTCATTTTCAAAGATCAATATGACAATTCATTAAAAACTGAATATCAATTTTCCAGAAAATAAACATTCCCGGGTAGAAAGTGGGTGTTAAAACGCAAAAGTTGAGTTCAAATGCGATTTATTCCTCACTCATTTTCAAAGATCAATATGACAATTCATTAAAAACTGAATATCAATTTTCCAGAAAATAAACATTCCCGGGTGGAAAGTAGGTAGTAAAAATGCCAAAGTTGAGTTCTTATGCGATTTGCTTTAAACTCATATTCGAAGATCAATATGAAAATTCATTTAAAAGTGCATACCAATTTTCCGGACAATTCACATTCCCGGGTGGAAAGTGGGTGGTAAAAAAGGCCAAAGTTGAGTTCTTATGCGATTTGCTTCAAACTCAATTGCAAAGATCAATATGAAAAATCATTATAAGCTGCATACCAATTTTCGGGAAAATTTAAATTCCCGGGTAGAAAGTGGGTGTTAAAACGCGAAAGTTGAGCTCAAATGCGATTTATTCCTAACTCATTTTCAAAGATCAATATGAAAATTCATTAAAAACTGAATACCAATTTTCCAGAAAATTCACATTGCCTGGTGGAAAGTGGGAAATAAAAATGCCAAAGTTGAGTTCTTAGGCGATTTGCTTCAAACTCAATTGCAAAGATCAATATGAAAAATCATTATAAACTGCATACCAATTTTCGGGAAAATTTAATTTCCCGGGTAGAAAGTGGGTGTTAAAACGCGAAAGTTGAGTTCAAATGCGATTTATTCCTAACTCATTTTCAAAGATCAATATGACAATTCATTAAAAACTGAATATCAATTTTCCAGAAAATAAACATTCCCGGGTAGAAAGTGGGTGTTAAAACGCGAAAGTTGAGTTCAAATGCGATTTATTCCTAACTCATTTTCAAAGATCAATATGACAATTCATTAAAAACTGAATATCAATTTTCCAGAAAATAAACATTCCCGGGTAGAAAGTGGGTGTTAAAACGCGAAAGTTGAGTTCAAATGCGATTTATTCCTAACTCATTTTCAAAGATCAATATGACAATTCATTAAAAACTGAATATCAATTTTCCAGAAAATAAACATTCCCGGGTAGAAAGTGGGTGTTAAAACGCGAAAGTTGAGTTCAAATGCGATTTATTCCTAACTCATTTTCAAAGATCAATATGACAATTCATTAAAAACTGAATATCAATTTTCCAGAAAATAAACATTCCCGGGTGGAAAGTAGCTAGTAAAAATGCCAAAGTTGAGTTCTTAGGCGATTTGCTTCAAACTCATTTGCAAAGTTCAATATGAATATTCATTAAAAACTGCATACCAATTTTCGGGAATATTTAAATTCCCGGGTAGAAAGTGGGTGCTAAAACGCGAGTGTTGAGTTCTTATGCGATTTGCTTCAAACTCAGTTTCAAAGATCAAAATGAAAATTCATTAAAAGCTGCATACCAATTTTCCGGAAAATTCACATTCCCTGGTGGAAAGTGGGTGGTTAAATGGCGAAAATTGAGTTCTTGTGCGATTTGCTTCAAACTCATATTCGAAGATCAATATGAAAATTCATTTAAAACTGCATACCAACTTTCGGGACAATTCACATTACCGGGTGGAAAGTGGGTGGTAAAAAAGGCCAAAGTTGAGTTCTTATGCGATTTGCTTCAAACTCATTTTCAAAGATCAATATGAAAATTCATTAAAAACTGCATATCAATTTTCAGGCAAATTTAAATTCCCGGGTAGAAAGTGGGTGGTAACATGCAAATGTTGAGTTCATATGCGATTTATTCCTAACTCATTTTCAAAGATCAATATGAAAATTCGATTAAAACTGCATACCAATTTTCCGGAAAATTCAACCCCTTGGGTGGAAAGTGGGTTTTAAATAGGGCGAATGTTGAGTTCGTAGTCGAATTGCTTCAAACTCATTTTTAAAGATCAATATGAAAATTCATTAAAAACCGAATACCAATTTTCCAGAAAATTCACATTCCCTGGTGGAAAGTGGGTAGTAAAAATACCAAAGTTGAGTTCTTAGGCGATTTGCTTCAAACTCATTTGCAAAGATCAATATGACAATTCATAAAACCGGCATACCAATTTTCCGGACAATTCACATTCCCGGGTGGAAAGTGGGTGGTAAAAAGGGACAAATTTGAGTTCTTATGCGATTTACTTCAAACTCATTTCCAAAGATCTATATGAAAATTCATTCAAATCTGCATACCAATTTTCCGGAAAATTCACACCACTGGGTGAAAAGTGGGTGTTAAAAAGGGTCAAAATTGAGTTCTTATGCGATTTACTTTAAACTCATTTCCAAAGATCTATATAAAATTCGTTTAAAACTGCATACCAATTTTCCGGAAAATTCAACCCCTTGGGTGGATAGTGGGTTTTAAATAGGGCGAATGTTGAGTTCGTAGTCGAATTGCTTCAAACTCATTTTTAAAGATCAATATGAAAATTCATTAAAAACCGAATACCAATTTTCCAGAAAATTCACATTCCCTGGTGGAAAGTGGGTAGTAAAAATACCAAAGTTGAGTTCTTATGCGATTTGCTTCAAACTCAATTGCAAAGATCAATATGAAAAATCATTATAAGCTGCATACCAATTTTCGGGAAAATTTAAATTCCCGGGTAGAAAGTGTGTGTTAAAACGCGAAAGTTGAGTTCAAATGCGATTTTTTCCTAACTCATTTTCAAAGATCAATATGAAAATTCGTTTAAAACTGCATTCCAATTTTCTGGAAAATTCAACCCCCTGGGTGGAAAGTGGGTTTCAAACTCATTTTCAAAGATCAATATGAAATTTATTTTAAACTGAATATCAATTTTCCAGAAAATAAACATTCCCGGGTGGAAAGTAGGTAGTAAAAATGCCAAAGTTGAGTTCTTAGGCGATTTGCTTCAAACTCATTTGCAAAGTTCAATATGAAAATTCATTAAAAACTGCATACCAATTTTCGGAAAAATTAAAATTCCCGGGTAGAAAGTGGGTGTTAAAACGCGAAAGTTAAGTTCAAAAGCGATTTATTTCTAACTCATTTTCAAAGATCAATATGACAATTCATTAAAAACTGAATATCAATTTTCCAGAAAATAAACATTCCCGGGTAGAAAGTGGGTGTTAAAACGCGAAAGTTGAGTTCAAATGCGATTTATTCCTCACTCATTTTCAAAGATCAATATGACAATTCATTAAAAACTGAATATCAATTTTCCAGAAAATAAACATTCCCGGGTGGAAAGTAGGTAGTAAAAATGTTAAAGTTGAGTTCTTATGCGATTTGCTTGAAACTCATATTCGAAGATCAATATGAAAATTCATTTAAAAGTGCATACCAATTTTCCGGACAATTCACATTCCCGGGTGGAAAGTGGGTGGTAAAAAAGGCCAAAGTTGAGTTCTTATGCGATTTGCTTCAAACTCAATTGCAAAGATCAATATGAAAAATCATTATAAACTGCATACCAATTTTCGGGAAAATTTAAATTCCCGGGTAGAAAGTGGGTGTTAAAACGCGAAAGTTGAGCTCAAATGCGATTTATTCCTAACTCATTTTCAAAGATCAATATGAAAATTCATTAAAAACTGAATACCAATTTTCCAGAAAATTCACATTGCCTGGTGGAAAGTGGGAAATAAAAATGCCAAAGTTGAGTTCTTAGGCGATTTGCTTCAAACTCAATTGCAAAGATCAATATGAAAAATCATTATAAACTGCATACCAATTTTCGGGAAAATTTAATTTCCCGGGTAGAAAGTGGGTGTTAAAACGCGAAAGTTGAGTTCAAATGCGATTTATTCCTAACTCATTTTCAAAGATCAATATGACAATTCATTAAAAACTGAATATCAATTTTCCAGAAAATAAACATTCCCGGGTAGAAAGTGGGTGTTAAAACGCGAAAGTTGAGTTCAAATGCGATTTATTCCTAACTCATTTTCAAAGATCAATATGACAATTCATTAAAAACTGAATATCAATTTTCCAGAAAATAAACATTCCCGGGTGGAAAGTAGGTAGTAAAAATGCCAAAGTTGAGTTCTTAGGCGATTTGCTTCAAACTCATTTGCAAAGTTCAATATGAATATTCATTAAAAACTGCATACCAATTTTCGGGAATATTTAAATTCCCGGGTAGAAAGTGGGTGTTAAAACGCGAGTGTTGAGTTCTTATGCGACTTGCTTCAAACTCAGTTTCAAAGATCAAAATGAAAATTCATTAAAAGCTGCATACCAATTTTCCGGAAAATTCACATTCCCTGGTGGAAAGTGGGTGGTTAAATGGCGAAAATTGAGTTCTTGTGCGATTTGCTTCAAACTCATATTCGAAGATCAATATGAAAATTCATTTAAAACTGCATACCAACTTTCGGGACAATTCACATTACCGGGTGGAAAGTGGGTGGTAAAAAAGGCCAAAGTTGAGTTCTTATGCGATTTGCTTCAAACTCATTTTCAAAGATCAATATGAAAATTCATTAAAAACTGCATATCAATTTTCAGGCAAATTTAAATTCCCGGGTGGAAAGTGGGTGGTAAAAAGGGACAAATTTGAGTTCTTATGCGATTTACTTCAAACTCATTTCCAAAGATCTATATGAAAATTCATTCAAATCTGCATACCAATTTTCCGGAAAATTCACACCACTGGGTGAAAAGTGGGTGTTAAAAAGGGTCAAAATTGAGTTCTTATGCGATTTACTTTAAACTCATTTCCAAAGATCAATATGAAAATTCGTTTAAAACTGCATTCCAATTTTCTGGAAAATTCAACCCCCTGGGTGGAAAGTGGGTTTCAAACTCATTTTTAAAGATCAATATGAAAATTCATTAAAAACTGAATACCAATTTTCCAGAAAATTCACATTGCCTGGTGGAAAGTGGGAAATAAAAATGCCAAAGTTGAGTTCTTAGGCGATCTGCTTCAAACTCAATTGCAAAGATCAATATGAAAAATCATTATAAGCTGCATATCAATTTTCAGGCAAATTTAAATTCCCGGGTAGAAAGTGGGTGTTAAAACGCGAAAGTTGAGTTCAAATGCAATTTACTCCTAACTCATTTTCAAAGATCAATATGAAAATTCATTAAAAACTGAATATCAATTTTCCAGAAAATAAACATTCCCGGGTGGAAAGTAGGTAGTAAAAATGCCAAAGTTGAGTTCTTATGCGATTTGCTTCAAACTCATTTTCAAAGATCAATATGAAAATTCATTAAAAACTGCATATCAATTTTCAGGCAAATTTAAATTCCCGGGTAGAAAGTGGGTGGTAACATGCAAATGTTGAGTTCATATGCGATTTATTCCTAACTCATTTTCAAAGATCAATATGAAAATTCGTTTAAAACTGCATACCAATTTTACGGAAAATTCAACCCCTTGGGTGGAAAGTGGGTTTTAAATAGGGCGAATGTTGAGTTCGTAGTCGATTTGCTTCAAACTCATTTTCAAAGATCAATATGAAAATTCATTAAAAACTGCATATCAATTTTCAGGCAAATTTAAATTCCCGGGTAGAAAGTGGGTGGTAACATGCAAATGTTGAGTTCATATGCGATTTATTCCTAACTCATATTCGAAGATCAATATGAAAATTCATTTAAAAGTGCATACCAATTTTCCGGACAATTCACATTCCCGGGTGGAAAGTGGGTGGTAAAAAGGCCAAAGTTGAGTTCTTATGCGATTTGCTTCAAACTCAATTGCAAAGATCAATATGAAAAATCATTATAAGCTGCATACCAATTTTCGGGAAAATTTAAATTCCCGGGTAGAAAGTGGGTGTTAAAACGCGAAAGTTGAGTTCAAATGCGATTTATTCCTAACTCATTTTCAAAGATCAATATGAAAATTCGTTTAAAAGTGCATACCAATTTTCCGGAAAATTCAACCCCTTGGGTGGAAAGTGGGTTTTAAATAGGGCGAATGTTGAGTTCGTAGTCGAATTGCTTCAAACTCATTTTTAAAGATCAATATGAAAATTCATTAAAAACCGAATACCAATTTTCCAGAAAATTCACATTCCCTGGTGGAAAGTGGGTAGTAAAAATACCAAAGTTGAGTTCTTAGGCGATTTGCTTCAAACTCATTTGCAAAGATCAATATGAAAATTCAATAAAAACTTCATCCCAATTTTTGGGAAAATTTAAATTCCCGGGTAGAAAGTTGGTGTTAAAACGCTTAAGTTGAGTTCAAATGCGATTTATTCCTAACTCATTTTCAAAGATCAATATGAAAATTCGTTTAAAACTGCATACCAATTTTCCGGAAAATTCAACCCCCTGGGTGGAAAGTGGGTTTTAAATAGGGCGAATGTTGAGTTCGTAGGCGATTTGCTTCAAACTTATTTTTAAAGATCAATATGAAAATTCATTAAAAACTGAATACCAATTTTCCAGAAAATTCACATTCCCTGGTGGAAAGTTGGAAGTTAAAATGCCTCAAACTTATTTTCAAAGATCAATATGAAAATTCATCAAAAACTGCATACCAATTTTCCGGAAAACTCACATTCCCTGGTGGAAAGTGGGTGGTTAAATGGCGAAAATTGAGTTCTTGTGCGATTTGCTTCAAACTCATATCCGAAGATCAATATGAAAATTCATTAAAAACTACATACCAATTTTCGGGAAATTTTAAATTCAAGGGTAGAAAGTGGGTGGTAAAACACGAAAGTTGAGTTCTTATGCGATTTGCTTCAAACTCATTTTCAAAGATCAATATGAAATTTATTTTAAACTGCATACCAATTTTCCGGACAATTCACATTCCCGGGTGGAAAGTGGGTGGTAAAAAGGCCAAAGTTGAGTTCTTATGCGATTTGCTTCAAACTCATTTTCAAAGATCAATATGAAAGTTCATTAAAACCTGCATACCAATTTTCGGAAAAATTTAAATTCCCGGGTAGAAAGAGGGTGGTAAAAGCGAAAGTTTAGTTCATATGCGATTTATTCCGTTCTGATTTGCAAAGATCAATATGAAAATTCATTAAAATTAAAAAAAAAAATTTCTGGAAAATTTATATTCCAGGGTGGAAAGTGGTTGGTAAAATGGCGAAAGTTGAGTTCTTGTGCGATTTGCTTCAAACTCATATTCGAAGATCAAAATGAAAATTCATTTAAAACTGCATACCAATTTTCCGGACAATTCACATTCCCGGGTGGAAAGTGGGTGGTAAAAAAGGCTAAAGTTGAGTTCTTATGCGATTTGCTTCAAACTCAGTTTCAAAGATCAATATGAAAATTCATAAAAAGCTGCATACCAATTTTCCGGACAATTCACGTTCCCTGGAGGAAAGTGGGTGGTCAAAATGACAAAGTTGAGTTCTTATGCGATTTGCTTCAAACCCATTTTCAAGGATCAATATGAAAATTCATTAAGAACTGAATACCAATTTTCCAGAAAATTCACATTCCCAGGTGGAAAGTGGGTAGTAAAAATGCCAAAGTTGAGTTCTTATGCGATTTGCTTCAAACTCATATTCGAAGATCAATATGAAAATTCATTTAAAAGTGCATACCAATTTTCCGGACAATTCACATTCCCGGGTGGAAAGTGGGTGGTAAAAAAGGCCAAAGTTGAGTTCTTATGCGATTTGCTTCAAACTCAATTGCAAAGATCAATATGAAAAATCATTATAAGCTGCATACCAATTTTCGGGAAAATTTAAATTCCCGGGTAGAAAGTGGGTGTAAAAACGCGAAAGTTGAGTTCAAATGCGATTTATTCCTAACTCATTTTCAAAGATCAATATGAAAATTCGTTTAAAACTGCATACCAATTTTCCGGAAAATTCAACCCCCTGGGTGGAAAGTGGGTTTCAAACTCATTTTTAAAGATCAATATGAAAATTCATTAAAAACTGAATACCAATTTTCCAGAAAATTCACATTGCCTGGTGGAAAGTGGGAAATAAAAATGCCAAAGTTGAGTTCTTAGGCGATTTGCTTCAAACTCAATTGCAAAGATCAATATGAAAAATCATTATAAACTGCATACCAATTTTCGGGAAAATTTAAATTCCCGGGTAGAAAGTGGGTGTTAAAACGCAAAAGTTGAGTTCAAATGCAATTTATTCCTAACTCATTTTCAAAGATCAATATGAAAATTCATTAAAAACTGAATATCAATTTTCCAGAAAATAAACATTCCCGGGTGGAAAGTAGGTAGTAAAAATGCCAAAGTTGAGTTCTTAGGCGATTTGCTTCAAACTCATTTGCAAAGTTCAATATGAAAATTCATTAAAAACTGCATACCAATTTTCGGGAAAATTAAAATTCCCGGGTAGAAAGTGGGTGTTAAAACGCGAAAGTTAAGTTCAAATGCGATTTATTCCTAACTCATTTTCAAAGATCAATATGACAATTCATTAAAAACTGAATATCAATTTTCCAGAAAATAAACATTCCCGGGTAGAAAGTGGGTGTTAAAACGCGAAAGTTGAGTTCAAATGCGATTTATTCCTCACTCATTTTCAAAGATCAATATGACAATTCATTAAAAACTGAATATCAATTTTCCAGAAAATAAACATTCCCGGGTGGAAAGTAGGTAGTAAAAATGCCAAAGTTGAGTTCTTATGCGATTTGCTTCAAACTCATATTCGAAGATCAATATGAAAATTCATTTAAAAGTGCATACCAATTTTCCGGACAGTTCACATTCCCGGGTGGAAAGTGGGTGGTAAAAAAGGCCAAAGTTGAGTTCTTATGCGATTTGCTTCAAACTCAATTGCAAAGATCAATATGAAAAATCATTATAAACTGCATACCAATTTTCGGGAAAATTTAAATTCCCGGGTAGAAAGTGGGTGTTAAAACGCGAAAGTTGAGTTCAAATGCGATTTATTCCTTACTCATTTTCAAAGATCAATATGACAATTCATTAAAAACTGAATATCAATTTTCCAGAAAATAAACATTCCCGGGTGGAAAGTAGGTAGTAAAAGTGCCAAAGTTGAGTTCTTATGCGATTTGCTTCAAACTCATTTTCAAAGATCAATATGAAAATTCATTAAAACTTGAATACCAATTTTCCAGAAAATTCACATTGCCTGGTGGAAAGTGGGAAATAAAAATGCCAAAGTTGAGTTCTTAGGCGATCTGCTTCAAACTCAATTGCAAAGATCAATATGAAAAATCATTATAAGCTGCATATCAATTTTCAGGCAAATTTAAATTCCCGGGTAGAAAGTGGGTGTTAAAACGCGAAAGTTGAGTTCAAATGCAATTTACTCCTAACTCATTTTCAAAGATCAATATGAAAATTCATTAAAAACTGAATATCAATTTTCCAGAAAATAAACATTCCCGGGTGGAAAGTAGGTAGTAAAAATGCCAAAGTTGAGTTCTTATGCGATTTGCTTCAAACTCATTTTCAAAGATCAATATGAAAATTCATTAAAAACTGCATATCAATTTTCAGGCAAATTTAAATTCCCGGGTAGAAAGTGGGTGGTAACATGCAAATGTTGAGTTCATATGCGATTTATTCCTAACTCATTTTCAAAGATCAATATGAAAATTCGTTTAAAACTGCATACCAATTTTACGGAAAATTCAACCCCTTGGGTGGAAAGTGGGTTTTAAATAGGGCGAATGTTGAGTTCGTAGTCGATTTGCTTCAAACTCATTTTCAAAGATCAATATGAAAATTCATTAAAAACTGCATATCAATTTTCAGGCAAATTTAAATTCCCGGGTAGAAAGTGGGTGGTAACATGCAAATGTTGAGTTCATATGCGATTTATTCCTAACTCATATTCGAAGATCAATATGAAAATTCATTTAAAAGTGCATACCAATTTTCCGGACAATTCACATTCCCGGGTGGAAAGTGGGTGGTAAAAAAGGCCAAAGTTGAGTTCTTATGCGATTTGCTTCAAACTCAATTGCAAAGATCAATATGAAAAATCATTATAAGCTGCATACCAATTTTCGGGAAAATTTAAATTCCCGGGTAGAAAGTGGGTGTTAAAACGCGAAAGTTGAGTTCAAATGCGATTTATTCCTAACTCATTTTCAAAGATCAATATGAAAATTCGTTTAAAAGTGCATACCAATTTTCCGGAAAATTCAACCCCTTGGGTGGAAAGTGGGTTTTAAATAGGGCGAATGTTGAGTTCGTAGTCGAATTGCTTCAAACTCATTTTTAAAGATCAATATGAAAATTCATTAAAAACCGAATACCAATTTTCCAGAAAATTCACATTCCCTGGTGGAAAGTGGGTAGTAAAAATACCAAAGTTGAGTTCTTAGGCGATTTGCTTCAAACTCATTTGCAAAGATCAATATGAAAATTCAATAAAAACTTCATCCCAATTTTTGGGAAAATTTAAATTCCCGGGTAGAAAGTTGGTGTTAAAACGCTTAAGTTGAGTTCAAATGCGATTTATTCCTAACTCATTTTCAAAGATCAATATGAAAATTCGTTTAAAACTGCATACCAATTTTCCGGAAAATTCAACCCCCTGGGTGGAAAGTGGGTTTTAAATAGGGCGAATGTTGAGTTCGTAGGCGATTTGCTTCAAACTTATTTTTAAAGATCAATATGAAAATTCATTAAAAACTGAATACCAATTTTCCAGAAAATTCACATTCCCTGGTGGAAAGTTGGAAGTTAAAATGCCTCAAACTTATTTTCAAAGATCAATATGAAAATTCATCAAAAACTGCATACCAATTTTCCGGAAAACTCACATTCCCTGGTGGAAAGTGGGTGGTTAAATGGCGAAAATTGAGTTCTTGTGCGATTTGCTTCAAACTCATATCCGAAGATCAATATGAAAATTCATTAAAAACTACATACCAATTTTCGGGAAATTTTAAATTCAAGGGTAGAAAGTGGGTGGTAAAACACGAAAGTTGAGTTCTTATGCGATTTGCTTCAAACTCATTTTCAAAGATCAATATGAAATTTATTTTAAACTGCATACCAATTTTCCGGACAATTCACATTCCCGGGTGGAAAGTGGGTGGTAAAAAGGCCAAAGTTGAGTTCTTATGCGATTTGCTTCAAATTCATTTTCAAAGATCAATATGAAAGTTCATTAAAACCTGCATACCAATTTTCGGAAAAATTTAAATTCCCGGGTAGAAAGAGGGTGGTAAAAGCGAAAGTTTAGTTCATATGCGATTTATTCCGTTCTGATTTGCAAAGATCAATATGAAAATTCATTAAAATTAAAAAAAAAAATTTCTGGAAAATTTATATTCCAGGGTGGAAAGTGGTTGGTAAAATGGCGAAAGTTGAGTTCTTGTGCGATTTGCTTCAAACTCATATTCGAAGATCAAAATGAAAATTCATTTAAAACTGCATACCAATTTTCCGGACAATTCACATTCCCGGGTGGAAAGTGGGTGGTAAAAAAGGCTAAAGTTGAGTTCTTATGCGATTTGCTTCAAACTCAGTTTCAAAGATCAATATGAAAATTCATAAAAAGCTGCATACCAATTTTCCGGACAATTCACGTTCCCTGGAGGAAAGTGGGTGGTCAAAATGACAAAGTTCAGTTCTTATGCGATTTGCTTCAAACCCATTTTCAAGGATCAATATGAAAATTCATTAAGAACTGAATACCAATTTTCCAGAAAATTCACATTCCCAGGTGGAAAGTGGGTAGTAAAAATGCCAAAGTTGAGTTCTTATGCGATTTGCTTCAAACTCATATTCGAAGATCAATATGAAAATTCATTTAAAAGTGCATACCAATTTTCCGGACAATTCACATTCCCGGGTGGAAAGTGGGTGGTAAAAAAGGCCAAAGTTGAGTTCTTATGCGATTTGCTTCAAACTCAATTGCAAAGATCAATATGAAAAATCATTATAAGCTGCATACCAATTTTCGGGAAAATTTAAATTCCCGGGTAGAAAGTGGGTGTAAAAACGCGAAAGTTGAGTTCAAATGCGATTTATTCCTAACTCATTTTCAAAGATCAATATGAAAATTCGTTTAAAACTGCATACCAATTTTCCGGAAAATTCAACCCCCTGGGTGGAAAGTGGGTTTCAAACTCATTTTTAAAGATCAATATGAAAATTCATTAAAAACTGAATACCAATTTTCCAGAAAATTCACATTGCCTGGTGGAAAGTGGGAAATAAAAATGCCAAAGTTGAGTTCTTAGGCGATTTGCTTCGAACTCAATTGCAAAGATCAATATGAAAAATCATTATAAACTGCATACCAATTTTCGGGAAAATTTAAATTCCCGGGTAGAAAGTGGGTGTTAAAACGCGAAAGTTGAGTTCAAATGCAATTTATTCCTAACTCATTTTCAAAGATCAATATGAAAATTCATTAAAAACTGAATATCAATTTTCCAGAAAATAAACATTCCCGGGTGGAAAGTAGGTAGTAAAAATGCCAAAGTTGAGTTCTTAGGCGATTTGCTTCAAACTCATTTGCAAAGTTCAATATGAAAATTCATTAAAAACTGCATACCAATTTTCGGGAAAATTAAAATTCCCGGGTAGAAAGTGGGTGTTAAAACGCGAAAGTTAAGTTCAAATGCGATTTATTCCTAACTCATTTTCAAAGATCAATATGACAATTCATTAAAAACTGAATATCAATTTTCCAGAAAATAAACATTCCCGGGTAGAAAGTGGGTGTTAAAACGCGAAAGTTGAGTTCAAATGCGATTTATTCCTCACTCATTTTCAAAGATCAATATGACAATTCATTAAAAACTGAATATCAATTTTCCAGAAAATAAACATTCCCGGGTGGAAAGTAGGTAGTAAAAATGCCAAAGTTGAGTTCTTATGCGATTTGCTTCAAACTCATATTCGAAGATCAATATGAAAATTCATTTAAAAGTGCATACCAATTTTCCGGACAGTTCACATTCCCGGGTGGAAAGTGGGTGGTAAAAAAGGCCAAAGTTGAGTTCTTATGCGATTTGCTTCAAACTCAATTGCAAAGATCAATATGAAAAATCATTATAAACTGCATACCAATTTTCGGGAAAATTTAAATTCCCGGGTAGAAAGTGGGTGTTAAAACGCGAAAGTTGAGTTCAAATGCGATTTATTCCTTACTCATTTTCAAAGATCAATATGACAATTCATTAAAAACTGAATATCAATTTTCCAGAAAATAAACATTCCCGGGTGGAAAGTAGGTAGTAAAAATGCCAAAGTTGAGTTCTTATGCGATTTGCTTCAAACTCATATTCGAAGATCAATATGAAAATTCATTTAAAAGTGCATACCAATTTTCCGGACAGTTCACATTCCCGGGTGGAAAGTGGGTGGTAAAAAAGGCCAAAGTTGAGTTCTTATGCGATTTGCTTCAAACTCAATTGCAAAGATCAATATGAAAAATCATTATAAACTGCATACCAATTTTCGGGAAAATTTAAATTCCCGGGTAGAAAGTGGGTGTTAAAACGCGAAAGTTGAGTTCAAATGCGATTTATTCCTTACTCATTTTCAAAGATCAAAATGAAAATTCATTAAAAGCTGCATACCAATTTTCGGGAAAATTTAAATTCCCGGGTAGAAAGTGGGTGTTAAAACGCGAAAGTTGAGTTCTTATGCGATTTGCTTCAAACTCAGTTTCAAAGATCAAAATGAAAATTCATTAAAAGCTGCATACCAATTTTCCGGAAAATTCACATTCCCTGGTGGAAAGTGGGTGGTTAAATGGCGAAAATTGAGTTCATGTGCGATTTGCTTCAAACTCATATTCGAAGATCAATATGAAAATTCATTTAAAACTGAATATCAATTTTCCAGAAAATAAACATTCCCGGGTGGAAAGTGGGTAGTAAAAATACCAAAGTTGAGTTCTTAGGCGATTTGCTTCAAACTCATTTGCAAAGTTCAATATAAAAATTCATTAAAAACTGCATACCAATTTTCGGGAAAATTTAAATTCCCGGGTAGAAAGTGGGTGTTAAAACGCGAAAGTTGAGTTCTTATGCGATTTGCTTCAAACTCAGTTTCAAAGATCAAAATGAAAATTCATTAAAAGCTGCATACCAATTTTCCGGAAAATTCACATTCCCTGGTGGAAAGTGGGTGGTTAAATGGCGAAAATTGAGTTCATGTGCGATTTGCTTCAAACTCATATTCGAAGATCAATATGAAAATTCATTTAAAACTGCATACCAACTTTCGGGACAATTCACATTACCGGGTGGAAAGTGGGTGGTAAAAAAGGCCAAAGTTGAGTTCTTATGCGATTTGCTTCAAACTCATTTTCAAAGATCAATATGAAAATTCATTAAAAACTGCATATCAATTTTCAGGCAAATTTAAATTCCCGGGTAGAAAGTGGGTGGTAACATGCAAATGTTGAGTTCATATGCGATTTATTCCTTACTCATTTTCAAAGATCAATATGAAAATTCGTTTAAAACTGCATACCAATTTTCCGGAAAATTCAACCCCTTGGGTGGAAAGTGGGTTTTAAATAGGGCGAATGTTGAGTTCGTAGTCGAATTGCTTCAAACTCATTTTTAAAGATCAATATGAAAATTCATTAAAAACCGAATACCAATTTTCCAGAAAATTCACATTCCCTGGTGGAAAGTGGGTAGTAAAAATACCAAAGTTGAGTTCTTATGCGATTTGCTTCAAACTCAATTGCAAAGATCAATATGAAAAATCATTATAAGCTGCATACCAATTTTCGGGAAAATTTAAATTCCCGGGTAGAAAGTGGGTGTTAAAACGCGAAAGTTGAGTTCAAATGCGATTTATTCCTAACTCATTTTCAAAGATCAATATGAAAATTCGTTTAAAACTGCATACCAATTTTCTAGAAAATTCAACCCCATGGGTGGAAAATGGGTTTCAAACTCATTTTTAAAGATCAATATGAAAATTCATTAAAAACTGAATACCAATTTTCCAGAAAATTCACATTGCCTGGTGGAAAGTGGGAAATAAAAATGCCAAAGTTGAGTTCTTAGGCGATTTGCTTCAAACTCAATTGCAAAGATCAATATGAAAAATCATTATAAACTGCATACCAATTTTCGGGAAAATTTAAATTCCCGGGTAGAAAGTGGGTGTTAAAACGCGAAAGTTGAGTTCAAATGCAATTTACTCCTAACTCATTTTCAAAGGTCAATATGAAAATTCATTAAAAACTGAATATCAATTTTCCAGAAAATAAACATTCCCGGGTGGAAAGTAGGTAGTAAAAATGCCAAAGTTGAGTTCATATGCGATTTGCTTCAAAATCATTTTCAAAGATCAATATGAAAATTCATTAAAAACTGCATATCAATTTTCAGGCAAATTTAAATTCCCGGGTAGAAAGTGGGTGGTAACATGCAAATGTTGAGTTCATATGCGATTTATTCCTAACTCATTTTCAAAGATCAATATGAAAAT
The DNA here is from genome assembly GCA_949708635.1 of Hirtodrosophila cameraria. Taxonomy (NCBI): domain Eukaryota; kingdom Metazoa; phylum Arthropoda; class Insecta; order Diptera; family Drosophilidae; genus Hirtodrosophila; species Hirtodrosophila cameraria. The sequence goes on from OX453090.1 coordinate 41,544,611, forward strand.
TCGTTTAAAACTGCATACCAATTTTCCGGAGAATTCAACCCCTTGGGTGGAAAGTGGGTTTTAAATAGGGCGAATGTTGAGTTCGTAGTCGATTTGCTTCAAACTCATTTTCAAAGATCAATATGAAAATTCATTAAAAACTGTATATCAATTTTCAGGCAAATTTAAATTCCCGGGTAGAAAGTGGGTGTTAAAACGCGAAAGTTAAGTTCAAATGCAATTTATTCCTAACTCATTTTCAAAGATCAATATGAAAATTCGTTTAAAACTGCATACCAAATTTCCGGAAAATTCAACCCCTTGGGTGGAAAGTGGGTTTTAAATAGGGCGAATGTTGAGTTCGTAGTCGATTTGCTTCAAACTCATTTTCAAAGATCAATGTGAAAATTCATTAAAAACTGCATATCAATTTTCAGGCAAATTTAAATTCCCGGGTAGAAAGTGGGTGTTAAAACGCGAAAGTTGAGTTCAAATGCGATTTATTCCTAACTCATTTTCAAAGATCAATATGAAAATTCGTTTAAAACTGCATACCAATTTTCCGGAAAATTCAACCCCATGGGTGGAAAGTGGGTTTTAAATAGGGCGAATGTTGAGTTCGTAGTCGAATTGCTTCAAACTCATTTTTAAAGATCAATATGAAAATTCATTAAAAACCGAATACCAATTTTCCAGAAAATTCACATTCCCTGGTGGAAAGTGGGTAGTAAAAATACCAAAGTTGAGTTCTTAGGCGATTTGCTTCAAACTCATTTGCAAAGATCAATATGAAAATTCAATAAAAACTTCATCCCAATTTTTGGGACAATTTAAATTCCCGGGTAGAAAGTGGGTGTTAAAACGCTTAAGTTGAGTTCAAATGCGATTTATTCCTAACTCATATTCGAAGATCAATATGAAAATTCATTTAAAAGTGCATACCAATTTTCCGGACAATTCACATTCCCGGGTGGAAAGTGGGTGGTAAAAAAGGCCAAAGTTGAGTTCTTATGCGATTTGCTTCAAACTCAATTGCAAAGATCAATATGAAAAATCATTATAAGCTGCATACCAATTTTCGGGAAAATTTAAATTCCCGGGTAGAAAGTGGGTGTTAAAACGCGAAAGTTGAGTTCAAATGCGATTTATTCCTAACTCATTTTCAAAGATCAATATGAAAATTCGTTTAAAACTGCATACCAATTTTCCGGAAAATTCAACCCCTTGGGTGGAAAGTGGGTTTTAAATAGGGCGAATGTTGAGTTCGTAGTCGAATTGCTTCAAACTCATTTTTAAAGATCAATATGAAAATTCATTAAAAACCGAATACCAATTTTCCAGAAAATTCACATTCCCTGGTGGAAAGTGGGTAGTAAAAATACCAAAGTTGAGTTCTTAGGCGATTTGCTTTAAACTCATTTGCAAAGATCAATATGAAAATTCATTAAAAACTGCATACCAATTTTCGGGAAAATTTAAATTCCCGGGTCGAAAGTGGGTGTTAAAACGCGAAATTTGAGTTCAAATGCGATTTATTCCTAACTCATTTTCAAAGATCAATATGAAAATTCATTAAAAACTGAATACCAATTTTCCAGAAAAATCACATTCCCTGGTGGAAAGTGGGTAGTAAAAATGCCAAAGTTGAGTTCTTATGCGATTTGCTTCAAACTCATTTGCAAAGATCAATATGAAAATTCAATAAAAACTTCCAATTTTTGGGAAAATTTAAATTCCCGGGTAGGAAGTGGGTGTTAAAACGCTTAAGTTGAGTTCAAATGCGATTTATTCCTAACTCATTTTCAAAGATCAATATGAAAATTCGTTTAAAACTGCATACCAATTTTCCGGAAAATTCAACCCCTTGGGTGGAAAGTGGGTTTAAAATAGGGCGAATGTTGAGTTCGTAGTCGAATTGCTTCAAACTCATTTTTAAAGATCAATATGAAAATTCATTAAAAACCGAATACCAATTTTCCAGAAAATTCACATTCCCTGGTGGAAAGTGGGTAGTAAAAATACCAAAGTTGAGTTCTTAGGCGATTTGCTTCAAACTCATTTGCAAAGATCAATATGAAAATTCAATAAAAACTTCATCCCAATTTTTGGGAAAATTTAAATTCCCGGGTAGAAAGTGGGTGGTAAAACACGAAAGTTGAGTTCAAATGCGATTTATTCCTAACTCATTTTCAAAGATCAATATGAAAATTCATTAAAAACTTAATATCAATTTTCCAGAAAACAAACATTCCCGGGTGGAAAGTAGGTATTAAAAATGCCAAAGTTGAGTTCTTATGTAATTTGCTTCAAACTTATTTTCAAAGATAAATATGAAAATTCATTAAATACTGCATACCAATTTTTGGGAAAATTTAAATTCCCGAGTAGAAAGTGGGTGGTAACAAGCAAATGTTGAGTTCATATGCGATTTATGCCTAACACATTTTCAAAGATCAATATGAAAATTCGTTTAAAACTGCATACCAATTTTCCGGAAAATTCAACCAACTGGGTGGAAAGTGGGTTTTAAATAGGGCGAAAGTTGAGTTCGTAGGCGATTTTCTTCAAACTCATTTTAAAAGATCAATATGAAAATTCATTAAAAACCGAATACCAATTTTCCAGAAAATTCACATTCCCTGGTGGAAAGTGGGTAGTAAAAATACCAAAGTTGAGTTCTTAGCCGATTTGCTTCAAACTCATTTGCAAAGATCAATATGAAAATTCAATAAAAACTTCATCCCAATTTTTGGGAAAATTTAAATTCCCGGGTAGAAAGTGGGTGGTAAAACACGAAAGTTGAGTTCAAATGCGATTTATTCCTAACTCATTTTCAAAGATCAATATGTAAATTCATTAAAAACTTAATATCAATTTTCCAGAAAACAAACATTCCCGGGTGGAAAGTAGGTATTAAAAATGCCAAAGTTGAGTTCTTATGTAATTTGCTTCAAACTTATTTTCAAAGATAAATATGAAAATTCATTAAATACTGCATACCAATTTTCGGGCAAATTTAAATTCCCGGGTAGAAAGTGGGTGGTAAAATGCAAATGTTGAGTTCATATGCGATTTATTCCTTACTCATTTTCAAAGATCAATATGAAAATTCGTTTAAAACTGCATACCAATTTTCCGGAAAATTCAACCAACTGGGTGGAAAGTGGGTTTTAAATAGGGCGAATGTTGAGTTCGTAGGCGATTTGCTTCAAACTCATTTTTAAAGATCAATATGAAAATTCATTAAAATTCATGAAAATTCACATTCCCTGGTGGAAAGTGGGAAGTAAAAATGCCAAAGTTGAGTTCTTATGCGATTTGCTTCAAACTTATTTTCAAAGATCAATATGAAAATTCATTAAAAACTGCATACCAATTTTCCGGAAAACTCACATTCCCTGGTGGAAAGTGGGTGGTTAAATGGCGAAAATTGAGTTCTTGTGCGATTTGCTTCAAACTCATTTTCGAAGAGCAATATGAAAATTCATTAAAAACTGCATACCAATTTTCGGGACAATTCACATTACCGGGTGGAAAGTGGGTGGTACAAAAGGCCAAAGTTGAGTTCTTATGCGATTTGCTTCAAACTCATTTTCAAAGATCAATATGAAAACTCATTAAAAACTGCATACCAATTTTCGGGCAAATTTAAATTCCCGGGTAGAAAGTGGGTGGTAAAATGCAAATGTTGAGTTCATATGCGATTTATTCCTAACTCATTTTCAAAGATCAATATGAAAATTCGTTTAAAACTGCATACCAATTTTCGGGCAAATTTAAATTCCCGGGTAGAAAGTGGGTGGTAACAAGCAAATGTTGAGTTCATATGCGATTTATTCCTAACTCATTTTCAAAGATCAATATGAAAATTCGTTTAAAACTGCATACCAATTTTCCGGAAAATTCAACCAACTGGGTGGAAAGTGGGTTTTAAATAGGGCGAATGTTGAGTTCGTAGGCGATTTGCTTCAAACTCATTTTTAAAGATCAATATGAAAATTCATTAAAATTCATGAAAATTCACATTCCCTGGTGGAAAGTGGGAAGTAAAAATGCCAAAGTTGAGTTCTTATGCGATTTGCTTCAAACTTATTTTCAAAGATCAATATGAAAATTCATTAAAAACTGCATACCAATTTTCCGGAAAACTCACATTCCCTGGTGGAAAGTGGGTGGTTAAATGGCGAAAATTGAGTTCTTGTGCGATTTGCTTCAAACTCATTTTCGAAGAGCAATATGAAAATTCATTAAAAACTGCATACCAATTTTCGGGACAATTCACATTACCGGGTGGAAAGTGGGTGGTACAAAAGGCCAAAGTTGAGTTCTTATGCGATTTGCTTCAAACTCATTTTCAAAGATCAATATGAAAACTCATTAAAAACTGCATACCAATTTTCGGGCAAATTTAAATTCCCGGGTAGAAAGTGGGTGGTAAAATGCAAATGTTGAGTTCATATGCGATTTATTCCTAACTCATTTTCAAAGATCAATATGAAAATTCGTTTAAAACTGCATACCAATTTTCCGGAAAATTCAACCCCCTGGGTGGAAAGTGGGTTTTAAATAGGGCGAATGTTGAGTTCGTAGGCGATTTGCTTCAAACTCATTTTTAAAGATCAATATGAAAATTCATTAAAAACTGAATACCAATTTTCCAGAAAATTCACATTCCCTGGTGGAAAGTGGGAAGTAAAAATGCCTCAAACTTATTTTCAAAGATCAATATGAAAATTCATTAAAAACTGCATACCAATTTTCCGGAAAACTCACATTCCCTGGTGGAAAGTGTGTGGTTAAATGGCGAAAATTGAGTTCTTGTGCGATTTGCTTCAAACTCATATCCGAAGATCAATATGAAAATTCATTAAAAACTACATACCAATTTTCGGGAAATTTTAAATTCAAGGGTAGAAAGTGGGTGGTAAAACACGAAAGTTGAGTTCTTATGCGATTTGCTTCAAACTCATTTTCAAAGATCAATATGAAATTTATTTTAAACTGCATACCAATTTTCCGGACAATTCACATTCCCTGGTGGAAAGTGGGTAGTAAAAATACCAAAGTTGAGTTCTTAGGCGATTTGCTTCAAACTCATTTGCAAAGATCAATATGAAAATTCAATAAAAACTTCATCCCAATTTTTGGGAAAATTTAAATTCCCGGGTAGAAAGTGGGTGGTAAAACACGAAAGTTGAGTTCAAATGCGATTTATTCCTAACTCATTTTCAAAGATCAATATGAAAATTCATTAAAAACTTAATATCAATTTTCCAGAAAACAAACATTCCCGGGTGGAAAGTAGGTATTAAAAATGCCAAAGTTGAGTTCTTATGTAATTTGCTTCAAACTTATTTTCAAAGATAAATATGAAAATTCATTAAATACTGCATACCAATTTTCGGGCAAATTTAAATTCCCGGGTAGAAAGTGGGTGGTAAAATGCAAATGTTGAGTTCATATGCGATTTATTCCTAACTCATTTTCAAAGATCAATATGAAAATTCGTTTAAAACTGCATACCAATTTTCCGGAAAATTCAACCAACTGGGTGGAAAGTGGGTTTTAAATAGGGCGAATGTTGAGTTCGTAGGCGTATTGCTTCAAACTCATTTTTAAAGATCAATATGAAAATTCATTAAAATTCATGAAAATTCACATTCCCTGGTGGAAAGTGGGAAGTAAAAATGCCAAAGTTGAGTTCTTATGCGATTTGCTTCAAACTTATTTTCAAAGATCAATATGAAAATTCATTAAAAACTGCATACCAATTTTCCGGAAAACTCACATTCCCTGGTGGAAAGTGTGTGGTTAAATGGCGAAAATTGAGTTCTTGTGCGATTTGCTTCAAACTCATATCCGAAGATCAATATGAAAATTCATTAAAAACTACATACCAATTTTCGGGAAATTTTAAATTCAAGGGTAGAAAGTGGGTGGTAAAACACGAAAGTTGAGTTCTTATGCGATTTGCTTCAAACTCATTTTCAAAGATCAATATGAAATTTATTTTAAACTGCATACCAATTTTCCGGACAATTCACATTCCCGGGTGGAAAGTGGGTGGTACAAAAGGCCAAAGTTGAGTTTTTATGCGATTTGATTCAAACTCATTTTCAAAGATCAATATGAAAATTCAATAAAAACTTCATACCAATTTTCGGGCAAATTTAAATTCCCGGGTAGAAAGTGGGTGGTAACAAACAAAAGTTGAGTTCATATGCGATTTATTCCTAACTCATTTTCAAAGATCAATATGAAAATTCAATAAAAACTTCATACCAATTTTCGGGCAAATTTAAATTCAAGGGTATAAAGTGGGTGGTAAAACACGAAAGTTGAGTTCTTATGCGATTTATACCTTACTCATTTTCAAAGATCAATATGAAAATTCATTTAAAGCTGCATACCAATTTTCTGGAAAATTCAACCCCCTGGGTGGAAAGTGGGTGGTAAATAGGGCCAAAGTTGAGTTCTTATGCGATTTGCTTCAAACTCAATTTCAAATATCAATATGAAAATTCATTAAAAACTGAATACCAATTTTCCAGAAAATTCACATTCCCTGGTGGAAAGTGGGTAGTAAAAATGCCAAAGTTGAGTTCTTATGCGATTTGCTTCAAACTCAGTTTCAAAGATCAATACAAAAATTCATTAAAAACTGCATACCAATTTTCCAGAAAATAAACATTCCCGGGTGGAAAGTGGGTGGTAAAAAGGCAAAAGTTGAGTTCTTATGCGATTTGCTTCAAACTCAGTTTCAAAGATCAATATGAAAATTCATTAAGAACTGAATACCAATTTTCCAGAAAATTCACATTCCCTGGTGGAAAGTGGGTAGTAAAAATGCCATAGTTGAGTTCTTATGGGATTTGCTTCAAACACATTTTCAAAGATCAATATGAAAATTCATTAAAAACCGAATACCAATTTTCCAGAAAATTCACATTCCCTGGTGGAAAGTGGGAAGTAAAAATGCCAAAGTTGAGTTATTATGCGATTTGCTTCAAACTTATTTTCAAAGATCAATATGAAAATTCATTAAAAACTGCATACCGATTTTCCGGGAAATTCACATTCCCTGGTGGAAAGTGGGTGGTTAAATGGCGAAAATTGAGTTCTTGTGCGATTTGCTTCAAACTCATATCCGAAGATCAATATGAAAATTCATTAAAAACTACATACCAATTTTCGGGAAATTTTAAATTCAAGGGTAGAAAGTGGGTGGTAACAAACAAAAGTTGAGTTCATATGCGATTTATTCCTAACTCATTTTCAAAGATCAATATGAAAATTCAATAAAAACTTCATACCAATTTTCGGGCAAATTTAAATTCAAGGGTATAAAGTGGGTGGTAAAACACGAAAGTTGAGTTCTTATGCGATTTATTCCTAACTCATTTTCAAAGATCAATATGAAAATTCATTTAAAGCTGCATACCAATTTTCTGGAAAATTCAACCCCCTGGGTGGAAAGTGGGTGGTAAATAGGGCCAAAGTTGAGTTCTTAAGCGATTTGCTTCAAACTCATTTTCAAAGATCAATATGAAATTTATTTTAAACTGCATACCAATTTTCCGGACAATTCACATTCCCGGGTGGAAAGTGGGTGGTTAAAAAGGCTTAAGTTGAGTTTTTATGCGATTTGCTTCAAACTCATTTTCAAAGATCAATATGAAAATTCAATAAAAACTTCATACCAATTTTCGGGCAAATTTAAATTCCCGGGTAGAAAGTGGGTGGTAACAAGCAAAAGTTGAGTTCATATGCGATTTATTCCTAACTCATTTTCAAAGATCTATATGAAAATTCATTCAAAGCTGCATACCAATTTTCCGGAAAATTCAACCCCCTGGGTGGAAAGTGGGTGGTAAATAGGGCCAAAGTTGAGTTCTTATGGGATTTGCTTCAATTTCAGTTTCAAAGATCAATACGAAAATTCATTAAAAACTGCAAACCAATTTTCCAGAAATTAAACATTCCCGGGTGGAAAGTGGGTGGTAAAAAGGCAAAAGTTGAGTTCTTATGCGATTTGCTTCAAACTCATTTTCAAAGATCAATATGACAATTCATAAAACCGGCATACCAATTTTCCGGACAATTCACATTCCCGGGTGGAAAGTGGGTGGTAAAAAGGCCAAAGTTGAGTTCTTATGCGATTTGCTTCAAGCTCAGTTTCAAAGATCAATATGAAAATTCATTAAGAACTGAATAACAATTTTCCAGAAAATTCACATTCCCTGGTGGAAAGTGGGTAGTAAAAATGCCAAAGTTGAGTTCCTATGGGATTTGCTTCAAACACATTTTCAAAGATCAATTCTAAAATTCATTAAAAACTGAATACCAATTTTCCAGGAAATTCACATTCCCTGGTGGAAAGTGGGTAGTCAAAATGCCAAAGTTGAGTTCTTATGCGATTTGCTTCAAACTCATTTTCAAAGATCAATTCTAAAATTCATTAAAAACTGCATACCAATTTTCCGGAAAATTCACATTCCCTGGTGGAAAGTGGGTGGTTAAATGGCGAAAATTGAGTTCTTGTGCGATTTGCTTCAAACTCATATCCGAAGATCAATATGAAAATTCATTAAAAACTACATACCAATTTTCGGGAAATTTTAAATTCAAGGGTAGAAAGTGGGTGGTAAAACACGAAAGTTGAGTTCTTATGCGATTTATTCCTAACTCATTTTCAAAGATCAATATGAAAATTCATTTTAAGCTGCATACCAATTTTCTGGAAAATTCAACCCCCTGGGTGGAAAGTGGGTGGTAAATAGGGCCAAAGTTGAGTTCTTATGCGATTTGCATCAAACTCATTTTCAAAGATCAATATGAAATTTATTTTAAACTGCATACCAATTTTCCGGAAAATTCACATTCCCTGGTGGAAAGTGGGTAGTAAAAATTCCAAAGTTGAGTTCTTATGGGATTTGCTTCAAACTCATATTCGAAGATCAATATGAAAAATCATTCAAAACTGCATACCAATTTTCCGGACAATTCACATTCCCGGGTGGAAAGTGTTTGGTAAAAAGGCCAAAGTTGATTTCTTATGCGATTTGCTTCAAACTCATATTCGAAGATCAATATGAAAATTCACTTAAAAGTGCATACCAATTTTCCGGACAATTCACATTCCCTGGTGGAAAGTGGGTGGTAAAAAAGGCCAAAGTTGAGTTCTTATGCGATTTGCTTCAAACTCAATTGCAAAGATCAATATGAAAAATCATTATAAGCTGCATACCAATTTTCGGGAAAATTTAAATTCCCGGGTAGAAAGTGGGTGTTAAAACGCGAAAGTTGAGTTCAAATCCGATTTATTCCTAACTCATTTTCAAAGATCAATATGAAAATTCGTTTAAAACTGCATACCAATTTTCCGGAAAATTCAACCCCCTGGGTGGAAAGTGGGTTTTAAATAGGGCGAATGTTGAGTTCGTAGGCGATTTGCTTCAAACTCATTTTTAAAGATCAATATGAAAATTCATTAAAAACTGAATACCAATTTTCCAGAAAATTCACATTGCCTGGTGGATAGTAGGTAGTAAAAATGCCAAAGTTGAGTTCTAAGGCGATTTGCTTCAAACTCATTTGCAAAGTTCAATATGAAAATTCATTTAAAACTGCATACCAATTTTCGGGAAAATTTAAATTCCCGGGTAGAAAGTGGGTGTTAAAACGCGAAAGTTAAGTTCAAATGCGATTTATTCCTAACTCATTTTCAAAGATCAATATGACAATTCATTAAAAACTGAATATCAATTTTCCAGAAAATAAACATTCCCGGGTAGAAAGTGGGTGTTAAAACGCGAAAGTTGAGTTCAAATGCGATTTATTCCTAACTCATTTTCAAAGATCAATATGACAATTCATTAAAAACTGAATATCAATTTTCCAGAAAATAAACATTCCCGGGTGGAAAGTAGGTAGTAAAAATGCCAAAGTTGAGTTCTTATGCAATTTGCTTCAAACTCATATTCGAAGATCAATATGAAAATTCATTAAAAACTACATACCAATTTTCGGGAAATTTTAAATTCAAGGGTAGAAAGTGGGTGGTAAAACACGAAAGTTGAGTTCTTATGCGATTTATTCCTAACTCATTTTCAAAGATCAATATGAAAATTCATTTTAAGCTGCATACCAATTTTCTGGAAAATTCAACCCCCTGGGTGGAAAGTGGGTGGTAAATAGGGCCAAAGTTGAGTTCTTATGCGATTTGCATCAAACTCATTTTCAAAGATCAATATGAAATTTATTTTAAACTGCATACCAATTTTCCGGAAAATTCACATTCCCTGGTGGAAAGTGGGTAGTAAAAATTCCAAAGTTGAGTTCTTATGGGATTTGCTTCAAACTCATATTCGAAGATCAATATGAAAAATCATTCAAAACTGCATACCAATTTTCCGGACAATTCACATTCCCGGGTGGAAAGTGTTTGGTAAAAAGGCCAAAGTTGATTTCTTATGCGATTTGCTTCAAACTCATATTCGAAGATCAATATGAAAATTCACTTAAAAGTGCATACCAATTTTCCGGACAATTCACATTCCCTGGTGGAAAGTGGGTGGTAAAAAAGGCCAAAGTTGAGTTCTTATGCGATTTGCTTCAAACTCAATTGCAAAGATCAATATGAAAAATCATTATAAGCTGCATACCAATTTTCGGGAAAATTTAAATTCCCGGGTAGAAAGTGGGTGTTAAAACGCGAAAGTTGAGTTCAAATGCGATTTATTCCTAACTCATTTTCAAAGATCAATATGAAAATTCGTTTAAAACTGCATACCAATTTTCCGGAAAATTCAACCCCCTGGGTGGAAAGTGGGTTTTAAATAGGGCGAATGTTGAGTTCGTAGGCGATTTGCTTCAAACTCATTTTTAAAGATCAATATGAAAATTCATTAAAAACTGAATACCAATTTTCCAGAAAATTCACATTGCCTGGTGGATAGTAGGTAGTAAAAATGCCAAAGTTGAGTTCTAAGGCGATTTGCTTCAAACTCATTTGCAAAGTTCAATATGAAAATTCATTTAAAACTGCATACCAATTTTCGGGAAAATTTAAATTCCCGGGTAGAAAGTGGGTGTTAAAACGCGAAAGTTAAGTTCAAATGCGATTTATTCCTAACTCATTTTCAAAGATCAATATGACAATTCATTAAAAACTGAATATCAATTTTCCAGAAAATAAACATTCCCGGGTAGAAAGTGGGTGTTAAAACGCGAAAGTTGAGTTCAAATGCGATTTATTCCTAACTCATTTTCAAAGATCAATATGACAATTCATTAAAAACTGAATATCAATTTTCCAGAAAATAAACATTCCCGGGTGGAAAGTAGGTAGTAAAAATGCCAAAGTTGAGTTCTTATGCAATTTGCTTCAAACTCATATTCGAAGATCAATATGAAAATTCATTTAAAAGTGCATACCAATTTTCCGGACAATTCACATTTCCGGGTGGAAAGTGGGTGGTAAAAAAGGCCAAAGTTGAGTTCTTATGCGATTTGCTTCAAACTCAATTCCAAAGATCAATATGAAAAATCATTATAAACTGCATACCAATTTTCCGGACAATTCACATTACCGGGTGGAAAGTGGGTGGTAAAAAAGGCCAAAGTTGAGTTCTCATGCGATTTGCTTCAAACTCATATCCGAAGATCAATATGAAAATTCATTAAAAACTACATACCAATTTTCGGGAAATTTTAAATTCAAGAGTAGAAAGTGGGTGGTAAAACACGAAAGTTGAGTTCTTATGCGATTTATTCCTAACTCATTTTCAAAGATCAATATGAAAATTCATTTAAAGCTGCATACCAATTTTCTGGAAAATTCAACCCCCTGGGTGGAAAGTGGGTGGTAAATAGGGCCAAAGTTGAGTTCTTATGCGATTTGCTTCAAACTCATTTTCAAAGATCAATATGAAATTTATTTTAAGCTGCATACCAATTTTCCGGAAAATTCACATTCCCTGGTGGAAAGTGGGTAGTAAAAATTCCAAAGTTGAGTTCTTATGCGATTTGCTTCAAACTCATATTCGAAGATCAATATGAAAATTCATTCAAAACTGCATACCAATTTTCCGGACAATTCACATTCCCGGGTGGAAAGTGGGTGGTAAAAAGGCCAAAGTTGATTTCTTATGCGATTTGCTTCAAACTCATTTTTAAAGATCAATATGAAAAATCATTATAAACTGCATACCAATTTTCGGGAAAATTTAAATTCCCGGGTAGAAAGTGGGTGTTAATACGCGAAAGTTAAGTTCAAATGCGATTTATTCCTAACTCATTTTCAAAGATCAATATGACAATTCATTAAAAACTGAATATCAATTTTCCAGAAAATAAACATTCCCGGGTAGAAAGTGGGTGTTAAAACGCGAAAGTTGAGTTCAAATGCGATTTATTCCTAACTCATTTTCAAAGATCAATATGACAATTCATTAAAAACTGAATATCAATTTTCCAGAAAATAAACATTCCCGGGTGGAAAGTAGGTAGTAAAAATGCCAAAGTTGAGTTCTTATGCAATTTGCTTCAAACTCATATTCGAAGATCAATATGAAAATTCATTTAAAAGTGCATACCAATTTTCCGGACAATTCACATTCCCGGGTGGAAAGTGGGTGTTAAAAAAGGACAAAGTTGAGTTCTTATGCGATTTGCTTCAAACTCAATTCCAAAGATCAATATGAAAAATCATTATAAACTGCATACCAATTTTCCACAATTCACATTACCGGGTGGAAAGTGGGTGGTAAAAAAGGCCAAAGTTGAGTTCTCATGCGATTTGCTTCAAACTCATATCCGAAGATCAATATGAAAATTCATTAAAAACTGCATACCAATTTTCGGGAAATTTTAAATTCAAGGGTAGAAAGTGGGTGGTAAAACACGAAAGTTGAGCTCTTATGCGATTTATTCCTAACTCATTTTCAAAGATCAATATGAAAATTCATTTAAAGCTGCATACCAATTTTCTGGAAAATTCAACCCCCTGGGTGGAAAGTGGGTGGTAAATAGGGCCAAAGTTGAGTTCTTATGCGATTTGCTTCAAACTCATTTTCAAAGATCAATATGAAATTTATTTTAAACTGCATACCAATTTTCCGGAAAATTCACATTCCCTGGTGGAAAGTGGGTAGTAAAAATTCCAAAGTTGAGTTCTTATGCGATTTGCTTCAAACTCATATTCGAAGATCAATATGAAAATTCATTCAAAACTGCATACCAATTTTCCGGACAATTCACATTCCCGGGTGGAAAGTGGGTGGTAAAAAGGCCAAAGTTGATTTCTTATGCGATTTGCTTCAAACTCATTTTTAAAGATCAATATGAAAAATCATTATAAGCTGCATACCAATTTTCGGGAAAATTTAAATTCCCGGGTAGAAAGTGGGTGTTAAAACGCGAAAGTTGAGTTCAAATGCGATTTATTCCTAACTCATTTTCAAAGATCAATATGAAAATTCATTAAAAACTGAATATCAATTTTCCAGAAAATAAACATTCCCGGGTGGAAAGTAGGTAGTAAAAATGCCAAAGTTGAGTTCTTATGCAATTTGCTTCAAACTCATATTCGAAGATCAATATGAAAATTCATTTAAAAGTGCATACCAATTTTCCGGACAATTCACATTCCCGGGTGGAAAGTGGGTGGTAAAAAAGGCCAAAGTTGAGTTCTTATGCGATTTGCTTCAAACTCAATTCCAAAGATCAATATGAAAAATCATTATAAACTGCATACCAATTTTCCGGACAATTCACATTACCGGGTGGAAAGTGGGTGGTAAAAAAGGCCAAAGTTGGGTTCTTATGCGATTTGCTTCAAACTCAATTCCAAAGATCAATATGAAAAATCATTATAAACTGCATACCAATTTTCCGGACAATTCACATTACCGGGTGGAAAGTGGGTGGTAAAAAAGGCCAAAGTTGAGTTCTTATGCGATTTGCTTCAAACTCATTTTCAAAGATCAATATGAAAATTCATTAAAAACTGCATATCAATTTTCAGGCAAATTTAAATTCCCGGGTAGAAAGTGGGTGGTAACATGCAAATGTTGAGTTCATATGCGATTTATTCCTAACTCATTTTCAAAGATCAATATGAAAATTCGTTTAAAACTGCATACCAATTTTCCGGAAAATTCAACCCCTTGGGTGGAAAGTGGGTTTTAAATAGGGCGAATGTTGAGTTCGTAGGCGATTTGCTTCAAACTCATTTTTAAAGATCAATATGAAAATTCATTAAAATTCATGAAAATTCACATTCCCTGGTGGAAAGTGGGAAGTAAAAATGCCAAAGTTGAGTTCTTATGCAATTTGCTTCAAACTCATATTCGAAGATCAATATGAAAATTCATTTAAAAGTGCATACCAATTTTCCGGACAATTCACATTCCCGGGTGGTAAGTGGGTGGTAAAAAAGGCCAAAGTTGAGTTCTTATGCGATTTGCTTCAAACTCAATTCCAAAGATCAATATGAAAAATCATTATAAACTGCATACCAATTTTCCGGACAATTCACATTACCGGGTGGAAAGTGGGTGGTAAAAAAGGCCAAAGTTGGGTTCTTATGCGATTTGCTTCAAACTCAATTCCAAAGATCAATATGAAAAATCATTATAAACTGCATACCAATTTTCCGGACAATTCACATTACCGGGTGGAAAGTGGGTGGTACAAAAGGCCAAAGTTGAGTTCTTATGCGATTTGCTTCAAACTCATTTTCAAAGATCAATATGAAAACTCATTAAAAACTGCATACCAATTTTCGGGCAAATTTAAATTCCCGGGTAGAAAGTGGGTGGTAAAATGCAAATGTTGAGTTCATATGCGATTTATTCCTAACTCATTTTCAAAGATCAATATGAAAATTCGTTTAAAACTGCATACCAATTTTCCGGAAAATTCAACCCCCGGGGTGGAAAGTGGGTTTTAAATAGGGCGAATGTTTAGTTCGTAGGCGATTTGCTTCAAACTCATTTTCGAAGATCAATATGAAAATTCATTAAAAACTGCATACCAATTTTCGGGACAATTCACATTACCGGGTGGAAAGTGGGTGGTACAAAAGGCCAAAGTTGAGTTCTTATGCGATTTGCTTCAAACTCATTTTCAAAGATCAATATGAAAACTCATTCAAAACTGCATACCAATTTTCGGGCAAATTTAAATTCCCGGGTAGAAAGTGGGTGGTAAAATGCAAATGTTGAGTTCATATGCGATTTATTCCTAACTCATTTTCAAAGATCAATATGAAAATTCATTAAAAACTGCATAACAATTTTCCGGAAAATTCACATTCCCTGGTGGAAAGTGGGTGGTTAAATGGCGAAAATTGAGTTCTTGTGCGATTTGCTTCAAACTCATTTTCGAAGATCAATACGAAAATTCATTAAAAACTGCATACCAATTTTCGGGACAATTCACATTACTGGGTGGAAAGTGGGTGGTACAAAAGGCCAAAGTTGAGTTCTTATGCGATTTGCTTCAAACTTATTTTCAAAGATCAATATGAAAATTCATTAAAAACTGCATACCAATTTTCCGGAAAACTCACATTCCCTGGTGGAAAGTGTGTGGTTAAATGGCGAAAATTGAGTTCTTGTGCGATTTGCTTCAAACTCATTTTTGAAGATCAATATGAAAATTCATTAAAAACTGAATACCAATTTTCCAGAAAATTCACATTCCCTGGTGGAAAGTGGGAAGTAAAAATGCCAAAGTTGAGTTCTTATGCGATTTGCTTTAAACTCATTTGCAAAGATCAATATGAAAATTCATTAAAAACTGCATACCAATTTTCGGGAAAATTTAAATTCCCGGGTCGAAAGTGGGTGTTAAAACGCGAAATTTGAGTTCAAATGCGATTTATTCCTAACTCATTTTCAAAGATCAATATGAAAATTCATTAAATACTGAATACCAATTTTCCAGAAAATTCACATTCCCTGGTGGAAAGTTGGAAGTAAATATGCAAAAGTTGAGTTCTTATGCGATTTGCTTAAAACTCATTCATTAAAAACTGCATACCAATTTTCGGGAAAATTAAAATTCCCGGGTAGAAAGTGGGTGGTAAAAAGCGAAAGTTGAGTTCAAATGCGATTTATTCCTAACTCATTTTCAAAGATCAATATGAAAATTCATTAAATACTGAATACCAATTTTCCGGAAAATTCACATTCCCTGGTGGAAAGTGGGTAGTAAAAATTCCAAAGTTGAGTTCTTATGCGATTTGCTTCAAACTCATATTCGAAGATCAATATGAAAATTCATTCAAAACTGCATACCAATTTTCCGGACAATTCACATTCCCGGGTGGAAAGTGGGTGGTAAAAAGGCCAAAGTTGATTTCTTATGCGATTTGCTTCAAACTCATTTTTAAAGATCAATATGAAAAATCATTATAAGCTGCATACCAATTTTCGGGAAAATTTAAATTCCCGGGTAGAAAGTGGGTGTTAAAACGCGAAAGTTGAGTTCAAATGCGATTTATTCCTAACTCATTTTCAAAGATCAATATGAAAATTCATTAAAAACTGAATATCAATTTTCCAGAAAATAAACATTCCCGGGTGGAAAGTAGGTAGTAAAAATGCCAAAGTTGAGTTCTTATGCAATTTGCTTCAAACTCATATTCGAAGATCAATATGAAAATTCATTTAAAAGTGCATACCAATTTTCCGGACAATTCACATTCCCGGGTGGAAAGTGGGTGGTAAAAAAGGCCAAAGTTGAGTTCTTATGCGATTTGCTTCAAACTCAATTCCAAAGATCAATATGAAAAATCATTATAAACTGCATACCAATTTTCCGGACAATTCACATTACCGGGTGGAAAGTGGGTGGTAAAAAAGGCCAAAGTTGGGTTCTTATGCGATTTGCTTCAAACTCAATTCCAAAGATCAATATGAAAAATCATTATAAACTGCATACCAATTTTCCGGACAATTCACATTACCGGGTGGAAAGTGGGTGGTAAAAAAGGCCAAAGTTGAGTTCTTATGCGATTTGCTTCAAACTCATTTTCAAAGATCAATATGAAAATTCATTAAAAACTGCATATCAATTTTCAGGCAAATTTAAATTCCCGGGTAGAAAGTGGGTGGTAACATGCAAATGTTGAGTTCATATGCGATTTATTCCTAACTCATTTTCAAAGATCAATATGAAAATTCGTTTAAAACTGCATACCAATTTTCCGGAAAATTCAACCCCTTGGGTGGAAAGTGGGTTTTAAATAGGGCGAATGTTGAGTTCGTAGGCGATTTGCTTCAAACTCATTTTTAAAGATCAATATGAAAATTCATTAAAATTCATGAAAATTCACATTCCCTGGTGGAAAGTGGGAAGTAAAAATGCCAAAGTTGAGTTCTTATGCAATTTGCTTCAAACTCATATTCGAAGATCAATATGAAAATTCATTTAAAAGTGCATACCAATTTTCCGGACAATTCACATTCCCGGGTGGTAAGTGGGTGGTAAAAAAGGCCAAAGTTGAGTTCTTATGCGATTTGCTTCAAACTCAATTCCAAAGATCAATATGAAAAATCATTATAAACTGCATACCAATTTTCCGGACAATTCACATTACCGGGTGGAAAGTGGGTGGTAAAAAAGGCCAAAGTTGGGTTCTTATGCGATTTGCTTCAAACTCAATTCCAAAGATCAATATGAAAAATCATTATAAACTGCATACCAATTTTCCGGACAATTCACATTACCGGGTGGAAAGTGGGTGGTACAAAAGGCCAAAGTTGAGTTCTTATGCGATTTGCTTCAAACTCATTTTCAAAGATCAATATGAAAACTCATTAAAAACTGCATACCAATTTTCGGGCAAATTTAAATTCCCGGGTAGAAAGTGGGTGGTAAAATGCAAATGTTGAGTTCATATGCGATTTATTCCTAACTCATTTTCAAAGATCAATATGAAAATTCGTTTAAAACTGCATACCAATTTTCCGGAAAATTCAACCCCCGGGGTGGAAAGTGGGTTTTAAATAGGGCGAATGTTTAGTTCGTAGGCGATTTGCTTCAAACTCATTTTCGAAGATCAATATGAAAATTAATTAAAAACTGCATACCAATTTTCGGGACAATTCACATTACCGGGTGGAAAGTGGGTGGTACAAAAGGCCAAAGTTGAGTTCTTATGCGATTTGCTTCAAACTCATTTTCAAAGATCAATATGAAAACTCATTCAAAACTGCATACCAATTTTCGGGCAAATTTAAATTCCCGGGTAGAAAGTGGGTGGTAAAATGCAAATGTTGAGTTCATATGCGATTTATTCCTAACTCATTTTCAAAGATCAATATGAAAATTCATTAAAAACTGCATAACAATTTTCCGGAAAATTCACATTCCCTGGTGGAAAGTGGGTGGTTAAATGGCGAAAATTGAGTTCTTGTGCGATTTGCTTCAAACTCATTTTCGAAGATCAATACGAAAATTCATTAAAAACTGCATACCAATTTTCGGGACAATTCACATTACTGGGTGGAAAGTGGGTGGTACAAAAGGCCAAAGTTGAGTTCTTATGCGATTTGCTTCAAACTTATTTTCAAAGATCAATATGAAAATTCATTAAAAACTGCATACCAATTTTCCGGAAAACTCACATTCCCTGGTGGAAAGTGTGTGGTTAAATGGCGAAAATTGAGTTCTTGTGCGATTTGCTTCAAACTCATTTTTGAAGATCAATATGAAAATTCATTAAAAACTGAATACCAATTTTCCAGAAAATTCACATTCCCTGGTGGAAAGTGGGAAGTAAAAATGCCAAAGTTGAGTTCTTATGCGATTTGCTTCAAACTCAGTTTTAAAGATCAATATGAAAATTCATTAAAAACCGAATACCAATTTTCCAGAAAATTCACATTCCCGGGTGGAAAGTGGGTAGTAAAAATACCAAAGTTGAGTTTTTAGGCGATTTGCTTTAAACTCATTTGCAAAGATCAATATGAAAATTCATTAAAAACTGCATACCAATTTTCGGGAAAATTTAAATTCCCGGGTCGAAAGTGGGTGTTAAAACGCGAAATTTGAGTTCAAATGCGATTTATTCCTAACTCATTTTCAAAGATCAATATGAAAATTCATTAAATACTGAATACCAATTTTCCAGAAAATTCACATTCCCTGGTGGAAAGTTGGAAGTAAATATGCAAAAGTTGAGTTCTTATGCGATTTGCTTAAAACTCATTCATTAAAAACTGCATACCAATTTTCGGGAAAATTAAAATTCCCGGGTAGAAAGTGGGTGGTAAAAAGCGAAAGTTGAGTTCAAATGCGATTTATTCCTTACTCATTTTCAAAGATCTATATGAAAATTCATTTAAAGCTGCATACCAATTTTCCGGAAAATTCAACCCCCTGGGTGGAAAGTGGGTGGTAAATAGGGCCAAAGTTGAGTTCTTATGCGATTTGCTTCAAACTCAATTTCAAAGATCAATATGAAAATTCATTAAAAACTACATACCAATTATCGGGAAATTTTAAATTCAAGGGTAGAAAGTGGGTGGTAAAACACGAAAGTTGAGATCTTATGCGATTTATTCCTAACTCATTTTCAAAGATCAATATGAAAATTCATTTAAAGCTGCATACCAATTTTCTGGAAAATTCAACCCCCTGGGTGGAAAGTGGGTGGTAAATAGGGCCAAAGTTGAGTTCTTATGCGATTTGCTTCAAACTAATTCTCAAAGATCAATATGAAATTTATTTTAAACTGCATACCAATTTTCCGGACAATTCACATTCCCGGGTGGAAAGTGGGTGGTTAAAAAGGCTTAAGTTGAGTTTTTATGCGATTTGCTTCAAACTCATTTTTAAAGATCAATATGAAAATTCAATAAAAACTTCATACCAATTTTCGGGCAAATTTAAATTCCCGGGTAGAAAGTGGGTGGTAACAAGCAAAAGTTGAGATCTTATGCGATTTATTCCTAACTCATTTTCAAAGATCAATATGAAAATTCATTCAAAGCTGCATACCAATTTTCTGAAAAATTCAACCCCCTGGGTGGAAAGTGGGTGGTAAATAGGGCCAAAGTTGAGTTCTTATGCGATTTGCTTCAAACTCAATTTCAAAGATCAATACGAAAATTCATTAAAAACTGAATACCAATTTTCCGGAAAATTCACATTCCCTGGTGGAAAGTGGGTAGTAAAAATGCCAAAGTTCAGTTCTTATGCGATTTGCTTCAAACTCAGTTTCAAAGATCAATACGAAAATTCATTAAAAACTGCATACCAATTTTCCAGAAAATTCACATTCCCGGATGGAAAGTGGGTGGTAAAAAGGCAAAAGTTGAGTTCTTATGCGATTTGCTTCAAAATCATTTTCAAAGATCAATATGACAATTCATAAAACCGGCATACCAATTTTCCGGACAATTCAGATTCCCGGGTGGAAAGTGGGTGGTAAAAAGGCCAAAGTTGAGTTCTTATGCGATTTGCTTCAAACTCATTTTCAAAGATCAATATGAAAATTAATTAAGAACTGAATACCAATTTTCCAGAAAATTCACATTCCCTGGTGGAAAGTGGGTAGTAAAAATGCCAAAGTTGAGTTCTTATGGGATTTGCTACAAACACATTTTCAAAGATCAATTCTAAAATTCATTAAAAACTGAATACCAATTTTCCAGGAAATTCACATTCCCTGGTGGAAAGTGGGTAGTAAAAATGCCAAAGTTGAGTTCTTATGCGATTTGCTTCAAACTCATTTTCAAAGATCAATATGAAAATTCATTAAAAACTGCATACCAATTTTCCGGAAAATTCACATTCCCTGGTGGAAAGTGGGTGGTAAAAAGCGAAAGTTGAGTCCTTGTGCGATTTGCTTCAATCTCATATTCGAAGATCAAAATGAAAATTCATTTAAAGCTGCATACCAATTTTCGGGAAAATTTAAATTCCCGGGTGGAAAGTGGGTGGTAAAACGCGAAAGTTGAGTTCATATTCGATTTATTCCTAACTCATTTTCAAAGATCAATATGAAAATTCATTAAAAACTGCATACCAATTTTCCGGAAAATTTAAATTCCCGGGTCGAAAGTGGGTGTTAAAACGCGAAATTTGAGTTCAAATGCGATTTATTCCCAACTCATTTTTAAAGATCAATATGAAAATTCATTAAAAACTGAATACCAATTTTCCAGAAAATTCACATTCCCTGGTGGAAAGTGGGAAATAAAAATGCCAAAGTTGAGTTCTTATGCGATTTGCTTCAAACTCATTTTTAAAGATCAATATGAAAATTCATTAAAAACCGAATACCAATTTTCCAGGAAATTCACATTCCCTGGTGGAAAGTGGGTAGTAAAAATACCAAAGTTGAGTTCTTAGGCGATTTGCTTTAAACTCATTTGCAAAGATCAATATGAAAATTCATTAAAAACTGCATACCAATTTTCGGGAAAATTTAAATTCCCGGGTCGAAAGTGGGTGTTAAAACGCGAAATTTGAGTTCAAATGCGATTTATTCCTAACTCATTTTCAAAGATCAATATGACAATTCATTAAAAACTGAATATGAATTTTCCAGAAAATAAACATTCCCGGGTAGAAAGTGGGTGTTAAAACGCGAAAGTTGAGTTCAAATGCGATTTATTCCTAACTCATTTTCAAAGATCAATATGACAATTCATTAAAAACTGAATATCAATTTTCCAGAAAATAAACATTCCCGGGTGGAAAGTAGGTAGTAACAATGCCAAAGTTGAGTTCTCATGCAATTTGCTTCAAACTCATATTCGAAGATCAATATGAAAATTCATTTAAAAGTGCATACCAATTTTCCGGACAATTCACATTCCCGGGTGGAAATTGGGTGGTAAAAAAGGCCAAAGTTGAGTTCTTATGCGATTTGCTTCAAACTCATTTTCAAAGATCAATATGAAAATTCAATAAAAACTTCATACCAATTTTCGGGCAAATTTAAATTCCCGGGTAGAAAGTGGGTGGTAACAAGCATAAGTTGAGATCTTATGCGATTTATTCCTAACTCATTTTCAAAGATCAATATGAAAATTCATTTAAAGCTGCATACCAATTTTCTGGAAAATTCAACCCCCTGGGTGGAAAGTGGGTTTTAAATAGGGCGAATGTTTAGCTCGTAGGCGATTTGCTTCAAACTCATTTTTAAAGATCAATATGAAAATTCATTAAAAACTGAATACCAATTTTCCAGAAAATTCACATTCCCTGGTGGAAAGTGGGAAGTAAAAATGCCAAAGTTGAGTTCTTATGCGATTTGCTTCAAACTCATTTTTAAAGATCAATATGAAAATTCATTAAAAACCGAATACCAATTTTCCAGAAAATTCACATTCCCTGGTGGAAAGTGGGTAGTAAAAATACCAAAGTTGAGTTCTTAGGCGATTTGCTTTAAACTCATTTGCAAAGATCAATATGAAAATTCATTAAAAACTGCATACCAATTTTCCGGAAAATTCACATTCCCTGGTGGAAAGTGGGTGGTAAAAAGCGAAAGTTGAGTCCTTGTGCGATTTGCTTCAAACTCATATTCGAAGATCAAAATGAAAATTCATTTAAAGCTGCATACCAATTTTCGGTAAATTTTAAATTCAAGCTCGTATTCAAAGATCAATATGAAAATTCATTTAAAACTGCATACCAATTTTCAGGCAAATTTAAATTCCCGGGTAGAAAGTGGGTGGTTACATGCAAATGTTGAGTTCATATGCGATTTATTCCTAACTCATTTTTAAAGATCTAAATGAAAATTCATTGAAAACTGCATACCAATTTTCCGGAAAATTCAAGCCCCTGGGTGGAAAGTGGGTGGTAAATAATTCGAAAGTTCAGTTCTAATGCGATTTGCTTCAAACTCATTTTCAAAGATCTATATTAAAATTCATTAAAAACTGCATACCAATTTTCCGGAAAATTCACATTCCCTGGTGGAAAATGGATGGTAAAAAGCGAAAGTTGAGTCCTTGTGCGATTTGCTTCAAACTCATATTCGAAGATCAAAATGAAAATTCATTTAAAGCTGCATACCAATTTTCGGGAAAATTTAAATTCCCGGGTGGAAAGTGGGTGGTAAAACGCGAAAGTTGAGTTCATATTCGATTTATTCCTAACTCATTTTCAAAGATCAATATGAAAATTCATTAAAAACTGAATACCAATTTTCCAGGAAATTCACATTCCCTGGTGGAAAGTGGGTAGTAAAAATGCCAAAGTTTAGTTTTTATGCGATTTGCTTCAAACTCATTTTCAAAGATCAATTTGATAATTCATTAAACACTGAATACCAATTTTCCAGAAAATTCATATTCCCTGGTGGAAAGTGGGTAGTAAAAATGCAAAAGTTGAGTTCTTATGCGATTTGCTTCAAATTCATTTTCAAAGATCAATATGAAAATTCATTAAAAACTGCATACCAATTTTACGGAAAATTCACATTCCTTGGTGGAAAGTGGGTGGTAAAAAGCGAAAGTTGAGTTCTGATGCGATTTGCTTCAAACTTATATTCGAAGATCAATACGAAAATTCATTTAAAGCTGCATACCATTTTTCCGGACAATGTTTGGTAAAAAAGGCAAAAGTTGGGTCTTATGCGATTTGCTTCAAACTCATTTTCAAAGATCAATATGAAAATTCAATAAAAACTTCATAATAATTTCCGGGAAAATTTAAATTCCCTGGTAGAAAGTGGGTGGTTAAACGCGAAAGTTGACTTCATATTTGATTTATTCCTAACTCATTTTCAAAGATCAATATGAAAATTCATTAAAAACTGCATACCAATTTTCCAGAAAATTCACATTCCCTGGTGGAAAGTGGGTAGTAAAAATGCCAAAGTTGAGTTCTTATGCGATTTGCTTCAAACTTATTTTCAAAGATCAATATGAAAATTCATTAAAAACTACATACCAATTTTCGGTTAATCTTAAATTCAAGCTCGTATTCAAAGATCAATATGAAAATTCATTAAAAACTGCATACCAATTTTCAGGCAAATTTAAATTCCCGGGTAGAAAGTGGGTGGTAACATGCAAATGTTGAGTTCATATGCGATTTATTCCTAACTCATTTTTAAAGATCTAAATGAAAATTCATTGAAAACTGCATTCCAATTTTCCGGAAAATTCAAGCCCCTGGGTGGAAAGTGGGTGGTAAATAGTTCGAAAGTTCAGTTCTTATGCGATTTGCATCAAACTCATTTTCAAAGATCTATATTAAAATTCATTCAAAACTGCATACCAATTTTCCGGAAAATTCACATTCCCGGGTGGAAAGTGGGTGGTAAAACCGGCCAAAATTAAGTTCTTATGCGATTTACTTAAGCCTCATTTTCAAAGATCAAAATGAAAATTCATTTAAAGCTGCATACCAATTTTCGGGAAAATTTAAATTCCCGGGTGGAAAGTGGGTGGTAAAACGCGAAAGTTGAGTTCATATTCGATTTATTCCTAACTCATTTTCAAAGATCAATTTGAAAATTCATTAAAAACTGAATACCAATTTTCCAGAAAATTCACATTCCCTGGTGGAAAGTGGGTAGTAAAAATGCCAAAGTTTAGTTCTTATGCGATTTGCTTCAAACTAATTTTCATAGATCAATATGAAAATTCATTAAAAACTGCATACCAATTTTCCTGAAAATTCACATTCCCTGGTGGAAAGTGGGTGGTAAAAAGCGAAAGTTGGGTTCTGATGCGATTTGCTTCAAACTCATATTCGAAGATCAATACGAAAATTCAATAAAAACTTCATAATAATTTTCGGGAAAATTTAAATTCCCGGGTAGAAAGTGGGTGGTAAAACGCGAAAGTTGAGTTCATATTTGATTTATTCCTAACTCATTTTCAAAGATCAATATGAAAATTCATTAAAAACTGAATACCAATTTTCCAGGAAATTCATATTCCCTGGTGGAAAGTGGGTAGTAAAAATGCCAAAGTTGAGTTCTTATGCGATTTGCTTCAAACTCATTTTCAAAGATCAATATGAAAATTCATTAAAAACTGCATACCAATTTTCCGGAAAATTCACATTCCCTGGTGGAAAGTGGGTGGTAAAAAGCGAAAGTTGAGTCCTTGTGCGATTTGCTTCAAACTCATATTCGAAAATCAAAATGAAAATTCATTTAAAGCTGCATACCAATTTTCGGGAAAATTTAAATTCCCGGGTGGAAAGTGGGTGGTAAAACGCGAAAGTTGAGTTCATATTCGATTTATTCCTAACTCATTTTCAAAGATCAATATGAAAATTCATTAAAAACTGAATACCAATTTTCCAGGAAATTCATATTCCCTGGTGGAAAGTGGGTAGTAAAAATGCCAAAGTTGAGTTCTTATGCGATTTGCTTCAAACTCATTGTCAAAGATCAATATGAAAATTCATTAAAAACTGCTTACCAATTTTCCGGAAAATTCACATTCCCTGGTGGAAAGTGGGTGGTAAAAAGCGAAAGTTGAGTCCTTGTGCGATTTGCTTCAAAATCATATTCGAAAATCAAAATGAAAATTCATTTAAAGCTGCATACCAATTTTCGGGAAAATTTAAATTCCCGGGTGGAAAGTGGGTGGTAAAACGCGAAAGTTGAGTTCATATTCGATTTATTCCTAACTCATTTTCAAAGATCAATATGAAAATTCATTAAAAACTGAATACCAATTTTCCAGAAAATA
Source organism: Hirtodrosophila cameraria (assembly GCA_949708635.1). NCBI lineage: Eukaryota > Metazoa > Arthropoda > Insecta > Diptera > Drosophilidae > Hirtodrosophila > Hirtodrosophila cameraria. Next base: position 41,570,275 of record OX453090.1, read on the forward strand.
AACATTACCGGGTGAAAAGTGGGTAGTAAAAGTGCCAAAGTTGAGTTATTATGCGATTTGCTTCAAACTTATTTGCAAAGATCAATTTGAAAATTCATTAAAAACTGAATACCAATTTTCCAGAAAATTGACATTCCCTGGTGGAAAGTGGGTAGTAAAAATGCCAAAGTTTAGTTCTTATGCGATTTGCTTCAAACTCATTTTCAAAGATTTCAATGAAAATTCCATTAAAACTGAATACCAATTTTCAGGAAAATTCACATTCCCGGGTGGAAAGTGGGTAGTAAAAATGCAAATGTTGAGTTCTTATGCGATTTGCTTCAAACTCATTTTCAAAGATCAATATGCAAATTCATTAAAAACTGCATACCAATTTTCCGGAAAATTCACATTCCCCGGTGGAAAGTGGGTGGTAAAAAGCGAAAGTTGAGTTCTGATGCGATTTGCTTCAAACTCATATTCGAAGATAAATACGAAAATTCATTTAAAGCTGCATACCAATTTTCCGGACAATGTTTGGTAAAAAGGCAAAAGTTGGGTTCTTATGCGATTTGCTTCAAACTCATTTTCAAAGATCAATATGAAAATTCAATAAAAACTTCATAATAATTTCCGGGAAAATTTAAATTCCCTGGTAGAAAGTGGGTGGTAAAACGCGAAAGTTGACTTCATATTTGATTTATTCCTAACTCATTTTCAAAGATCAATATGAAAATTCATTAAAAACTGCATACCAATTTTCCAGAAAATTCACATTCCCTGGTGGAAAGTGGGTAGTAAAAATGCCAAAGTTGAGTTCTTATGCGATTTGCTTCAAACTTATTTTCAAAGATCAATATGAAAATTCATTAAAAACTACATACCAATTTTCAGGCAAATTTAAATTCCCGGGTAGAAAGTGGGTGGTAACATGCAAATGTTGAGTTCATATGCGATTTATTCCTAACTCATTTTTAAAGATCTAAATGAAAATTCATTGAAAACTGCATTCCAATTTTCCGGAAAATTCAAGCCTCTGGGTGGAAAGTGGGTGGTAAATAGTTCGAAAGTTCAGTTCTTATGCGAGTTGCATCAAACTCATTTTCAAAGATCTATATTAAAATTCATTAAAAACTGCATACCAATTTTCCGGAAAATTCACATTCCCTGGTGGAAAATGGGTGGTAAGAAGCGAAAGTTGAGTCCTTGTGTGATTTGCTTCAAACTCATATTCGAAGATCAAAATGAAAATTCATTTAAAGCTGCATACCAATTTTCGGGAAAATTTAAATTCCCGGGTGGAAAGTGGGTGGTAAAACGCGAAAGTTGAGTTCATATTCGATTTATTCCTAACTCATTTTCAAAGATCAATACGAAAATTCATTAAAAACTGAATACCAATTTTCCAGAAAATAAACATTACCGGGTGAAAAGTGGGTAGTAAAAGTGCCAAAGTTGAGTTATTATGCGATTTGCTTCAAACTTATTTGCAAAGATCAATTTGAAAATTCATTAAAAACTGAATACCAATTTTCCAGAAAATTCACATTCCCTGGTGGAAAGTGGGTAGTAAAAATGCCAAAGTTTAGTTCTTATGCGATTTGCTTCAAACTAATTTTCAAAGATCAATATGAAAATTCATTAAAAACTGCATACCAATTTTCCGGAAAATTCACATTCCCTGGTGGAAAGTGGGTGGTAAAAAGCGAAAGTTGGGTTCTAATGCGATTTGCTTCAAACTCATATTCGAAGATCAATACGAAAATTCAATAAAAACTTCATAATAATTTTCGGGAAAATTTAAATTCCCGGGTAGAAAGTGGGTGGTAAAACGCGAAAGTTGAGTTCATATTTGATTTATTCCTAACTCATTTTCAAAGATCAATATGAAAATTCATTAAAAACTGAATACCAATTTTCCAGGAAATTCATATTCCCTGTTGGAAAGTGGGTAGTAAAAATGCCAAAGTTGAGTTCTTATGCGATTTGCTTCAAACTCATTTTCAAAGATCAATATGAAAATTCATTAAAAACTGCATACCAATTTTCCGGAAAATTCACATTCCCTGGTGGAAAGTGGGTGGTAAAAAGCGAAAGTTGAGTCCTTGTGCGATTTGCTTCAAACTCATATTCGAAAATCAAAATGAAAATTCATTTAAAGCTGCATACCAATTTTCGGGAAAATTTAAATTCCCGGGTGGAAAGTGGGTGGTAAAACGCGAAAGTTGAGTTCATATTCGATTTATTCCTAACTCATTTTCAAAGATCAATATGAAAATTCATTAAAAACTGAATAACAATTTTCCAGGAAATTCACATTCCCTGGTGGAAAGTGGGTAGTAAAAATGCCAAAGTTGAGTTCTTATGCGATTTGCTTCAAACTCATTTTCAAAGATCAATATGAAAATTCATTAAAAACTGCTTACCAATTTTCCGGAAAATTCACATTCCCTGGTGGAAAGTGGGTGGTAAAAAGCGAAAGTTGAGTCCTTGTGCGATTTGCTTCAAAATCATATTCGAAAATCAAAATGAAAATTCATTTAAAGCTGCATACCAATTTTCGGGAAAATTTAAATTCCCGGGTGGAAAGTGGGTGGTAAAACGCGAAAGTTGAGTTCATATTCGATTTATTCCTAACTCATTTTCAAAGATCAATATGAAAATTCATTAAAAACTGAATACCAATTTTCCAGAAAATAAACATTACCGGGTGAAAAGTGGGTAGTAAAAGTGCCAAAGTTGAGTTATTATGCGATTTGCTTCAAACTTATTTGCAAAGATCAATTTGAAAATTCATTAAAAACTGAATACCAATTTTCCAGAAAATTGACATTCCCTGGTGGAAAGTGGGTAGTAAAAATGCCAAAGTTTAGTTCTTATGCGATTTGCTTCAAACTCATTTTCAAAGATTTCAATGAAAATTCCATCAAAACTGAATACCAATTTTCCAGAAAATTCACATTCCCTGGTGGAAAGTGGGTAGTAAAAATGCCAAAGTTTAGTTCTTATGCGATTTGCTTCAAACTAATTTTCAAAGATCAATATGAAAATTCATTAAAAACTGCATACCAATTTTCCGGAAAATTCACATTCCCTGGTGGAAAGTGGGTGGTAAAAAGCGAAAGTTGGGTTCTGATGCGATTTGCTTCAAACTCATATTCGAAGATCAATACGAAAATTCAATAAAAACTTCATAATAATTTTCGGGAAAATTTAAATTCCCGGGTAGAAAGTGGGTGGTAAAACGCGAAAGTTGAGTTCATATTTGATTTATTCCTAACTCATTTTCAAAGATCAATATGAAAATTCATTAAAAACTGAATACCAATTTTCCAGGAAATTCATATTCCCTGGTGGAAAGTGGGTAGTAAAAATGCCAAAGTTGAGTTCTTATGCGATTTGCTTCAAACTCATTTTCAAAGATCAATATGAAAATTCATTAAAAACTGCATACCAATTTTCCGGAAAATTCACATTCCCTGGTGGAAAGTGGGTGGTAAAAAGCGAAAGTTGAGTCCTTGTGCGATTTGCTTCAAACTCATATTCGAAAATCAAAATGAAAATTCATTTAAAGCTGCATACCAATTTTCGGGAAAATTTAAATTCCCGGGTGGAAAGTGGGTGGTAAAACGCGAAAGTTGAGTTCATATTCGATTTATTCCTAACTCATTTTCAAAGATCAATATGAAAATTCATTAAAAACTGAATACCAATTTTCCAGGAAATTCACATTCCCTGGTGGAAAGTGGGTAGTAAAAATGCCAAAGTTGAGTTCTTATGCGATTTGCTTCAAACTCATTGTCAAAGATCAATATGAAAATTCATTAAAAACTGCTTACCAATTTTCCGGAAAATTCACATTCCCTGGTGGAAAGTGGGTGGTAAAAAGCGAAAGTTGAGTCCTTGTGCGATTTGCTTCAAAATCATATTCGAAAATCAAAATGAAAATTCATTTAAAGCTGCATACCAATTTTCGGGAAAATTTAAATTCCCGGGTGGAAAGTGGGTGGTAAAACGCGAAAGTTGAGTTCATATTCGATTTATTCCTAACTCATTTTCAAAGATCAATATGAAAATTCATTAAAAACTGAATACCAATTTTCCAGGAAATTCACATTCCCTGGTGGAAAGTGGGTAGTAAAAATGACAAAGTTGAGTTCTTATGCGATTTGCTTCAAACTCATTTTCAAAGATCAATATGAAAATTCATTAAAAACTGCATACCAATTTTCCGGAAAATTCACATTCCCTGGTGGAAAGTGGGTGGTAAAAAGCGAAAGTTGGGTTCTGATGCGATTTGCTTCAAACTCATATTCGAAGATCAATACGAAAATTCAATAAAAACTTCATAATAATTTTCGGGAAAATTTAAATTCCCGGGTAGAAAGTGGGTGGTAAAACGCGAAAGTTGAGTTCATATTTGATTTATTCCTAACTCATTTTCAAAGATCAATATGAAAATTCATTAAAAACTGAATACCAATTTTCCAGGAAATTCATATTCCCTGGTGGAAAGTGGGTAGTAAAAATGCCAAAGTTGAGTTCTTATGCGATTTGCTTCAAACTCATTTTCAAAGATCAATATGAAAATTCATTAAAAACTGCATACCAATTTTCCGGAAAATTCACATTCCCTGGTGGAAAGTGGGTGGTAAAAAGCGAAAGTTGAGTCCTTGTGCGATTTGCTTCAAACTCATATTCGAAAATCAAAATGAAAATTCATTTAAAGCTGCATACCAATTTTCGGGAAAATTTAAATTCCCGGGTGGAAAGTGGGTGGTAAAACGCGAAAGTTGAGTTCATATTCGATTTATTCCTAACTCATTTTCAAAGATCAATATGAAAATTCATTAAAAACTGAATACCAATTTTCCAGGAAATTCACATTCCCTGGTGGAAAGTGGGTAGTAAAAATGCCAAAGTTGAGTTCTTATGCGATTTGCTTCAAACTCATTGTCAAAGATCAATATGAAAATTCATTAAAAACTGCTTACCAATTTTCCGGAAAATTCACATTCCCTGGTGGAAAGTGGATGGTAAAAAGCGAAAGTTGAGTCCTTGTGCGATTTGCTTCAAAATCATATTCGAAAATCAAAATGAAAATTCATTTAAAGCTGCATACCAATTTTCGGGAAAATTTAAATTCCCGGGTGGAAAGTGGGTGGTAAAACGCGAAAGTTGAGTTCATATTCGATTTATTCCTAACTCATTTTCAAAGATCAATATGAAAATTCATTAAAAACTGAATACCAATTTTCCAGAAAATAAACATTACCGGGTGAAAAGTGGGTAGTAAAAGTGCCAAAGTTGAGTTATTATGCGATTTGCTTCAAACTTATTTGCAAAGATCAATTTGAAAATTCATTAAAAACTGAATACCAATTTTCCAGAAAATTGACATTCCCTGGTGGAAAGTGGGTAGTAAAAATGCCAAAGTTTAGTTCTTATGCGATTTGCTTCAAACTCATTTTCAAAGATTTCAATGAAAATTCCATCAAAACTGAATACCAATTTTCAGGAAAATTCACATTCCCGGGTGGAAAGTGGGTAGTAAAAATGCAAAAGTTGAGTTCTTATGCGATTTGCTTCAAACTCATTTTCAAAGATCAATATGCAAATTCATTAAAAACTGCATACCAATTTTCCGGAAAATTCACATTCCCCGGTGGAAAGTGGGTGGTAAAAAGCGAAAGTTGAGTTCTGATGCGATTTGCTTGAAACTCATATTCGAAGATCAATACGAAAATTCATTTAAAGCTGCATACCAATTTTCCGGACAATGTTTGGTAAAAAGGCAAAAGTTGGGTTCTTATGCGATTTGCTTCAAACTCATTTTCAAAGATCAATATGAAAATTCAATAAAAACTTCATAATAATTTCCGGGAAAATTTAAATTCCCTGGTAGAAAGTGGGTGGTAAAACGCGAAAGTTGACTTCATATTTGATTTATTCCTAACTCATTTTCAAAGATCAATATGAAAATTCATTAAAAACTGCATACCAATTTTCCAGAAAATTCACATTCCCTGGTGGAAAGTGGGTAGTAAAAATGCCAAAGTTGAGTTCTTATGCGATTTGCTTCAAACTTATTTTCAAAGATCAATATGAAAATTCATTAAAAACTACATACCAATTTTCAGGCAAATTTAAATTCCCGGGTAGAAAGTGGGTGGTAACATGCAAATGTTGAGTTCATATGCGATTTATTCCTAACTCATTTTTAAAGATCTAAATGAAAATTCATTGAAAACTGCATTCCAATTTTCCGGAAAATTCAAGCCCCTGGGTGGAAAGTGGGTGGTAAATAGTTCGAAAGTTCAGTTCTTATGCGAGTTGCATCAAACTCATTTTCAAAGATCTATATTAAAATTCATTAAAAACTGCATACCAATTTTCCGGAAAATTCACATTCCCTGGTGGAAAATGGGTGGTAAGAAGCGAAAGTTGAGTCCTTGTGCGATTTGCTTCAAACTCATATTCGAAGATCAAAATGAAAATTCATTTAAAGCTGCATACCAATTTTCGGGAAAATTTAAATTCCCGGGTGGAAAGTGGGTGGTAAAACGCGAAAGTTGAGTTCATATTCGATTTATTCCTAACTCATTTTCAAAGATCAATACGAAAATTCATTAAAAACTGAATACCAATTTTCCAGAAAATAAACATTACCGGGTGAAAAGTGGGTAGTAAAAGTGCCAAAGTTGAGTTATTATGCGATTTGCTTCAAACTTATTTGCAAAGATCAATTTGAAAATTCATTAAAAACTGAATACCAATTTTCCAGAAAATTGACATTCCCTGGTGGAAAGTGGGTAGTAAAAATGCCAAAGTTTAGTTCTTATGCGATTTGCTTCAAACTCATTTTCAAAGATTTCAATGAAAATTCCATCAAAACTGAATACCAATTTTCAGGAAAATTCACATTCCCGGGTGGAAAGTGGGTAGTAAAAATGCAAAAGTTGAGTTCTTATGCGATTTGCTTCAAACTCATTTTCAAAGATCAATATGCAAATTCATTAAAAACTGCATACCAATTTTCCGGAAAATTCACATTCCCCGGTGGAAAGTGGGTGGTAAAAAGCGAAAGTTGAGTTCTGATGCGATTTGCTTCAAACTCATATTCGAAGATCAATACGAAAATTCATTTAAAGCTGCATACCAATTTTCCGGACAATGTTTGGTAAAAAGGCAAAAGTTGGGTTCTTATGCGATTTGCTTCAAACTCATTTTCAAAGATCAATATGAAAATTCAATAAAAACTTCATAATAATTTCCGGGAAAATTTAAATTCCCTGGTAGAAAGTGGGTGGTAAAACGCGAAAGTTGACTTCATATTTGATTTATTCCTAACTCATTTTCAAAGATCAATATGAAAATTCATTAAAAACTGCATACCAATTTTCCAGAAAATTCACATTCCCTGGTGGAAAGTGCGTAGTAAAAATGCCAAAGTTGAGTTCTTATGCGATTTGCTTCAAACTTATTTTCAAAGATCAATATGAAAATTCATTAAAAACTACATACCAATTTTCGGTAAATTTTAAATTCAAGCTCGTATTCAAAGATCAATATGAAAATTCATTAAAAACTGCATACCAATTTTCAGGCAAATTTAAATTCCCGGTTAGAAAGTGGGTGGTAACATGCAAATGTTGAGTTCATATGCGATTTATTCCTAACTCATTTTTAAAGATCTAAATGAAAATTCATTGAAAACTGCATCCCAATTTTCCGGAAAATTCAAGCCCCTTGGTGGAAAGTGGGTGGTAAATAGTTCGAAAGTTCAGTTCTTATGCGATTTGCTTCAAACTCATTTTCAAAGATCTATATTAAAATTCATTAAAAACTGCATACCAATTTTCGGGAAAATTTAAATTCCCGGGAAGAAAGTGGGTGGTGAAACGCGAAAGTTGAGCTCATATGCGATTTATTCCCAACTCATTTTCAAAGATCATTTTCAAAGATCCATTCATTAAAAACTGCATACCATTTTTCTGGAAAATTCACACCCCTGGGTGAAAAGTGGGTGGTAAAAAATGACAAAATTGAGTTCTTATGCGATTTACTTAAAACCCATTTCCAAAGATCTATATGATTATTCATTCAAATCTGCGTACCAATTTTCCTGAAAACTAGCCCCCCTGGGTGGAAAGTGGGTGCCAAAAGGGACAAAATTGAATTCTTATGTGATTTAATTAAAACTCATTTTCAAAGATTTATTTGAAAATTCAATCAAAATTGCATACCAATTTTCCGGAAAATTCACCCACCTGAGTGGAAAGTATGTGGTAAAAAGGGCGAAAGTTGAGTTTTAATGCGATTTGCTTCAAACTCATTTTCAAAGATTTATATGAAAATTCAATCAAAGCTGCATACCAATTTTCCGGAAAACTAGCCCCCCTGAGTCGAAAGTGCGTGGAAAAAAGGCCAAATATGAATTCTTATGCGATTTGCTTCAAACTCATTTTCAAAGATCAATATGAAAATTCATTCAAATCTGCATACCAATTTTCCGGAAAATTCACATTCCCGGGTGGAAAGTGGGTGGTTGAAAGGGACAAAATTGAGTTCTTATAAGATTTACTTAAAACTCATTTCCAAAGATCTATATGACAATTCATTCAAATCTGCATACCAATTTTCCGGAAAAAACACACCCCTGGGTGAAAAGTGGGTGGTAAAAAACGACAAAATTGAGTTCTTATGCGATTTTCGTCAAACTCATTTTCAAAGATCTATATGAAAATTCATTCAAAACTGCATAACAATTTTCCGGAAAATTCACATTCCCGGGTGGAAAGTGGTTGTTAAAAAGGGACAAAACTTTGTTTTTATGCGATTTACTTCAAACTCATTTTCAAAGATCTATATGAAAATTCAATCAAAACAGCATACCAATTTTTTGGAAAATTGACATTCCCGGGTGGAAAGTGGGTTTTAAAAAGAGCCAAAATTGAGTTCTTATGCGATTTACATAAGCTTCATTTTCAAAGATTTGAATGACAATTCAATCAAAACTGCATACCAATTTTCCAGAAAATTCACATTCACTGGTGGAAAGTGGGTGCCAAAAGGGACAAAATTGAATTCTTATGTGATTTAATTAAAACTCATTTTCAAAGATTTATATGAAAATTCAATCAATATTGCATAGCAATTTTCCGGAAAATTCAAACACCTGAGTGGAAAGTATGTGGTAAAAAGGGCGAAAGCTGAGTTTTAATGCGATTTGCTTAAAACTCATTTCCAAAGATCTATATGACAATTCATTCAAATCTGCATACCAATTTTCCGGAAAACAATCCCCCTGGGTGGAAAGTGGGTGGTTAAAAGGGGCAAAATTGAGTTCTTATGCGATTTACTTCAAACTCATTTTCAAAGATCTATATGAAAATTCAATCAAAACTGCATACCAATTTTCCGGAAAATTCACATTCCCGGGTGGAAAGTGGGTGGTAAAAAGGGACAAAATTGAGTTCTTATGAGATTTACTTCAAACTCATTTCCAAAGATCTATATGACAATTCATTCAAATCTGCGTACCAATTTTCCGGAAAAAACACACCCCTGGGTGAAAAGTGGGTGGTAAAAACGACAAAATTGAGTTCTTATGCGATTTTCGTCAAACTCATTTTCAAAGATCTATATGAAAATTCATTCAAAACTGCATACCAATTTTCCGGAAAATTCACATTCCCGGGTGGAAAGTGGTTGTTAAAAAGGGACAAAACTTTGTTTTTATGCGATTTACTTCAAACTCATTTTCAAAGATCTATATGAAAATTCAATCAAAACAGCATACCAATTTTTTGGAAAATTGACATTCCCGGGTGGAAAGTGGGTTTTAAAAAGAGCCAAAATTGAGTTCTTATGCGATTTACATAAGCTTCATTTTCAAAGATTTGAATGACAATTCAATCAAAACTGCATACCAATTTTCCAGAAAATTCACATTCACTGGTGGAAAGTGGGTGCCAAAAGGGACAAAATTGAATTCTTATGTGATTTAATTAAAACTCATTTTCAAAGATTTATATGAAAATTCAATCAATATTGCATAGCAATTTTCCGGAAAATTCAAACACCTGAGTGGAAAGTATGTGGTAAAAAGGGCGAAAGCTGAGTTTTAATGCGATTTGCTTAAAACTCATTTCCAAAGATCTATATGACAATTCATTCAAATCTGCATACCAATTTTCCGGAAAACAATCCCCCTGGGTGGAAAGTGGGTGGTTAAAAGGGGCAAAATTGAGTTCTTATGCGATTTACTTCAAACTCATTTTCAAAGATCTATATGAAAATTCAATCAAAACTGCATACCAATTTTCCGGAAAATTCACATTCCCGGGTGGAAAGTGGGTGGTAAAAAGGGACAAAATTGAGTTCTTATGAGATTTACTTCAAACTCATTTCCAAAGATCTATATGACAATTCATTCAAATCTGCGTACCAATTTTCCGGAAAAAACACACCCCTGGGTGAAAAGTGGGTGGTAAAAACGACAAAATTGAGTTCTTATGCGATTTTCGTCAAACTCATTTTCAAAGATCTATATGAAAATTCATTCAAAACTGCATACCAATTTTCCGGAAAATTCACATTCCCGGGTGGAAAGTGGTTGTTAAAAAGGGACAAAACTTTGTTTTTATGCGATTTACTTCAAACTCATTTTCAAAGATCTATATGAAAATTCAATCAAAACAGCATACCAATTTTTTGGAAAATTGACATTCCCGGGTGGAAAGTGGGTTTTAAAAAGAGCCAAAATTGAGTTCTTATGCGATTTACATAAGCTTCATTTTCAAAGATTTGAATGACAATTCAATCAAAACTGCATACCAATTTTCCAGAAAATTCACATTCACTGGTGGAAAGTGGGTGCCAAAAGGGACAAAATTGAATTCTTATGTGATTTAATTAAAACTCATTTTCAAAGATTTATATGAAAATTCAATCAATATTGCATAGCAATTTTCCGGAAAATTCAAACACCTGAGTGGAAAGTATGTGGTAAAAAGGGCGAAAGCTGAGTTTTAATGCGATTTGCTTAAAACTCATTTCCAAAGATCTATATGACAATTCATTCAAATCTGCGTACCAATTTTCCGGAAAAAACACACCCCTGGGTGAAAAGTGGGTGGTAAAAAATGACAAAATTGAGTTTTTATGCGATTTTCGTCAAACTCATTTTCAAAGATCTATATGAAAATTCATTCAAAACTGCATACCAATTTTCCGGAAAATTCACATTCCCGGGTGGAAAGTGGTTGTTAAAAAGGGACAAAACTTTGTTTTTATGCGATTTACTTCAAAATCATTTTCAAAGATCTATATGAAAATTCAATCAAAACAGCATACCAATTTTCTGGAAAATTGACATTCCCGGGTGGAAAGTGGGTTTTAAAAAGAGCCAAAATTGAGTTCTTATGCGATTTACATAAGCTTCATTTTCAAAGATTTGAATGACAATTCAATCAAAACTGCATACCAATTTTCCAGAAAATTCACATTCACTGGTGGAAAGTGGGTGCCAAAAGGGACAAAATTGAATTCTTATGTGATTTAATTAAAACTCATTTTCAAAGATTTATATGAAAATTCAATCAATATTGCATAGCAATTTTCCGGAAAATTCAAACACCTGAGTGGAAAGTATGTGGTAAAAAGGGCGAAAGCTGAGTTTTAATGCGATTTGCTTAAAACTCATTTCCAAAGATCTATATGACAATTCATTCAAATCTGCGTACCAATTTTCCGGAAAAAACACACCCCTGGGTGAAAAGTGGGTGGTAAAAAATGACAAAATTGAGTTCTTATGCGATTTTCGTCAAACTCATTTTCAAAGATCTATATGAAAATTCATTAAAAACTGCATACCAATTTTACGGAAAATTCACATTCCTTGGTGGAAAGTGGGTGGTAAAAAGCGAAAGTTGAGTTCTGATGCGATTTGCTTCAAACTTATATTCGAAGATCAATACGAAAATTCATTTAAAGCTGCATACCATTTTTCCGGACAATGTTTGGTAAAAAAGGCAAAAGTTGGGTTTTATGCGATTTGCTTCAAACTCATTTTCAAAGATCAATATGAAAATTCAATAAAAACTTCATAATAATTTCCGGGAAAATTTAAATTCCCTGGTAGAAAGTGGGTGGTTAAACGCGAAAGTTGACTTCATATTTGATTTATTCCTAACTCATTTTCAAAGATCAATATGAAAATTCATTAAAAACTGCATACCAATTTTCCAGAAAATTCACATTCCCTGGTGGAAAGTGGGTAGTAAAAATGCCAAAGTTGAGTTCTTATGCGATTTGCTTCAAACTTATTTTCAAAGATCAATATGAAAATTCATTAAAAACTACATACCAATTTTCGGTTAATTTTAAATTCAAGCTCGTATTCAAAGATCAATATGAAAATTCATTAAAAACTGCATACCAATTTTCAGGCAAATTTAAATTCCCGGGTAGAAAGTGGGTGGTAACATGCAAATGTTGAGTTCATATGCGATTTATTCCTAACTCATTTTTAAAGATCTAAATGAAAATTCATTGAAAACTGCATTCCAATTTTCCGGAAAATTCAAGCCCCTGGGTGGAAAGTGGGTGGTAAATAGTTCGAAAGTTCAGTTCTTATGCGATTTGCATCAAACTCATTTTCAAAGATCTATATTAAAATTCATTCAAAACTGCATACCAATTTTCCGGAAAATTCACATTCCCGGGTGGAAAGTGGGTGGTAAAACCGGCCAAAATTAAGTTCTTATGCGATTTACTTAAGCCTCATTTTCAAAGATCAAAATGAAAATTCATTTAAAGCTGCATACCAATTTTCGGGAAAATTTAAATTCCCGGGTGGAAAGTGGGTGGTAAAACGCGAAAGTTGAGTTCATATTCGATTTATTCCTAACTCATTTTCAAAGATCAATATGAAAATTCATTAAAAACTGAATACCAATTTTCCAGGAAATTCACATTCCCTGGTGGAAAGTGGGTAGTAAAAATGCCAAAGTTTAGTTCTTATGCGATTTGCTTCAAACTCATTTTCAAAGATCAATATGAAAATTCATTAAAAACTGCATACCAATTTTCCGGAAAATTCACATTCCCTGGTGGAAAGTGGGTGGTAAAAAGCGAAAGTTGAGTCCTTGTGCGATTTGCTTCAAACTCATATTCGAAAATCAAAATGAAAATTCATTTAAAGCTGCATACCAATTTTCGGGAAAATTCACATTCCCGGGTGGAAAGTGGGTGGTAAAACGCGAAAGTTGAGTTCATATTCGATTTATTCCTAACTCATTTTCAAAGATCAATATGAAAATTCATTAAAAACTGAATACCAATTTTCCAGGAAATTCACATTCCCTGGTGGAAAGTGGGTAGTAAAAATGCCAAAGTTGAGTTCTTATGCGATTTGCTTCAAACTCATTGTCAAAGATCAATATGAAAATTCATTAAAAACTGCTTACCAATTTTCCGGAAAATTCACATTCCCTGGTGGAAAGTGGGTGGTAAAAAGCGAAAGTTGAGTCCTTGTGCGATTTGCTTCAAAATCATATTCGAAAATCAAAATGAAAATTCATTTAAAGCTGCATACCAATTTTCGGGAAAATTTAAATTCCCGGGTGGAAAGTGGGTGGTAAAACGCGAAAGTTGAGTTCATATTCGATTTATTCCTAACTCATTTTCAAAGATCAATATGAAAATTCATTAAAAACTGAATACCAATTTTCCAGAAAATAAACATTACCGGGTGAAAAGTGGGTAGTAAAAGTGCCAAAGTTGAGTTATTATGCGATTTGCTTCAAACTTATTTGCAAAGATCAATTTGAAAATTCATTAAAAACTGAATACCAATTTTCCAGAAAATTGACATTCCCTGGTGGAAAGTGGGTAGTAAAAATGCCAAAGTTGAGTTCTTATGCGATTTGCTTCAAACTCATTTTCAAAGATTTCAATGAAAATTCCATCAAAACTGAATACCAATTTTCAGGAAAATTCACATTCCCGGGTGGAAAGTGGGTAGTAAAAATGCAAAAGTTGAGTTCTTATGCGATTTGCTTCAAACTCATTTTCAAAGATCAATATGCAAATTCATTAAAAACTGCATACCAATTTTCCGGAAAATTCACATTCCCCGGTGGAAAGTGGGTGGTAAAAAGCGAAAGTTGAGTTCTGATGCGATTTGCTTCAAACTCATATTCGAAGATAAATACGAAAATTCATTTAAAGCTGCATACCAATTTTCCGGACAATGTTTGGTAAAAAGGCAAAAGTTGGGTTCTTATGCGATTTGCTTCAAACTCATTTTCAAAGATCAATATGAAAATTCAATAAAAACTTCATAATAATTTCCGGGAAAATTTAAATTCCCTGGTAGAAAGTGGGTGGTAAAACGCGAAAGTTGACTTCATATTTGATTTATTCCTAACTCATTTTCAAAGATCAATATGAAAATTCATTAAAAACTGCATACCAATTTTCCAGAAAATTCACATTCCCTGGTGGAAAGTGGGTAGTAAAAATGCCAAAGTTGAGTTCTTATGCGATTTGCTTCAAACTTATTTTCAAAGATCAATATGAAAATTCATTAAAAACTACATACCAATTTTCAGGCAAATTTAAATTCCCGGGTAGAAAGTGGGTGGTAACATGCAAATGTTGAGTTCATATGCGATTTATTCCTAACTCATTTTTAAAGATCTAAATGAAAATTCATTGAAAACTGCATTCCAATTTTCCGGAAAATTCAAGCCCCTGGGTGGAAAGTGGGTGGTAAATAGTTCGAAAGTTCAGTTCTTATGCGAGTTGCATCAAACTCATTTTCAAAGATCTATATTAAAATTCATTAAAAACTGCATACCAATTTTCCGGAAAATTCACATTCCCTGGTGGAAAATGGGTGGTAAGAAGCGAAAGTTGAGTCCTTGTGCGATTTGCTTCAAACTCATATTCGAAGATCAAAATGAAAATTCATTTAAAGCTGCATACCAATTTTCGGGAAAATTTAAATTCCCGGGTGGAAAGTGGGTGGTAAAACGCGAAAGTTGAGTTCATATTCGATTTATTCCTAACTCATTTTCAAAGATCAATACGAAAATTCATTAAAAACTGAATACCAATTTTCCAGAAAATAAACATTACCGGGTGAAAAGTGGGTAGTAAAAGTGCCAAAGTTGAGTTATTATGCGATTTGCTTCAAACTTATTTGCAAAGATCAATTTGAAAATTCATTAAAAACTGAATACCAATTTTCCAGAAAATTCACATTCCCTGGTGGAAAGTGGGTAGTAAAAATGCCAAAGTTTAGTTCTTATGCGATTTGCTTCAAACTAATTTTCAAAGAACAATATGAAAATTCATTAAAAACTGCATACCAATTTTCCGGAAAATTCACATTCCCTGGTGGAAAGTGGGTGGTAAAAAGCGAAAGTTGGGTTCTGATGCGATTTGCTTCAAACTCATATTCGAAGATCAATACGAAAATTCAATAAAAACTTCATAATAATTTTCGGGAAAATTTAAATTCCCGGGTAGAAAGTGGGTGGTAAAACGCGAAAGTTGAGTTCATATTTGATTTATTCCTAACTCATTTTCAAAGATCAATATGAAAATTCATTAAAAACTGAATACCAATTTTCCAGGAAATTCATATTCCCTGGTGGAAAGTGGGTAGTAAAAATGCCAAAGTTGAGTTCTTATGCGATTTGCTTCAAACTCATTTTCAAAGATCAATATGAAAATTCATTAAAAACTGCATACCAATTTTCCGGAAAATTCACATTCCCTGGTGGAAAGTGGGTGGTAAAAAGCGAAAGTTGAGTCCTTGTGCGATTTGCTTCAAACTCATATTCGAAAATCAAAATGAAAATTCATTTAAAGCTGCATACCAATTTTCGGGAAAATTTAAATTCCCGGGTGGAAAGTGGGTGGTAAAACGCGAAAGTTGAGTTCATATTCGATTTATTCCTAACTCATTTTCAAAGATCAATATGAAAATTCATTAAAAACTGAATAACAATTTTCCAGGAAATTCACATTCCCTGGTGGAAAGTGGGTAGTAAAAATGCCAAAGTTGAGTTCTTATGCGATTTGCTTCAAACTCATTTTCAAAGATCAATATGAAAATTCATTAAAAACTGCTTACCAATTTTCCGGAAAATTCACATTCCCTGGTGGAAAGTGGGTGGTAAAAAGCGAAAGTTGAGTCCTTGTGCGATTTGCTTCAAAATCATATTCGAAAATCAAAATGAAAATTCATTTAAAGCTGCATACCAATTTTCGGGAAAATTTAAATTCCCGGGTGGAAAGTGGGTGGTAAAACGCGAAAGTTGAGTTCATATTCGATTTATTCCTAACTCATTTTCAAAGATCAATATGAAAATTCATTAAAAACTGAATACCAATTTTCCAGGAAATAAACATTACCGGGTGCAAAGTGGGTAGTAAAAGTGCCAAAGTTGAGTTATTATGCGATTTGCTTCAAACTTATTTGCAAAGATCAATTTGAAAATTCATTAAAAACTGAATACCAATTTTCCAGAAAATTGACATTCCCTGGTGGAAAGTGGGTAGTAAAAATGCCAAAGTTTAGTTCTTATGCGATTTGCTTCAAACTCATTTTCAAAGATTTCAATGAAAATTCCATCAAAACTGAATACCAATTTTCCAGAAAATTCACATTCCCTGGTGGAAAGTGGGTAGTAAAAATGCCAAAGTTTAGTTCTTATGCGATTTGCTTCAAACTAATTTTCAAAGATCAATATGAAAATTCATTAAAAACTGCATACCAATTTTCCGGAAAATTCACATTCCCTGGTGGAAAGTGGGTGGTAAAAAGCGAAAGTTGGGTTCTGATGCGATTTGCTTCAAACTCATATTCGAAGATCAATACGAAAATTCAATAAAAACTTCATAATAATTTTCGGGAAAATTTAAATTCCCGGGTAGAAAGTGGGTGGTAAAACGCGAAAGTTGAGTTCATATTTGATTTATTCCTAACTCATTTTCAAAGATCAATATGAAAATTCATTAAAAACTGAATACCAATTTTCCAGGAAATTCATATTCCCTGGTGGAAAGTGGGTAGTAAAAATGCCAAAGTTGAGTTCTTATGCGATTTGCTTCAAACTCATTTTCAAAGATCAATATGAAAATTCATTAAAAACTGCATACCAATTTTCCGGAAAATTCACATTCCCTGGTGGAAAGTGGGTGGTAAAAAGCGAAAGTTGAGTCCTTGTGCGATTTGCTTCAAACTCATATTCGAAAATCAAAATGAAAATTCATTTAAAGCTGCATACCAATTTTCGGGAAAATTTAAATTCCCGGGTGGAAAGTGGGTGGTAAAACGCGAAAGTTGAGTTCATATTCGATTTATTCCTAACTCATTTTCAAAGATCAATATGAAAATTCATTAAAAACTGAATACCAATTTTCCAGAAAATAAACATTACCGGGTGAAAAGTGGGTAGTAAAAGTGCCAAAGTTGAGTTATTATGCGATTTGCTTCAAACTTATTTGCAAAGATCAATTTGAAAATTCATTAAAAACTGAATACCAATTTTCCAGAAAATTGACATTCCCTGGTGGAAAGTGGGTAGTAAAAATGCCAAAGTTTAGTTCTTATGCGATTTGCTTCAAACTCATTTTCAAAGATTTCAATGAAAATTCCATCAAAACTGAATACCAATTTTCAGGAAAATTCACATTCCCGGGTGGAAAGTGGGTAGTAAAAATGCAAAAGTTGAGTTCTTATGCGATTTGCTTCAAACTCATTTTCAAAGATCAATATGCAAATTCATTAAAAACTGCATACCAATTTTCCGGAAAATTCACATTCCCCGGTGGAAAGTGGGTGGTAAAAAGCGAAAGTTGAGTTCTGATGCGATTTGCTTGAAACTCATATTCGAAGATCAATACGAAAATTCATTTAAAGCTGCATACCAATTTTCCGGACAATGTTTGGTAAAAAGGCAAAAGTTGGGTTCTTATGCGATTTGCTTCAAACTCATTTTCAAAGATCAATATGAAAATTCAATAAAAACTTCATAATAATTTCCGGGAAAATTTAAATTCCCTGGTAGAAAGTGGGTGGTAAAACGCGAAAGTTGACTTCATATTTGATTTATTCCTAACTCATTTTCAAAGATCAATATGAAAATTCATTAAAAACTGCATACCAATTTTCCAGAAAATTCACATTCCCTGGTGGAAAGTGGGTAGTAAAAATGCCAAAGTTGAGTTCTTATGCGATTTGCTTCAAACTTATTTTCAAAGATCAATATGAAAATTCATTAAAAACTACATACCAATTTTCAGGCAAATTTAAATTCCCGGGTAGAAAGTGGGTGGTAACATGCAAATGTTGAGTTCATATGCGATTTATTCCTAACTCATTTTTAAAGATCTAAATGAAAATTCATTGAAAACTGCATTCCAATTTTCCGGAAAATTCAAGCCCCTGGGTGGAAAGTGGGTGGTAAATAGTTCGAAAGTTCAGTTCTTATGCGAGTTGCATCAAACTCATTTTCAAAGATCTATATTAAAATTCATTAAAAACTGCATACCAATTTTCCGGAAAATTCACATTCCCTGGTGGAAAATGGGTGGTAAGAAGCGAAAGTTGAGTCCTTGTGCGATTTGCTTCAAACTCATATTCGAAGATCAAAATGAAAATTCATTTAAAGCTGCATACCAATTTTCGGGAAAATTTAAATTCCCGGGTGGAAAGTGGGTGGTAAAACGCGAAAGTTGAGTTCATATTCGATTTATTCCTAACTCATTTTCAAAGATCAATACGAAAATTCATTAAAAACTGAATACCAATTTTCCAGAAAATAAACATTACCGGGTGAAAAGTGGGTAGTAAAAGTGCCGAAGTTGAGTTATTATGCGATTTGCTTCAAACTTATTTGCAAAGATCAATTTGAAAATTCATTAAAAACTGAATACCAATTTTCCAGAAAATTCACATTCCCTGGTGGAAAGTGGGTAGTAAAAATGCCAAAGTTTAGTTCTTATGCGATTTGCTTCAAACTAATTTTCAAAGATCAATATGAAAATTCATTAAAAACTGCATACCAATTTTCCGGAAAATTCACATTCCCTGGTGGAAAGTGGGTGGTAAAAAGCGAAAGTTGGGTTCTGATGCGATTTGCTTCAAACTCATATTCGAAGATCAATACGAAAATTCAATAAAAACTTCATAATAATTTTCGGGAAAATTTAAATTCCCGGGTAGAAAGTGGGTGGTAAAACGCGAAAGTTGAGTTCATATTTGATTTATTCCTAACTCATTTTCAAAGATCAATATGAAAATTCATTAAAAACTGAATACCAATTTTCCAGGAAATTCATATTCCCTGGTGGAAAGTGGGTAGTAAAAATGCCAAAGTTGAGTTCTTATGCGATTTGCTTCAAACTCATTTTCAAAGATCAATATGAAAATTCATTAAAAACTGCATACCAATTTTCCGGAAAATTCACATTCCCTGGTGGAAAGTGGGTGGTAAAAAGCGAAAGTTGAGTCCTTGTGCGATTTGCTTCAAACTCATATTCGAAAATCAAAATGAAAATTCATTTAAAGCTGCATACCAATTTTCGGGAAAATTTAAATTCCCGGGTGGAAAGTGGGTGGTAAAACGCGAAAGTTGAGTTCATATTCGATTTATTCCTAACTCATTTTCAAAGATCAATATGAAAATTCATTAAAAACTGAATAACAATTTTCCAGGAAATTCACATTCCCTGGTGGAAAGTGGGTAGTAAAAATGCCAAAGTTGAGTTCTTATGCGATTTGCTTCAAACTCATTTTCAAAGATCAATATGAAAATTCATTAAAAACTGCTTACCAATTTTCCGGAAAATTCACATTCCCTGGTGGAAAGTGGGTGGTAAAAAGCGAAAGTTGAGTCCTTGTGCGATTTGCTTCAAAATCATATTCGAAAATCAAAATGAAAATTCATTTAAAGCTGCATACCAATTTTCGGGAAAATTTAAATTCCCGGGTGGAAAGTGGGTGGTAAAACGCGAAAGTTAAGTTCATATTCGATTTATTCCTAACTCATTTTCAAAGATCAATATGAAAATTCATTAAAAACTGAATACCAATTTTCCAGAAAATAAACATTACCGGGTGAAAAGTGGGTAGTAAAAGTGCCAAAGTTGAGTTATTATGCGATTTGCTTCAAACTTATTTGCAAAGATCAATTTGAAAATTCATTAAAAACTGAATACCAATTTTCCAGAAAATTGACATTCCCTGGTGGAAAGTGGGTAGTAAAAATGCCAAAGTTTAGTTCTTATGCGATTTGCTTCAAACTCATTTTCAAAGATTTCAATGAAAATTCCATCAAAACTGAATACCAATTTTCAGGAAAATTCACATTCCCGGGTGGAAAGTGGGTAGTAAAAATGCAAAAGTTGAGTTCTTATGCGATTTGCTTCAAACTCATTTTCAAAGATCAATATGCAAATTCATTAAAAACTGCATACCAATTTTCCGGAAAATTCACATTCCCCGGTGGAAAGTGGGTGGTAAAAAGCGAAAGTTGAGTTCTGATGCGATTTGCTTCAAACTCATATTCGAAGATCAATACGAAAATTCATTTAAAGCTGCATACCAATTTTCCGGACAATGTTTGGTAAAAAGGCAAAAGTTGGGTTCTTATGCGATTTGCTTCAAACTCATTTTCAAAGATCAATATGAAAATTCAATAAAAACTTCATAATAATTTCCGGGAAAATTTAAATTCCCTGGTAGAAAGTGGGTGGTAAAACGCGAAAGTTGACTTCATATTTGATTTATTTCTAACTCATTTTCAAAGATCAATATGAAAATTCATTAAAAACTGCATACCAATTTTCCAGAAAATTCACATTCCCTGGTGGAAAGTGCGTAGTAAAAATGCCAAAGTTGAGTTCTTATGCGATTTGCTTCAAACTTATTTTCAAAGATCAATATGAAAATTCATTAAAAACTACATACCAATTTTCGGTAAATTTTAAATTCAAGCTCGTATTCAAAGATCAATATGAAAATTCATTAAAAACTGCATACCAATTTTCAGGCAAATTTAAATTCCCGGTTAGAAAGTGGGTGGTAACATGCAAATGTTGAGTTCATATGCGATTTATTCCTAACTCATTTTTAAAGATCTAAATGAAAATTCATTGAAAACTGCATCCCAATTTTCCGGAAAATTCAAGCCCCTTGGTGGAAAGTGGGTGGTAAATAGTTCGAAAGTTCAGTTCTTATGCGATTTGCTTCAAACTCATTTTCAAAGATCTATATTAAAATTCATTAAAAACTGCATACCAATTTTCGGGAAAATTTAAATTCCCGGGAAGAAAGTGGGTGGTGAAACGCGAAAGTTGAGCTCATATGCGATTTATTCCCAACTCATTTTCAAAGATCATTTTCAAAGATCCATTCATTAAAAACTGCATACCATTTTTCTGGAAAATTCACACCCCTGGGTGAAAAGTGGGTGGTAAAAAATGACAAAATTGAGTTCTTATGCGATTTACTTAAAACTCATTTCCAAAGATCTATATGACAATTCATTCAAATCTGCATACCAATTTTCCGGAAAAAACACACCCCTGGGTGAAAAGTGGGTGGTAAAAAACGACAAAATTGAGTTCTTATGCGATTTTCGTCAAACTCATTTTCAAAGATCTATATGAAAATTCATTCAAAACTGCATAACAATTTTCCGGAAAATTCACATTCCCGGGTGGAAAGTGGTTGTTAAAAAGGGACAAAACTTTGTTTTTATGCGATTTACTTCAAACTCATTTTCAAAGATCTATATGAAAATTCAATCAAAACAGCATACCAATTTTTTGGAAAATTGACATTCCCGGGTGGAAAGTGGGTTTTAAAAAGAGCCAAAATTGAGTTCTTATGCGATTTACATAAGCTTCATTTTCAAAGATTTGAATGACAATTCAATCAAAACTGCATACCAATTTTCCAGAAAATTCACATTCACTGGTGGAAAGTGGGTGCCAAAAGGGACAAAATTGAATTCTTATGTGATTTAATTAAAACTCATTTTCAAAGATTTATATGAAAATTCAATCAATATTGCATAGCAATTTTCCGGAAAATTCAAACACCTGAGTGGAAAGTATGTGGTAAAAAGGGCGAAAGCTGAGTTTTAATGCGATTTGCTTAAAACTCATTTCCAAAGATCTATATGACAATTCATTCAAATCTGCATACCAATTTTCCGGAAAACAATCCCCCTGGGTGGAAAGTGGGTGGTTAAAAGGGGCAAAATTGAGTTCTTATGCGATTTACTTCAAACTCATTTTCAAAGATCTATATGAAAATTCAATCAAAACTGCATACCAATTTTCCGGAAAATTCACATTCCCGGGTGGAAAGTGGGTGGTAAAAAGGGACAAAATTGAGTTCTTATGAGATTTACTTCAAACTCATTTCCAAAGATCTATATGACAATTCATTCAAATCTGCGTACCAATTTTCCGGAAAAAACACACCCCTGGGTGAAAAGTGGGTGGTAAAAACGACAAAATTGAGTTCTTATGCGATTTTCGTCAAACTCATTTTCAAAGATCTATATGAAAATTCATTCAAAACTGCATACCAATTTTCCGGAAAATTCACATTCCCGGGTGGAAAGTGGTTGTTAAAAAGGGACAAAACTTTGTTTTTATGCGATTTACTTCAAACTCATTTTCAAAGATCTATATGAAAATTCAATCAAAACAGCATACCAATTTTTTGGAAAATTGACATTCCCGGGTGGAAAGTGGGTTTTAAAAAGAGCCAAAATTGAGTTCTTATGCGATTTACATAAGCTTCATTTTCAAAGATTTGAATGACAATTCAATCAAAACTGCATACCAATTTTCCAGAAAATTCACATTCACTGGTGGAAAGTGGGTGCCAAAAGGGACAAAATTGAATTCTTATGTGATTTAATTAAAACTCATTTTCAAAGATTTATATGAAAATTCAATCAATATTGCATAGCAATTTTCCGGAAAATTCAAACACCTGAGTGGAAAGTATGTGGTAAAAAGGGCGAAAGCTGAGTTTTAATGCGATTTGCTTAAAACTCATTTCCAAAGATCTATATGACAATTCATTCAAATCTGCGTACCAATTTTCCGGAAAAAACACACCCCTGGGTGAAAAGTGGGTGGTAAAAAATGACAAAATTGAGTTCTTATGCGATTTTCGTCAAACTCATTTTCAAAGATCTATATGAAAATTCATTCAAAACTGCATACCAATTTTCCGGAAAATTCACATTCCCGGGTGGAAAGTGGTTGTTAAAAAGGGACAAAACTTTGTTTTTATGCGATTTACTTCAAACTCATTTTCAAAGATCTATATGAAAATTCAATCAAAACAGCATACCAATTTTCTGGAAAATTGACATTCCCGGGTGGAAAGTGGGTTTTAAAAAGAGCCAAAATTGAGTTCTTATGCGATTTACATAAGCTTCATTTTCAAAGATTTGAATGACAATTCAATCAAAACTGCATACCAATTTTCCAGAAAATTCACATTCACTGGTGGAAAGTGGGTGCCAAAAGGGACAAAATTGAATTCTTATGTGATTTAATTAAAACTCATTTTCAAAGATTTATATGAAAATTCAATCAATATTGCATACCAATTTTCCGGAAAATTCAAACACCTGAGTGGAAAGTATGTGGTAAAAAGGGCGAAAGCTGAGTTTTAATGCGATTTGCTTCAAACTCATTTTCAAAGATCTATATGAAATTTCAATTAAAACTGCATACCAATTTTCCAGAAAATTCACATTCCCGGGTGGAAAGTGGGTGGTTAAAGGGACAAAATTGAGTTCTTGTGCGATTTACTTCAAACTCATTTCCAAAGATCTATATGACAATTCATTCAAATCTGCATACCAATTTTTCGGAAAACAATCCCCCTGGGTGGAAAGTGGGTGGTTAAAAGGGGCAAAATTGAGTTCTTATGCGATTTACTTCAAACTCATTTTCAAAGATCTATATGAAAATTCAATCAAAACTGCATACCAATTTTTTTGGAAAATTCACATTCCCGGGTGGAAAGTGGGTGGTTGAAAGGGACTAATTGAGTTCTTATAAGATTTACTTAAAACTCATTTCCAAAGATCTTTATGACAATTCATTCAAATCTGCGTACCAATTTTCCGGAAAATTCACACCACTGGGTGAAAAGTGGGTGGTAAAAAATGACAAAATTGAGTTCTTATGCGATTTACTTCAAACTCATTTTCAAAGATCTATATGAAAATTCAATCTAAAGTTCATACCAATTTTCCAGAAAATTCACATTCCCGGGTGGAAAGTGGGTGGTTAAAAGGGACAAAATTGGGTTTTTATGCGATTTTGTTAAAACTCTTTCCATAGATCTATATGATAATTCATTCAAATCTGCGTACCAATTTTCCGGAAAACAATCCCCCTGGGTGGAAAGTGGGTGGTTAAAAGGGGCAAAATTGAGTCCTTATGCGATTTTCTTCAAACTCATTTTCAAAGATCTATATGAAAATTCAATCAAAACTGCATACCAATTTTTCTGGAAAATTCACATTCCCGGGTGGAAAGTGGGTGGTTGAAAGGGACAAAATTGAGTTCTTATTAGATTTACTTAAAACTCATTTCCAAAGATCTTTATGACAATTCATTCAAATCTGCGTACCAATTTTCCGGAAAAAACACACCCCTGGGTGAAAAGTGGGTGGTAAAAAATGACAAAATTGAGTTCTTATGCGATTTTCTTCAAACTCATTTTCAAAGATTTCAATGAAAATTCATTCAAAACTGCATACCAATTTTCCGGAAAATTCACATTCCCGGGTGGAAAGTGGTTGTTAAAAAGGGACAAAATTGAGTTCTTATGAGATTTACTTAAAACTCATTTTCAAAGATTTATATGAAAATTCAATCAAAATTGCATACCAATTTTCCGGAAAATTCAAACACCTGAGTGGAAAGTATGTGGTAAAAAGGGCGAAAGCTGAGTTTTAATGCGATTTGCTTCAAACTCATTTTCAAAGATCTATATGAAATTTCAATTAAAACTGCATACCAATTTTCCAGAAAATTCACATTCCCGGGTGGAAAGTGGGTGGTTAAAAGGGGCAAAATTGAGTTCTTATGCGATTTACTTCAAACTCATTTTCAAAGATCTATATGAAAATTCATTCAAATCTGCATACCAATTTTCCGGAAAATTCAAACCACTGGGTGAAAAGTGGGTGGTTAAAAGGGACAAAATTGAGTTCTTTTGCGATTTACTTCAAACTCATTTTCAAAGATCTATATGAAAATTCAATCTAAACTGCATACCAATTTTCCAGAAAATTCACATTCCC
Source organism: Hirtodrosophila cameraria (assembly GCA_949708635.1). Classification (NCBI taxonomy): domain Eukaryota; kingdom Metazoa; phylum Arthropoda; class Insecta; order Diptera; family Drosophilidae; genus Hirtodrosophila; species Hirtodrosophila cameraria. Next base: position 41,595,627 of record OX453090.1, read on the forward strand.
GGGTGGAAAGTGGGTGGTTAAAAGGGACAAAATTGGGTTTTTATGCGATTTTGTTAAAACTCTTTCCAAAGATCTATATGATAATTCATTCAAATCTGCGTACCAATTTTCCTGAAAACTAACCCCCCTGGGTCGAAAGTGCGTGGAAAAAAGGCCAAAGCTGAATTCTCATGCAATTTGCTTCAAACTCATTTATAAAGATCTATATGAAAATTCAATCAAAACTGCATACCGATTTTCTGGAAAATTCACATTCCCGGGTGGAAAGTGGGTGGTTAAAAGGGACAAAATTGGGTTTTTATGCGATTTTGTTAAAACTCTTTCCAAAGATCAATATGAAAATTCATTCAAATCTGCGTACTAATTTTCCGGAAAATTCACACCACTGGGTGAAAAGTGGGTGGTAAAAAATGACAAAATTGAGTTCTTATGCGATTTGCTTCAAACTCATTTTCAAAGATCAATATAAAAATTCATTCAAAACTGCATACCAATTTTCTGGAAAATTTACATTTCCGGGTGGAAAGTGGGTGGTAAAAAGGGCCAAAATTGAGTTCTTATGCGATTTACTTAAAACTCATTTCCAAAGATCGATATGATAATTCATTCAAATCTGCGTACTAATTTTCCTGAAAACTAACCCCCCTGGGTCGAAAGTGCGTGGAAAAAAGGCCAAAGCTGAATTCCCATGCAATTTGCTTCAAACTCATTTATAAAGATCTATATGAAAATTCAATCAAAACTGCATACCGATTTTCTGGAAAATTCACATTCCCGGGTGGAAAGTGGGTGGTTAAAAGGGACAAAATTGGGTTTTTATGCGATTTTGTTAAAACTCTTTCCAAAGATCTATATGATAATTCATTCAAATCTGCGTACCAATTTTCCTGAAAACTAACCCCCCTGGGTCGAAAGTGCGTGGAAAAAAGGACAAAGCTGAATTCTCATGCAATTTGCTTCAAACTCATTTATAAAGATCTATATGAAATTTCAATTAAAACTGCATACTAATTTTCCAGAAAATTCACATTCCCGGGTGGAAAGTGGGTGGTTAAAAGGGACAAAATTGAGTTCTTATGCGATTAACTTCAAACTCATTTCCAAAGATCTATATGACAATTCATTCAAATCTGCATACCAATTTTCCGGAAAATTCACACCACTGGGTGAAAAGTGGGTGGTAAAAAATGACAAAATTGAGTTCTTATGCGATTTGCTTCAAACTCATTTTCAAAGATCAATATAAAAATTCATTCAAAACTGCATACCAATTTTCTGGAAAATTTACATTTCCGGGTGGAAAGTGAGTGGTAAAAAGGGCCAAAATTGAGTTCTTATGCGATTTACTTAAAACTCATTTCCAAAGATCGATATGATAATTCATTCAAATCTGCGTACTAATTTTCCTGAAAACTAGCCCCCCTGGGTGGAAAGTGGGTGCCAAAAGGGACAAAATTGAATTCTTATGTGATTTAATTAAAACTCATTTTCAAAGATTTATATGAAAATTCAATCAAAATTGCATACCAATTTTCCGGAAAATTCACATTCCCGGGTGGAAAGTGGTTGTTAAAAAGGAACAAAACTTTGTTTTTATGCGATTTACTTCAAGCTCATTTTCAAAGATTTATATGAAAATTGAATCAAAATTGCATATCAATTTTCCGGAAAATTCACCCACTTGAATTGAATGTGGGTGGTAAAAAGGGCAAAGTTGAGTTTTTATGCGATTTGCTTCAAACTCATTTTCACAGATCTATATGAAAATCCAATCAAAGCTGCATACCAATTTTCCGGAAAACTAGCCCCCCTGAGTCGAAAGTGAGTGGAAAAAAGGCCAAATTTGAATTCTTATGCGAGTTGCTTCAAACTCATTTTCAAAGATCAATATGAAAATTCATTCAAATCTGAATACCAATTTTCCGGAAAATTCACATTCCCGGGTGGAAAGTGGGTGGTAAAAAGGGACAAAATTGAGTTCTTATGAGATTTACTTAAAACTCATTTCCAAAGATCTATATGACAATTCATTCAAATCTGCATACCAATTTTCCGGAAAACAATCCCCCTGGGTGGAAAGTGGGTGGTTAAAAGGGACAAAATTGAGTTCTTATGCGATTTACTTCAAACTCATTTTCAAAGATCTATATGAAAATTCAATCAAAATTGCATACCAATTTTCTGGAAAATTCACATTCCCGGGTGGAAAGTGGGTTTTAAAAAGAGCCAAAATTGAGTTCTTATGCGATTTACATAAGCTTCATTTTCAAAGATTTGAATGACAATTCAATCAAAACTGCATACCAATTTTCCAGAAAATTCACATTCACTGGTGGAAAGTGGGTGCCAAAAGGGACAAAATTGAATTCTTATGTGATTTAATTAAAACTCATTTTCAAAGATTTATATGAAAATTCAATCAAAATTGCAAACCAATTTTCCGGAAAATTCAAACACCTGAGTGGAAAGTATGTGGTAAAAAGGGCGAAAGCTGAGTTTTAATGCGATTTGCTTCAAACTCATTTTCAAAGATCTATATGAAATTTCAACTAAAACTGCATACCAATTTTCCAGAAAATTCACATTCCCGGGTGGAAAGTGGGTGGTTAAAAGGGACAAAATTGAGTTCTTTTGCGATTTACTTCAAACTCATTTCCAAAGATCTATATGACAATTCATTCAAATCTGCATACCAATTTTCCGGAAAATTCACACCACTGGGTGAAAAGTGGGTGGTAAAAAATGACAAAATTGAGTTCTTATGCGATTTACTTCAAACTCATTTTCAAAGATCTATATGAAAATTCAATCTAAACTGCATACCAATTTTCTGGAAAATTCACATTCCCGGGTGGAAAGTGGGTGGTTAAAAGGGACAAAATTGGGTTTTTATGCTATTTTGTTAAAACTCTTTCCAAAGATCAATATGATAATTCATTCAAATCTGCGTACCAATTTTCCTGAAAACTAACCCCCCTGGGTCGAGAGTGCGTGGAAAAAAGGCCAAAGCTGAATTCTCATGCAATTTGCTTCAAACTCATTTTCAAAGATCTATATGAAAATTCAATCCAAACTGCATACCAATTTTCCAGAAAATTCACATTCCCGGGTGGAAAGTGGGTGGTTAAAAGGGACAAAATTGGGTTTTTATGCGATTTTGTTAAAACTCTTTCCAAAGATCTATATGATAATTCATTCAAATCTGCGTACCAATTTTCCTGAAAACTAGCCCCCCTGGGTGGAAAGTGGGTGCCAAAAGGGACAAAATTGAATTCTTATGTGATTTAATTAAAACTCATTTTCAAAGATTTATATGAAAATTGAATCAAAATTGCATATCAATTTTCCGGAAAATTCACCCACCTGAATTGAATGTGGGTGGTAAAAAGGGCAAAGTTGAGTTTTTATGCGATTTGCTTCAAACTCATTTTCAAATATCAATATGAAAATTCATTCAAATCTGCATACCAATTTTCTGGAAAATTCACATTCCCGGGTGGAAAGTGGGTGGTAAAAAGGCCAAAGTTGAGTTCTTAAGCGGTTTGCTTCAAACTAAGTTTTAATGATCTATATGAAATTTCAATTAAAACTGCATACCAATTTTCCAGAAAATTCACATTCCCGGGTGGAAAGTGGGTGGTTAAAAGGGACAAAATTGAGTTCTTGTGCGATTTGCTTCAAACTCATTTTCAAAGATCAATATAAAAATTCATTCAAAACTGCATACCAATTTTCTGGAAAATTTACATTTCCGGGTGGAAAGTGGGTGGTAAAAAGGGCCAAAATTGAGTTCTTATGCGATTTACTTAAAACTCATTTCCAAAGATCGATATGATAATTCATTCAAATCTGCGTACCAATTTTCCTGAAAACTAGCCCCCCTGGGTGGAAAGTGGGTGCCAAAAGGGACAAAATTGAATTCTTATGTGATTTAATTAAAACTCATTTTCAAAGATTTATATGAAAATTTAATCAAAATTGCATACCAATTTTCCGGAAAATTCACATTCCCGGGTGGAAAGTGGTTATTAAAAAGGGACAAAACTTTGTTTTTATGCGATTTACTTCAAACTCATTTTCAAAGATTTATATGAAAATTGAATCAAAATTGCATATCAATTTTCCGGAAAATTCACCCACTTGAATTGAATGTGGGTGGTAAAAAGGGCAAAGTTGAGTTTTTATGCGATTTGCTTCAAACTCATTTTCACAGATCTATATGAAAATCCAATCAAAGCTGCATACCAATTTTCCGGAAAACTAGCCCCCCTGAGTCGAAAGTGAGTGGAAAAAAGGCCAAATTTGAATTCTTATGCGAGTTGCTTCAAACTCATTTTCAAAGATCAATATGAAAATTCATTCAAATCTGCATACCAATTTTCCGGAAAATTCACATTCCCGGGTGGAAAGTGGGTGGTAAAAAGGGACAAAATTGAGTTCTAATGAGATTTACTTAAAACTCATTTCCAAAGATCTATATGACAATTCATTCAAATCTGCATACCAAGGGACAAAATTGAGTTCTTATGCGATTTACTTCAAACTCGTTTTCAAAGATCTATATGAAAATTCAATCAAAATTGCATACCAATTTTCTGGAAAATTCACATTCCCGGGTGGAAAGTGCGTGGTAAAAAGGCCAAAGTTGAGTTCTTATGCGGTTTGCTTCAAACAAAGTTTTAAAGATCAATATTAAATTTCAAATTAAATTGAGTTCTTATGCGATTTACTTCAAACTCATTTCCAAAGATCTATATGACAATTCATTCAAATCTGCATACCAATTTTCCGGAAAATTCACACCACTGGGTGAAAAGTGGGTGGTAAAAAATGACAAAATTGAGTTCTTATGCGATTTACTTCAAACTCATTTTCAAAGATCTATATGAAAATTCAATCTAAACTGCATACCAATTTTCCAGAAAATTCACATTCCCGGGTGGAAAGTGGGTGGTTAAAAGGGACAAAATTGGGTTTTTATGCGATTTTCTTAAAACTCTTTCCAAAGATCTATATGATAATTCATTCAAATCTGCATACCAATTTTCCTGAAAACTAACCCCCCTGGGTCGAAAGTGCGTGGAAAAAAGGCCAAAGCTGAATTATCATGCAATTTGCTTCAAACTCATTTTCAAAGATCTATATGAAAATTCAATCAAAACTGCATACCAATTTTCCAGAAAATTCACATTCCCGGGTGGAAAATGGGTGGTTAAAAGGGACAAAATTGGGTTTTTATGCGATTTTGTTAAAACTCTTTCGAAAGATCTATATGATAATTCATTCAAATCTGCGTACCAATTTTCCTGAAAACTAGCCCCCCTGGGTGGAAAGTGGGTGCCAAAAGGGACAAAATTGAATTCTTATGTGATTTAATTAAAACTCATTTTCAAAGATTTATATGAAAATTCAATCAAAATTGCTTACCAATTTTCCGGAAAATTCACCCACCTGAGTGGAAAGTATGTGGTAAAAAGGGCGAAAGTTGAGTTTTAATGCGATTTGCTTCAAACTCATTTTCAAAGATTTATATGAAAATTGAATCAAAATTGCATATCAATTTTCCGGAAAATTCACCCTCCTGAATTGAATGTGGGTGGTAAAAAGGGCAAAGTTGAGTATTTATGCGATTTGCTTCAAACTCATTTTCACAGATCTATATGAAAATCCAATCAAAGCTGCATACCAATTTTCCGGAAAACTAGCCCCCCTGAGTCGAAAGTGAGTGGAAAAAAAACCAAATTTGAATTCTTATGCGATTTGCTTCAAACTCATTTTCAAAGATCAATATGAAAATTCATTCAAATCTGCATACCAATTTTCTGGAAAATTCACATTCCCGGGTGGAAAGTGGGTGGTAAAAAGGGCCAAAATTGAGTTCTTATGCGATTTACTTAAAACTCATTTCCAAAGATCTATATGATAATTCATTCAAATCTGCGTACCAATTTTCCTGAAAACTAGCCCCCCTGGGTGGAAAGTGGGTGCCAGAAGGGACAAAATTGAATTCTTATGTGATTTAATTAAAACTCATTTTCAAAGATTTATATGAAAATTCAATCAAAATTGCATACCAATTTTCCGGAAAATTCACCCGCCTGAGTGGAAAGTAGTGGTAAAAAGGGCGAAAGTTGAGTTTTAATGCGATTTGCTTCAACTTCATTTTCAAAAATCTATATGAAAATTCAATCAAAACTGCATACCAATTTTCCAGAAAATTCACACCACTGGGTGAAAAGTGGGTGGTTAAAAGGGACAAAATTGAGTTCTTATGCGATTTACTTCAAACTCATTTTCAAAGATCTATATGAAAATTCATTCAAAACTGCATACCAATTTTCCGGAAAATTCACATTCCCGGGTGGAAAGTGGGTGGTATAAAGGGCCAAAATTGAGTTCTTATGCGATTTACTCAAAACTCATTTCCAAAGATCTATATGATAATTCATTCAAATCTGCGTATCAATTTTCCGGAAAACTAGCCCCCCTGAGTCGAAAGTGCGTGGAAAAAAGGCCAAATTTGAATTCTTATGCGATTTGCTTCAAACTCATTTTCAAAGATCTATATGAAAATTCAATCAAAACTGCATACCAATTTTCTGGAAAATTCACTTTCCCGGGTGGAAAGTGGGTGAATGAAAGGGACAAAATTGAGTTCTTGTAAGATTTACTTAAATTTCATTTCCAAAGATCTATATGACAATTCATTCAAATCTGCATACCAATTTTCCGGAAAAAACACACCCCTGGGAGAAAAGTGGGTGGTAAAAAATGACAAAATTGAGTTCTTAAGCGATTAACTTCAAACTCATTTTCAAAGATCTTTATGAAATTTCAATTAAAACTGCATACCAATTTTCCAGAAAATTCACATTCCCGGATGGAAAGTGGGTGGTTAAAAGGGACAAAATTGAGTTCTTATGCGATTAACTTCAAACTCATTTCCAAAGATCTAAATGACAATTCATTCAAATCTGCATACCAATTTTCCGGAAAATTCACACCACTGGGTGGAAAGTGGGTGGTAAAAAGGCCAAAGTTGAGTTCTTATGCGGTTTGCTTCAAACAAAGTTTTAAAGATCTATATGAAATTTCAATTAAAACTGCATACTAATTTTCCAGAAAATTCACATTCCCGGGTGGAAAGTGGGTGGTTAAAAGGGACAAAATTGAGTTCTTATGCGATTTACTTCAAACTCATTTCCAAAGATCTATATGACAATTCATTCAAATCTGCATACCAATTTTCCGGAAAATTCACACCACTGGGTGAAAAGTGGGTGGTAAAAAATTACAAAATTGAGTTCTTATGCGATTTGCTTCAAACTCATTTTCAAAGATCAATATGAAAATTCATTCAAAACTGCATATCAATTTTCTGGAAAATTCACATTCCCGGGTGGAAAGTGGGTGGTTAAAAGGGACAAAATTGAGTTCTTATGCGATTTACTTAAAACTCATTTCCAAAGATCTATATGATAATTCATTCAAATCTGCGTACCAATTTTCCTGAAAACTAGCCCCCCTGGGTGGAAAGTGCGTGAAAAAAAGGCCAAAGCTGAATTCTCATGCAATTTGCTTCAAACCCATTTTCAAAGATCTATATGAAAATTCAATCAAAACTGCATACCAATTTGCCAGAAAATTCACATTCCCGGGTGGAAAGTGGGTGGTTAAAAGGGACAAAATTGGGTTTTTATGCGATTTTGTTAAAACTCTTTCGAAAGATCTATATGATAATTCATTCAAATCTGCGTACCAATTTTCCTGAAAACTAGCCTCCCTGGGTGGAAAGTGGGTGCCAAAAGGGACAAAATTGAATTCTTATGTGATTTAATTAAAACTCATTTTCAAAGATTTATTTGAAAATTCAATCAAAATTGCATACCAATTTTCCGGAAAATTCACCCACCTGAGTGGAAAGTATGTGGTAAAAAGGGCGAAAGTTGAGTTTTAATGCGATTTGCTTCAAAGATTTATATGAAAATTGAATCAAAATTGCATATCAATTTTCCGGAAAATTCACCCACCTGAATTGAATGTGGGTGGTAAAAAGGGCAAAGTTGAGTATTTATGCGATTTGCTTCAAACTCTATTCACAGATCTATATGAAAATCCAATCAAAGCTGCATACCAATTTTCCGGAAAACTAGCCCCCCTGAGTCGAAAGTGCGTGGAAAAAAAACCAAATTTGAATTCTTATGCGATTTACTTCAAACTCATTTTCAAAGATCTATATGATAATTCATTCAAATCTGCGTACCAATTTTCCTGAAAACTAGCCCCCCTGGGTGGAAAGTGGGTGCCAAAAGGGACAAAATTGAATTCTTATGTGATTTAATTAAAACTCATTTTCAAAGATTTATATGAAAATTCAATCAAAATTGCATCCCAATTTTCCGGAAAATTCACCCACCTGAGTGGAAAGTATGTGGTAAAAGGGCGAAAGTTGAGTTTTAATGCGATTTGCTTCAACTTCATTTTCAAAAATCTATATGAAAATTCAATCAAAACTGCATACCAATTTTCCAGAAAATTCACACCACTGGGTGAAAAGTGGGTGGTTAAAAGGGACAAAATTGAGTTCTTATGCGATTTACTTCAAACTCATTTTCAAAGATCTATATGAAAATTCATTCAAAACTGCATACCAATTTTCCGGAAAATTCACATTCCCGGGTGGAAAGTGGGTGGTATAAAGGGCCAAAATTGAGTTCTTATGCGATTTACTCAAAACTCATTTCCAAAGATCTATATGATAATTCATTCAAATCTGAGTACCAATTTTCCGGAAAACTAGCCCCCCTGAGTCGAAAGTGCGTGGAAAAAAGGCCAAATTTGAATTTTATGCGATTTGCTTCAAACTCATTTTCAAAGATCAATATGAAAATTCAATCAAAACTGCATACCAATTTTCCAGAAAATTCACATTCCCGGGTGGAAAGTGGGTGGTTAAAAGGGACAAAATTGAGTTCTTATGCGATTTACTTCAAACTCATTTCCAAAGATCTAAATGACAATTCATTCAAATCTGCATACCAATTTTCCGGAAAATTCACACCACTGGGTGGAAAGTGGGTGGTAAAAAGGGCAAAGTTGAGTTCTTATGCGGTTTGCTTCAAACAAAGTTTTAAAGATCTATATGAAATTTCAATTAAAACTGCATACTAATTTTCCAGAAAATTCACATTCCCGGGTGGAAAGTGGGTGGTTAAAAGGGACAAAATTGAGTTCTTATGCGATTTACTTCAAACTCATTTCCAAAGATCTATATGACAATTCATTCAAATCTGCATACCAATTTTCCGGAAAATTCACACCACTGGGTGAAAAGTGGGTGGTAAAAAATGACAAAATTGAGTTCTTATGCGATTTGCTTCAAACTCATTTTCAAAGATCAATATAAAAATTCATTCAAAACTGCATACCAATTTTCTGGAAAATTCACATTCCCGGGTGGAAAGTGGGTGGTAAAAAGGGACAAAATTGAGTTCTTATGCGATTTACTTAAAACTCATTTCCAAAGATTTATATGATAATTCATTCAAAACTGCATACCAATTTTCCGGAAAATTCACATTCCCGGGTGGCAAGTGGGTGGTATAAAGGGACAAAATTGAGTTCTTATGCGATTTACTTAAAACTCATTTCCAAAGATTTATATGATAATTCATTCAAAACTGCATACCAATTTTCTGGAAAATTCACATTCCCGGGTGGAAAGTGGGTGGTAAAAAGGGACAAAATTGAGTTCTTATGCGATTTACTTAAAACTCATTTCCAAAGATTTATATGATAATTCATTCAAATCTGCGTACCAATTTTACTGAAAACTAGCCCCCCTGGGTGGAAAGTGGGTGCCAAAAGGGACAAAATTGAATTCTTATGTGCTTTAATTAAAACTCATTTTCAAAGATTTATATGAAAATTCAATCAAAATTGCATACCAATTTTCCGGAAAATTCACCCACCTGAGTGGAAAGTATGTGGTAAAAAGGGCGAAAGTTGAGTTTTAATGCGATTTGCTTCAACTTAATTTTCAAAAATCTATATGAAAATTCAATCAAAACTGCATACCAATTTTCCAGAAAATTCACATTCCCGGGTGGAAAGTGGGTGGTTAAAAGGGACAAAATTGAGTTCTTATAAGATTTACTTCAAACTCATTTTCAAAGATCTATATGACAATTCATTCAAATCTGCATACCAATTTTCCGGAAAATTCACACCACTGGGTGAAAAGTGGGTGGTAAAAAGGGACAAAATTGAGTTCTTATGCGATATACTTAAGCCTCATTTTCAAAGATTTCAATGAAAATTCCATCCAAACTGAATACCAATTTTCAGGAAAATTCACATTCCCGGGTGGAAAGTGAGTGGTAAAAGGGACAAAATTGAGTTTTTGTGCGATTTGCTTCAAAACCATTTTCACAGATCTATATGAAAATCCAATCAAAGCTGCATACCAATTTTCCGGAAAACTAGCCCCCCTGAGTCGAAAGTGCGTGGAAAAAAGGCCAAATTTGAATTCTTATGCGATTTGCTTCAAACTCATTTCCAAAGATCTATATGACAATTCTTTCAAATCTGCATACCAATTTTCCGGAAAACAATCCCCCTGGGTGGAAAGTGGGTGGTTAAAAGGGGCAAAATTGAGTTCTTATGCGATTTACTTCAAACTCATTTTCAAAGATCTATATGAAAATTCAATCAAAACTGCATACCAATTTTCCGGAAAATTCACATTCCCGGGTGGAAAGTGGGTGGTTGAAAGGGACAAAATTGAGTTCTTATAAGATTTACTTTAAACTCATTTCAAAAGATCTATATGACAATTCATTCAAATCTGTATACCAATTTTCCGGAAAAAACACACCCCTGGGTGAAAAGTGGGTGGTAAAAAATGACAAAATTGAGCTCTTATGCGATTTTCTTCAAACTCATTTTCAAAGATCTATATGAAAATTCATTCAAAACTGCATACCAATTTTCCGGAAAATTCACATTCCCGGGTGGAAAGTGGTTGTTAAAAAGGGATAAAACTTTGTTTTTATGCGATTTTCTTCAAACTCATTTTCAAAGATCTATATGAAAATTCAATTAAAACTGCATACCAATTTTCCAGAAAATTCACATTCCCGGGTGGAAAGTGGGTGCCAAAAGGGACAAAATTGAATTCTTATGTGATTTAATTAAAACTCATTTTCAAAGATTTATATGAAAATTCAATCAAAATTGCAAACCAATTTTCCGGAAAATTCAAACACCTGAGTGGAAAGTATGTGGTAAAAAGGGCGAAAGCTGAGTTTTAATGCGATTTGCTCCAAACTCATTTTCAAAGATCTATATGAAATTTCAATTAAAACTGCATACCAATTTTCCAGAAAATTCACATTCCCGGGTGGAAAGTGGGTGATTAAAAGGGACAAAATTGAGTTTTTATGCGATTTACTTCAAACTCGTTTCCAAAGAACTATATGACAATTCATTCAAATCTGCATACCAATTTTCCGGAAAATTCACACCACTGGGTGAAAAGTGGGTGGTAAAAAATGACAAAATTGAGTTCTTATGCGATTTACTTCAAACCCATTTTCAAAATCCTATATGAAAATTCAATCAAAACTGCATACCAATTTTCTGGAAAAATGACATTCCCGGGTGGAAAGTGGGTTTTAAAAAGAGCCAAAATTGAGTTCTTATGCGATTTACTTAAGCTTCATTTTCAAAGATTTGAATGACAATTCAATCAAAACTGCATACCAATTTTCCAGAAAATTCACATTCACTGGTGGAAAGTGGGTGCCAAAAGGGACAAAATTGAATTCTTATGTGATTTAATTAAAACTCATTTTCAAAGATCTATATGAAAATTTAATCAAAACCGCATACCAATTTTCTGGAAAATTCACATTCCCGGGTGGAAAGTGGGTGGTTGAAAGGGACAAAATTGAGTTCTCATGCGATTTACTTAAAACTCATTTCCAAAGATCTATATGACAATTCATTCAAATCTGCATACCAATTTTCCGGAAAAAACTCACCCCTGGGTGAAAAGTGGGTGGTAAAAATGACAAAATTGAGTTCTTATGCGATTTTCTTCAAACTCATTTTCAAAGATCTATATGAAAATTCATTCAAAACTGCATACCAATTTTCCGGAAAATTCACATTCGCGGGTGGAAAGTGGTTGTTAAAAAGGGATAAAGCTGAGTTTTCATGCGATTTGCTTCAAACTCATTTTCAAAGATCTATATGAAATTTCAATTAAAACTGCATACCAATTTTCCAGAAAATTCACGTTCCCGGGTGGAAAGTGGGTGGTTAAAAGGGACAAAATTGAGTTCTTATGCGATTTACTTCAAACTCATTTCCAAAGATCTATATGAAAATTCATTCAAATCTGCATACCAATTTTCCGGAAAATTCACACCACTGGGTGAAAAGTGGGTGTTAAAAAGGGTCAAAATTGAGTTCTTATGCGATTTACTTTAAACTCATTTCCAAAGATCTATATGAAAATTCAATTTAAACTGCATACCAATTTTCCAGAAAATTCACATTCCCGGGTGGAAAGTGGGTGGTTAAAAGGGACAAAATTGGTTTTTAATGCGATTTTGTTAAAACTCTTTCCAAAGATCTATATGATAATTCATTCAAATCTGCGTACCAATTTTCCTGAAAACTAACCCCCCTGGGTCGAAAGTGCGTGGAAAAAAGGCCAAAGCTGAATTCTCATGCAATTTGCTTCAAACTCATTTTCAAAGATCTATATGAAAATTCAATCAAAACTGCATACCAATTTTCCGGAAAATTCACATTCCCGGGTGGAAAGTGGGTGGTAAAAAGGGACAAAATTGAGTTCTTATGCGATTTACTTCAAACTCATTTCCAAAGATCTATATGACAATTCAATCAAATCTGCGTACCAATTTTCCGGAAAACTAACCCCCCTGGGTCGAAAGTGCGTGGAAAAAAGGCCAAGGCTGAATTCTCATGCAATTTGCTTCAAACTCATTTTCAAAGATCTATATGAAAATTCAATCAAAACTGCATACCAATTTTCCGGAAAATTCACATTCCCGGGTGGAAAGTGGGTGGTAAAAAGGGACAAAATTGAGTTTTTATGCGATTTTGTTAAAACTCTTTCCAAAGATCTATATGATAATTCATTCAAATCTGCGTACCAATTTTCCTGAAAACTAACCCCCCTGGGTCGAAAGTGCGTGGAAAAAAGGCCAAAGCTGAATTCTCATGCAATTTGCTTCAAACTCATTTTCAAAGATCTATATGAAAATTCAATCAAAACTGCATACCAATTTTCCGGAAAATTCACATTCCCGGGTGGAAAGTAGGTGGTAAAAAGGGACAAAATTGAGTTCTTATGCGATTTACTTCAAACTCATTTCCAAAGATCTATATGACAATTCATTCAAATCTGCGTACCAATTTTCCGGAAAACTAACCCCCCTGGGTCGAAAGTGCGTGGAAAAGAGGCCAAAGCTGAATTCTCATGCAATTTGCTTCAAACTCATTTTCAAAGATCTATATGAAAATTCAATCAAAACTGCATACCAATTTTCCAGAAAATTCACATTCCCGGGTGGAATGTGGGTGGTTAAAAGGGACAAAATTGGGTTTTTATGCGATTTTGTTAAAACTCTTTCCAAAGATCTATATGATAATTCATTCAAATCTGCGTACCAATTTTCCTGAAAACTAGACCCCATGGGTGGAAAAAGTGTGCCAAAAGGGACAAAATTTAATTCTTATGTGATTTAATTAAAACTCATTTTCAAAGATTTATTTGAAAATTCAATCAAAATTGCTTACCAATTTTCCGGAAAATTCACCCACCTGAGTGGAAAGTATGTGGTAAAAAGGGCGAAAGTTGAGTTTTAATGCGATTTGCTTCAAACTCATTTTCAAAGATTTCTATGAAAATTGAATCAAAATTGCATATAAATTTTCCGGGTGGTAAAAAGGGCAAAGTTGAGTTTTTATGCGATTTGCTTCAAACTCATTTTCAAAGATCTATATTAAAATTCAATGTAAACTGCATAGCAATTTTCCGGAAAATTCACATTCCCGGGTGGAAAGTGGGTGCTAAAAAGGGACAGAATTGAGTTTTAATGCGATATACTTAAGCCTCATTTTCAACGATTTCAATGAAAATTCCATCAAAACTGAATACCAATTTTCAGGAGAATTCATATTCCCGGGTGGAAAGTGAGTGGTAAAAAGGGACAAAATTGAGTTTTTGTGCGATTTGCTTCAAACTCATTTCCAAAGATCTATATGAAAATTCATTCAAATCTGCGTACCAATTTTCTGGAAAACTAACCCCCTGGGTGGAAAGTGGGTGGTAAAAAATGACAAAATTGAGTTCTTATGCGGTTTACTTCAAACTCATTTTCACAGATCTATATGAAAATTCAATCTAAACTGCATACCAATTTTCCAGAAAATTCACATTCCCGGTTGGAAAGTGGGTGGTAAAAAGGACAAAATTGAGATCCTATGAGATTTACTTAAAACTCATTTCCAAAGATCTATTTGACAGTTCATTAAAAACTGCATACCAATTTTCTGGAAAATTGACATTCCCGGGTGGAAAGTGGGTTTTAAAAAGAGCTAAAATTGAGTTCTTATGCGATTTACTTAAGCTTCATTTTGAAAGATTTGAATGACAATTCAATCAAAACTGCACACCAATTTTCCAGAAAATTCACATTCACTGGTGGAAAGTGGGTGCCAAAAGGGACAAAATTGAATTCTTATGTGATTTAATTAAAACTCATTTTCAAAGATTTATATGAAAATTCAATCAAAATTGCATACCAATTTTCCGGAAAATTCAAACACCTGAGTGGAAAGTATGTGGTAAAAAGGGCGAAAGCTGAGTTTTAATGCGATTTGCTTCAAACTCATTTTCACAGATCTATATAAAATTTCAATTAAAACTGCATACCAATTTTCCAGAAAATTCACATTCCCGGGTGGAAAGTGGGTTGTTAAAAGGGACAAAATTGAGTTCTCATGCGATTTACTTTAAACTCATTTCCAAAGATCTATATGACAATTCATTCAAATCTGCATACCAATTTTCCGGAAAATTCACACCACTGGGTGAAAAGTGGGTGGTAAAAAATTACAAAATTGAGTTCTTATGCGATTTACTTGAAACTCAATTTCAAAGATCTAAATGAAAATTCATTCAAAACTGCATACCAATTTTCCGGAAAATTGACATTCCCGGGTGGAAAGTGGGTGGTTAAAAGGGACAAAATTGAGTTCTTATGCGATTTACTTCAAACTCATTTTCAAAGATCTAAATGAAAATTCATTCAAAACTGCATACCAATTTTCCAGAAAATTCACATTCCCGGGTGGAAAGTGGGTTGTTAAAAGGGACAAAATTGAGTTCTCATGCGATTTACTTTAAACTCATTTCCAAAGATCTATATGACAATTCATTCAAATCTGCATACCAATTTTCCAGAAAATTCACATTCACTGGTGGAAAGTGGGTGCCAAAAGGGACAAAATTGAATTCTTATGTGATTTAATTAAAACTCATTTTCAAAGATTTATATGAAAATTCAATCAAAATTGCATACCAATTTTCCGGAAAATTCAAACACCTGAGTGGAAAGTATGTGGTAAAAAGGGCGAAAGTTGAGTTTTAATGCGATTTGCTTCAAACTCATTTTCAAAGATCTATATGAAATTTCAATTAAAACTGCATACCAATTTTCCAGAAAATTCACATTCCTGGTTGGAAAGTGGGTGGTTAAATGGGACAAAATTGAGTTCTTATGCGATTAACTTCAAACTCATTTCCAAAGATCTATATGAAAATTCAATCAAAACTGCATACCAATTTTCCAGAAAATTCACATTCCCGGGTGGAAAGTGGGTGGTTAAAAGGGACAAAATTGGGTTTTTATGCTATTTTGTTAAAACTCATTTCCAAAGATCTATATGATAATTCATTCAAGTCTGCGTACCAATTTTCCTGAAAACTAGTCCCCCTGAGTCGAAAGTGCGTGGAAAAAAGGCCAAATTTGCATTCTTATGCGATTTGCTTCAAACTCATTTTCAAAGACCAATATGAAAATTCATTCAAATCTGCATACCAATTTTCCGGAAAATTCACATTCCCGGGTGGAAAGTAGTTGGTAAAAAGGGACAAAAGTGAGTTCTTATGAGATTTACTTAAAACTCATTTCCAAAGATCTATATGACAATTCATTCAAAACTGCATACCAATTTTCCGGAAAAACTCACCCCTGGGTGAAAAGTGGGTGGTAAAAAATGACAAAATTGAGTTCTTATGCGATTTACTTGAAACTCAATTTCAAAGATCTAAATGAAATTTCAATTAAAACTGCATACCAATTTTCCAGAAAATTCACATTCCCGGGTGGAAAGTGGGTGGTTAAAAGGGACAAAATTGAGTTCTTATGCGATTTACTTCAAACTCATTTTCAAAGATCTATATGAAAGTTCATTCAAAACTGCATACCAATTTTCCAGAAAAAACTCACCCCTGGGTGAAAAGTGGGTGGTAAAATATGACAAAATTGAGTTCTTATGCGATTTTCTTCAAACTCATTTTCAAAGATCTATATGAAAATTCATTCAAAACTGCATACCAATTTTCCGGAAAATTGACATTCCCGGGTGGAAAGTGGGTTTTAAAAAGAGACAAAATTGAGTTCTTATGCGATTTACTTGAAACTCAATTTCAAAGATCTAAATGAAATTTCAATTAAAACTGCATACCAATTTTCCAGAAAATTCACATTCCCGGGTGGAAAGTGGGTGGTTAAAAGGGACAAAATTGAGTTCTTATGCGATTTACTTCAAACTCATTTTCAAAGATCTATATGAAAGTTCATTCAAAACTGCATACCAATTTTCCAGAAAAAACTCACCCCTGGGTGAAAAGTGGGTGGTAAAATATGACAAAATTGAGTTCTTATGCGATTTTCTTCAAACTCATTTTCAAAGATCTATATGAAAATTCATTCAAAACTGCATACCAATTTTCCGGAAAATTGACATTCCCGGGTGGAGAGTGGTTGTTAAAAAGGGACAAAACTTTGTTTTTATGCGATTTACTTCAATTCATTTTAAAAGATCTATATGAAAACTCAATCAAAACTGCATACCAATTTTCTGGAAAATTGACATTCCCGGGTGGAAAGTGGGTTTTAAAAAGAGACAAAATTGAGTTCTTATGCGATTTACTTAAGCTTCATTTTGAAAGATTTGAATGACAATTCAATCAAAACTGCACACCAATTTTCCAGAAAATTCACATTCACTGGTGGAAAGTGGGTGCCAAAAGGGACAAAATTGAATTCTTATGTGATTTAATTAAAACTCATTTTCAAAGATTTATATGAAAATTCAATCAAAATTGCATACCAATTTTCCGGAAAATTCAAACACCTGAGTGGAAAGTATGTGGCAAAAAGGGCGAAAGCTGAGTTTTAATGCGATTTGCTTCAAACTCATTTTCAAAGATCTATATGAAATTTCAATAAAAACTGCATACCAATTTTCCAGAAAATTCACATTCCCGGGTGGAAAGTGGGTGGTTAAAAGGGACAAAATTGAGTTCTTTTGCGATTTACTTCAAACTCATTTCCAAAGATCTATATGACAATTCATTCAAATCTGCATACCAATTTTCCGGAAAATTCACACCACTGGGTGAAAAGTGGGTGGTAAAAAATGATAAAATTGAGTTCTTATGCGATTTACATTAAACTCATTTTCAAAGATCTATATGAAAATTCAATCTAAGCTGCATACCAATTTTCCAGAAAATTCACATTCCCGGGTGGAAAGTGGGTGGTTAAAAGGGACAAAATTGAGTTCTTATGCGATTTACTTCAAACTCATTTTCAAAGATCTATACGAAAATTCAATCAAAACTGCATACCAATTTTCCAGAAAATTCACATTCCCGGGTGGAAAGTGGGTGGTTAAAAGGGACAAAATTGGGTTTTTATGCGATTTTGTTAAAACTCTTTCCAAAGATCTATATGATAATTCATTCAAATCTGCGTACCAATTTTCCTGAAAACTAACCCCCCTGGGTCGAACGTGCTTGGAAAAAAGGCCAAAGCTGAATTCTCATGCAATTTGCTTCAAACTCATTTTCAAAGATTAATATGAAAATTCATTCAAAACTGCACAAAAAATTTCCGGAAAATTCACATTGCCGGGTGGAAAGTGGGTGGTAAAAAGGGACAAAATTGAGTTTTTGTGCGATTTGCTTCAAACTCATTTCCAAAGATCTATATGACAATTTATTCAAATCTGCGTACCAATTTTCCGGAAAATTAACCCCCTGGGTGGAAAGTGGGTGAGCGATTTACTTCAAACTCATTTTCACAAATCTATATGAAAATTCAATCAAAACTGCATACCAATTTTCCAGAAAATTCACATTCCCGGGTGGAAAGTGGGTGGTTAAAAGGGACAAAATTGAGTTCTTATGCGATTTACTTCAAACTCATTTTCAAAGATCTATACGAAAATTCAGTCAAAAATGCATACCAATTTTCCAGAAAATTCACATTCCCGGGTGGAGAGTGGGTGGTTAAAAGGGACAATATTGGGTTTTTATGCGATTTTGTTAAAACTCTTTTCAAGGATCTATATGATAATTCATTCAAATCTGCGTACCAATTTTCCTGAAAACTAACCCCCCTGGGTCGAACGTGCTTGGAAAAAAGGCCAAAGCTGAATTCTCATGCAATTTGCTTCAAACTCATTTTCAAAGATCTATATGAAAATTCATTCAAAACTGCACACCAAATTTCCGGAAAATTCACATTCCCGGGTGGAAAGTGGGTGGTAAAAAGGGACAAAATTGAGTTCTTATGCGATATACTTAAGCCTCATTTTCAACGATTTCAATGAAAATTCCATCAAAACTGAATACCAATTTTCAGGAAAATTCACATTCCCGGGTGGAAAGTGAGAGGTAAAAAGGGACAAAATTGAGTTTTTTGTGCGATTTGCTTCAAACTCATTTCCAAAGATCTATATGACAATTCATTCAAATCTGCATACCAATTTTCCGGAAAACTAACCCCCTGGGTGGAAAGTGGGTGGTAAAAAATGGCAAAATTGAGTTCTTATGCGATTTACTTCAAACTCATTTTCACAGATCTATATGAAAATTCAATCTAAGCTACATAACAATTTTGCAGAAAATTCACATTCCCGGGTGGAAAGTGGGTGGTTAAAAGGGACAAAATTGAGTTCTTATGCGATTTACTTCAAACTCATTTTCAAAGATCAAAATGAAAATTCATTAAAAACTGCGTACAAATTTTCCGGAAAATTCAAAACCCTAGTTGGAAAGTGGGTGGTAAAAAGGGCAAAGTTGAGTTTTTATGCGATTTGCTTCAAACTCATTTTAAAAGATCTATATGAAAATCCAATCAAAGCTGCATACCAATTTTTCCGGAAAACTAGCCCCGCTGGGTCGAAAGTGCGTGGGAAAAAGGCCAAAGCTGAATTCTCATGCAATTTGCTTCAAACTCATTTTCAAAGATTAATATGAAAATGCATTCAAAACTGCACACCAATTTTCCGGAAAATTCACATTCCCGGGTGGAAAGTGGGTCGACTCCCTGTTCGCTTCGCATTCGCCAACGGACGTGTTTTTTTCTTGCTCCTCGCATTTGTTTATTTTTCCTCGTTTTAAACGTTTTATTTTGCGTCTGTTTTGTTTATTAATAATCAGTGACTTGTGTTAAACATCGGTTGTGTAAAACACAGTCATTATAGTCTTTAACAGACTATTTTCTTAAATTAATTTTTTAATTTTTGTTTAAACACAACAAGAAACGTTTGTGCAGTTGCACTGTTTTGTTTTTGTGTTTTTACTCTCGCTAAGTCTCGCTCAACGCGCTCTATCCATAATCTCTCTCTCCCGCGATTTCATTAAATTGAACACAACAACAAACGTTTGTGCAATTGCACTGTTTTGTTTTTGTGTTTTTACTCTATCCATAAACTCTCTCTCCCGCGCTTTCATTAATTTTGGTGGTGGCTGTGGTTTAGTTTGCTCTTCTCCCTCTCTTAACCTATTCCGTTGTGCTTTCGGTCGTCGCGCTCGCGCAGTTGTTGTTTTTTGTGTTTAGTGTTTTCTTTTAGTGTTGTTGTTGTTGTGTGTAAGTAACTAACAGCAGTACTTGCGATTAACCCTAGTGTGCATATTTATTTTCTATTTTTTATTTTTTTATTTTTTTTACTTATTTTGTTTGCGTCTAATTTAATTATTTTCTCAGTGCCCTTATTTTTCTTTTCGTTTATTCTTTTATAATCAATTTAAGTAGCTTTGCCTTTTAAAAATGTATGTCTGCTATAATAAAAATTGCCAGGTTCGAGCAAACGTGAAGATGGGTTTTGTTTGTTGCTGGCTGTGTGATAATGTCTCACACGAAAAATGTGCTGGACTTAACGGCCGTATTATTGACCTGATTGAGTCCAAATCAGGCTTAAAATGGACATGTGAATCTTGTAGGGATATTGAAAGGGATATGATGGGATTCATGAGGCAGACTAAGATGGGCTTTGGAGATATTTTCGGGCGGTTTAAAAAACTGTTCGATGGTTTCTCGGCTTTGGACAGGGAATTCAAAGGTATGAAACTTTTGAATGAGTCTCCAAAGCGTAAAAAGGCCAATCTTAGGTTGTCAATTGGCCCCAATGAACTTTCTGTCCCAACACTCTTGTCCATACCATCCGCTCCATCATTAATACATTTTTCATCCCCATCTCCTCACACCACTGTCAGTATGAACGATAACAAAGACTTACCCATGGATGTTGTTCATACTGAAACCGAAGAGATTTCTGATCCGGGGTGTAGTAGTTTGACTGCTAACATATCTGCGGGATCAAATAGTCCATCAATCGAGGCTGTAGCTTCACCTGAAGTTACTGCTGCGGTTGATAATAAGACTCTTGTAGGTGTTCCACCAAAAAAACAAATTTTTGTTTCTAGGCTTGCCCCTGGTACCACATTTGATGATGTCAAGGCCTTTATTCAGGCCAAATATCAAGCCAATATTACGGTGGAAAAATTCAAATTTTCAAATATTCGGGAAATTTCTTCATTTAAAATAAGTGTTCCTGCCGAACATTTCAATAAAATTTGTTGCAAAGAGTTTTGGCCTGACCATTTAATTATAAAAGAATATACTGCAAAAAAGAAAAATCGGATCCCGGTTGCACTTCCTTCATTAGCTGGTAGTAGTAGTAGAACTAACACTCAACCTCAGGTAGTTTCTGATAGCACAAAAAACTAAAATCCTCCCTCTCACTAGGCTATCAGAATGTAAGAGGTATTTGTACTAAACTTACTAATCTTTATTTAAATAGTCTTTCCTTTAATTTTAATGTCATTGCCTTTTCCGAAACTTGGCTAAGGCCTGATATTCTTAACTCTGAAATTTTCATAAACAAATTCTCCATCTATCGAAAAGATCGCCCATTTCGTCGAGGTGGCGGTGTACTTATCGCTGTTAATGCTGATTTAGCTTCTGAATTAGTAGTGACCGATAATTCGATAGATATTGAATTTGTTGCTATTAAATTGTGTATTTGTGGTGTATCGCTGTTTATTACTTGTTCTTACATTCCTCCTTCTTCTGATAATTCTGTTTATTTAGATCATTCTTCTGCTATTAGTTCTGTTATATCTATGCTTTCCGATCGCGACTTTCTTGTAGTTCTTGGTGATTTCAATATTACTGGAACTACATGGATTTCTAGTTCCAATACTAATGTTTTGACTGCCACGGGTCAAAATGATTTTCTGGACAATTTATTTGGGATGTCATTGCGAATTCTTTGAACAGATTTCTTGATTTGATTTTTGTTTTAGATCCCTCTTTCTTATCTATCTCCCGTACAGAACCTATATCCTATCCTGAAGATCCTTATCATCCAACTTTGGAGGTGCTGATGGATTTGCCATCCCGGGTGTTAAGTCCTTGTAACAACCCTACGGGTCGAGTTCGCCTTTTTCGGAAAACCGATTTTCATAAACTGTCTCAGCTTTTATCGCAGACTGATTGGTCTCAGCTATATAGGTGCAGAGACATGGATTGTGCAATTACGATTTTTTATGCAACTTTAAACTCTTTACTTGACATATGTGTCCCAATGTGTAATCCACGTAGGTCTAACAAACCTGTTTGGCTTACACGGGATTTAACATACTTGAAAAATAGAAAGTCAAGATTATAAAAAAAATTCAAGGAAACTGGCTCCTCTTTTGATTTCTCACAATTTCTGATTGCTCGATCCAGCTTCTCTGCCCTGAATAGCCAGTGTTATAAGGATTACCTTAGAAAATGTAGGCTGCAGTTTCAACAGGACCCTAAACAGTTTTATACCTTCGTTAATGCGAAGCGTAATTCATCAGCACTTCCATCAACCGTATATTTTGAAAAAATGACTGCAGACACAAATCAGGCTATCGCCGATTTGTTTGCTGATTTTTTTCAAACGACTTATAGTTCTTATACTAACCATTTAGATTTGTCTTATCCTTATCATGTAAATGTCTCTAACTGCATTTTTGAACCTTTGATCACAGAAGGTTCGCTACTGAGCGATCTAAAAGCCATTAAACCCGTATTTTCACCGGGGCATGATGGAATACCAGTCTGTATACTTAAGTACTGTGCTGAAGGTCTTTTGAGACCCCTTTATAACTTATTTAATCTTTCCGTGGAGTTGTGCACTTTTCCAATGATTTGGAAAGAATCATTCATAATTCCTCTCCTCAAAAAAGGAAAAAAGTCTAATGTTCAAAACTATAGAGGTATCTCTAAGTTGTCCGCCATCCCTAAAATTTTTGATAAATTAATAACTTCTCAACTACAACATTTTTGTAGATCTATTGTTTCACCCAGCCAGCATGGGTTTGTCAAATATAGATCTACTACCACTAACTTATTGGAATTCACCTCTTTTGTTATAAGGGGCTTTCAAAATAAAATGCAAACAGATGTCATTTACACTGATTTCAGTAAAGCTTTTGACTCCGTTAATCATTCCCTTTTAATTCATAAGCTTAATCTTTTTGGATTACCAAATAACTTAATTCTTTGGATCTCTAGTTATCTAAATTTAAGAACCCAAAAAGTTCATTTTAAAGGCTTAGCTTCTAAGTCTGTTCAAGTTACTTCTGGAGTACCACAAGGAAGCCATCTCGGCCCTTTATTATTTACTCTTTTTATTAATGACTTGCCTTCTGTAATAAATCACTCTCGGGTACTAATGTACGCCGACGATGTAAAGCTCTGTTTGTCTGCTAATAACTCTCAATCTGGTCAGAATTTGCAAACTGATCTTGATAGTTTTCAAACTTGGTGTCGAGTAAATTTATTAAATCTTAATTGCAGTAAGTGTAACGTAATGTCCTTTTATAGGCGAATGCCATATTTTAATAACTATTTTCTTAATGGTAAACCACTTGAACGTATTGAGTCGGTTGTTGATTTGGGTATTCTTTTAGATCCCAAGCTTAAGTTTGACAAGCATATCTTATCGATGACTAATCGTGCCTATGGAGTCCTTGGTTTCATAAAGCGTTGGTCAAAGGAATTTGACGATCCCTACGTTACTAAAACTCTTTATACCTCACTTGTTCGACCAATTCTGGAATATGGATCTTGTATATGGTGTCCCCAGTACAAGATTCATCAGGACAGAATAGAGTCTATACAAAAACAATTTCTTCTCTTTGCCCTCCGGGGCTTTAATTGGAATCCTAACATTCGCATGCCTCCTTACCGTAGTAGACTCTTACTAATAAATCTCCCCTCTCTTTCTGAACGTAGAACCATGCTTGGTATAATATTTTTACATAAACTAATTAACGGCGAAATTGATTCTTCTGAATTAATCAGCCAAATTAGTTTTGCTATTCCTATTAGAAGTACAAGAAACTTTCTCCCTCTTTCTCTTCAAACCTGCAGTACTAACTACGCTATTCATAACCCTTTTCGTATTTTATGTTCTGATTATAACAATCTTTTTCATGTTAAAGGTAATGCTACATCTATTCCTACACTTAGAACTTCACTCCTTTCTCACCTATCTAATTTGTAGGTCTTGTATTTCATATTTTTGTATATATATATATTTTTTTTTTTTTTTTTTTTTTTGTATTTTTTGCTTGTATTTATTTGTTTGTATCTTTAGTGTATTTCTAACATACTAACTTCTTGATCTGATTGGGTTTTTTCTGGGTTTTCCCCAATCCAGGCAATTTGGATTTGGATCAATTTTTTTGAGGCTTATTACCCAGAAATATTTTTAAATTTTTTATTTAATGCTTTTTTTAATTTAAAATTTTTTTAAATTTTAATAATAATTTTAATAATAGTTTTAATAATAATTTTATTTCATTTTTTAAATTTTAACTTTTTCTGTTGTCGATTAAATTAAATAAATAAAAAAATAAAAAAAATTGTTTTTTTATGCGATATACTTAAAACTCATTTTCAAAGATTTCAATGAAAATTCCATCAAAACTGAATACAAATTTTCAGGAAAATTCACATTCCCGGGTGGAAAGTGAGTGGTAAAAAGGGACAAAATTGAGTTTTTGTGCGATTTACTTAAAACTCATTTCCAAAGATCTATATGACAATTCATTCAAATCTGCATACCAATTTTCCGGAAAACTAACCCCCTGCGTGGAAAGTGGGTGGTTCAAAGGGCCAAAGTTGAGTTCTTATGCGATTTGCTTCAAACTCATTTTCAAAGATCAATATAAAAATTCATTCAAAACTGCATACCAATTTTCTCGAAAATTCACATTCCCGGGTGGAAAGTGGGTGGTCAAAAGGGTCAAAATAGAGTTTTAATGCGATTTGCCTCAAACTCATTTTCAAAGATCTATATGAAAATCCAATCAAAACTGCAAACCAATTTTCCGGAAAACTAGCCCCCCTGAGTCGAAAGTGCGTGGAAAAAAGGCCAAATTTGAATTCTTATGCGATTTGCTTCAAACTCATTTTCAAAGATCTATATGAAAATTCATTCAAAACAGCACACCAATTTTCCGGAAAATTCACATTCCCGGGTGGAAAGTGGGTGGTAAAAAGGGACAAAATTGAGTTCTTATGAGATTCACTTAAAACTCATTTCCAAAGATCTATATGACAATTCATTCAAATCTGCATACCAATTTTCCGGAAAACTATCCCCCTGGGTGGAAAGTGGGTGGTTAAAAGGGCCAAAATTGAGTTCTTATGCGATTTACTTCAAACTCATTTTCAAAGATCTATATGAAAATTCAATCAAAACTGCATACCAATTTTCTGGAAAATTCACATTCCCGGGTGGAAAGTGAGTGGTAAAAAGGGTCAAAATTGAGTTCTTATGCGATTTGCTTCAAACTCGTTTTCAAAGATCTATATGAAAATCCAATAAAAACTGCATACCAATTTTCCGGAAAACTAGCCCCGCTGGGTCAAAAGTTCGTGGAAAAAAGGCCAAAGCTGAATTCTCATGCAATTTGCTTCAAAGTCATTTTCAAAGATTAATATGAAAATTCATTCAAAACTGCATACCAATTTTTTTGGAAAATTCACATTCCCGGGTGGAAAGTGGGTGGTAAAAAGGGACAAAACTTTGTTTCTATGCGATTTACTTCAAACTCATTTTCAAAGATCTATATGAAAGTTCATTCAAAACTACATACCAATTTTTTTTGGAAAATTCACATTTCCGGGTGGAAAGTGGGTGGTAAAAAGGGACAAAACTTTGTTTCTATGCGATTTACTTCAAACTCATTTTCAAAGATCTATATGAAAATTCAATCAAAACTGCATACCAATTTTCTGGAAAATTCACATTCCCGGGTGGAAAGTGAGTGGTAAAAAGGGACAAAATTGAGTTTTTGTGCGATTTACTTCAAACTCATTTCCAAAGATCTATATGAAAATCCAATCAAAACTGCATACCAAATTTCCCGGAAAACTAACCCCCTGGGTGGAAAGTGGGTGGTTTAAAGGGCCAAAGTTGAGTTCTTATGCGATTTGCTTCAAACTCATTTTCAAAGATCTATATGAAAATTCAATCACAAATGCATACCAATTTTCTGGAAAATTCACATTCCCGGGTGGAAAGTGGATGGTTAAAAGGGACAAAATTGAGATCCTATGAGATTTACTTAAAACTCATTTCCAAAGATCTATTTGACAATTCTTGCAAATCTGCATACCAATTTTCCGGAAAACTATCCCCTGGGTGGAAAGTGGGTGGTTAAAAGGGCCAAAATTGAGTTCTTATGAGATTAACTTCAAACTTATTTTCAAAGATCTATATGAAAATTCAATCAAAACTGCATACCAATTTTCTGGAAAATTCACATTCCCGGGTGGAAAGTGGGTGGTAAAAAGGGTCAAAATTGAGTTTTAATGCGATTTGCTTCAAACTCACATTCCCGGGTGGAAAGTGGGTGGTAAAAAGGGACAAAATTGAGTTCTTATGAGATTTACTTAAAACTCATTTCCAAAGATCTATATGACAATTCTTTCAAATCTGCATACCAATTTTCCGGAAAACTATCCCCTGGGTGGAAAGTGGGTGGTTCAAAGGGCCAAAATTGAGTTCTTATGAGATTTACTTCAAACTCATTTTCAAAGATCTAAATGAAAATTCAATCAAAACTGCATACCAATTTTCTGGAAAATTCACATTCCCGGGTGGAAAGTGGGTGGTTAAAAGCGTCAAAATTGAGTTTTAATGCGATTTGCTTCAAACTCATTTTCAAAGATCTATAAGAAAATCCAATCAAAACTGCAAACCAATTTTCCGGACAACTAGCCCCGCTGAGTCGAAAGTGCGTGGAAAAAAGGCCAAAATTGAGTTCTTATGCGATTTGCTTCAAAGTCATTTTCAAAGATTAATATGAAAATTCATTCAAAACTGCATACCAATTTTTTTGGAAAATTCACATTCCCGGGTGGAAAGTGGGTGGTAAAAAGGGACAAAACTTTGTTTCTATGCGATTTACTTCAAACTCATTTTCAAAGATCTATATGAAAGTTCATTCAAAACTGCATACCAATTTTTTTTGGAAAATTCACATTCCCGGGTGGAAAGTGGGTGGTAAAAAGGGACAAAACTTTGTTTCTATGCGATTAACTTGAAACTCATTTTCAAAGATCTATATGAAAATTCAATCAAAACTGCATACCAATTTTCTGGAAAATTCACATTCCCGGGTGGAAAGTGAGTGGTAAAAAGGGACAAAATTGAGTTTTTGTGCGATTTACTTAAAACTCATTTCCAAAGATCTATATGACAATTCATTCAAATCTGCATACCAATTTTCCGGAAAACTGACCCCCTGGGTGGAAAGTGGGTGGTTAAAAGGGCCAAAGTTGAGTTCTTATGCGATTTGCTTCAAACTCATTTTCAAAGATCTATATGAAAATTCAATCAAAACTGCAAACCAATTTTCCGGACAACTAGCCCCCCTGAGTCGAAAGTGCGTGGAAAAAAGGCCAAAATTGAGTTCTTATGCGATTTGCTTCAAAGTCAATTTCACAGATTAATATGAAAATTCATTCAAAACTGCATACCAATTTTTCTGGAAAATTCACATTCCCGGATGGAAAGTGGGTGGTAAAATGGCGAAAGTTGAGTTCTTATGCGTTTTGCTTCAAGCTCATTTTCAAAGATCAATATAAAAATTCATTCAAATCTGCGTACCAATTTTCCTGAAAACTAGCCCCCCTGGGTGGAAAGTGGGTGCCAAAAGGGACAAAATTGAATTCTTATGTGATTTAATTAAAACTCATTTTCAAAGATCTATATGAAAATCCAATCAAAACTGCAAACCAATTTTCCGGAAAACTAGCCCCCCTGAGTCGAAAGTGCGTGGAAAAAAGGCCAAATTTGAATTCTTATGCGATTTGCTTCAAACTCATTTTCAAAGATCTATATGAAAATTCATTCAAAACTGCACACCAATTCTACGGAAAATACACATTCCCGGGTGGAAAGTGGGTGGTTAAAAGGGACAAAATTGAGTTCTTATGAGATTTACTTAAAACTCATTTCCAAAGATCTATATGAAAATTCATTCAAAAGTGCACACCAATTTTCCGGAAAATTCACATTCCCGGGTGGAAAGTGGGTGGTAAAAAGGGTCAAAATTGAGTTTTAATGCGATTTGCTTCAAACTCACATTCCCGGGTGGAAAGTGGGTGGTAAAAAGGGACAAAATTGAGTTCTTATGAGATTTACTTAAAACTCATTTCCAAAGATCTATATGACAATTCTTTCAAATCTGCATACCAATTTTCCGGAAAACTATCCCCTGGGTGGAAAGTGGGTGGTTAAAAGGGCCAAAATTGAGTTCTTATGCGATTTACTTCAAACTCATTTTCAAAGATCTATATGAAAATTCAATCAAAACTGCATACCAATTTTCTGGAAAATTCACATTCCCGGGTGGAAAGTGAGTGGTAAAAAGGGTCAAAATTGAGTTCTTATGCGATTTGCTTCAAACTCGTTTTCAAAGATCTATATGAAAATCCAATAAAAACTGCATACCAATTTTCCGGAAAACTAGCCCCGCTGGGTCAAAAGTTCGTGGAAAAAAGGCCAAAGCTGAATTCTCATGCAATTTGCTTCAAAGTCATTTTCAAAGATTAATATGAAAATTCATTCAAAACTGCATACCAATTTTTTTGGAAAATTCACATTCCCGGGTGGAAAGTGGGTGGTAAAAAGGGACAAAACTTTGTTTCTATGCGATTTACTTCAAACTCATTTTCAAAGATCTATATGAAAGTTCATTCAAAACTGCATACCAATTTTTTTTGGAAAATTCACATTCCCGGGTGGAAAGTGGGTGGTAAAAAGGGACAAAACTTTGTTTCTATGCGATTTACTTCAAACTCATTTTCAAAGATCTATATGAAAATTCAATCAAAACTGCATACCAATTTTCTGGAAAATTCACATTCCCGGGTGGAAAGTGAGTGGTAAAAAGGGACAAAATTGAGTTTTTGTGCGATTTACTTCAAACTCATTTCCAAAGATCTATATGAAAATCCAATCAAAACTGCATACCAAATTTCCCGGAAAACTAACCCCCTGGGTGGAAAGTGGGTGGTTAAAAGGGCCAAAGTTGAGTTCTTATGCGATTTGCTTCAAACTCATTTTCAAAGATCTATATGAAAATTCAATCAAAACTGCATACCAATTTTCTGGAAAATTCACATTCCCGGGTGGAAAGTGGATGGTTAAAAGGGACAAAATTGAGATCCTATGAGATTTACTTAAAACTCATTTCCAAAGATCTATTTGACAATTCTTGCAAATCTGCATACCAATTTTCCGGAAAACTATCCCCTGGGTGGAAAGTGGGTGGTTAAAAGGGCCAAAATTGAGTTCTTATGAGATTTACTTCAAACTTATTTTCAAAGATCTATATGAAAATTCAATCAAAACTGCATACCAATTTTCTGGAAAATTCACATTCCCGGGTGGAAAGTGGGTGGTAAAAAGGGTCAAAATTGAGTTTTAATGCGATTTGCTTCAAACTCACATTCCCGGGTGGAAAGTGGGTGGTAAAAAGGGACAAAATTGAGTTCTTATGAGATTTACTTAAAACTCATTTCCAAAGATCTATATGACAATTCTTTCAAATCTGCATACCAATTTTCCGGAAAACTATCCCCTGGGTGGAAAGTGGGTGGTTCAAAGGGCCAAAATTGAGTTCTTATGAGATTTACTTCAAACTCATTTTCAAAGATCTAAATGAAAATTCAATCAAAACTGCATACCAATTTTCTGGAAAATTCACATTCCCGGGTGGAAAGTGGGTGGTTAAAAGCGTCAAAATTGAGTTTTAATGCGATTTGCTTCAAACTCATTTTCAAAGATCTATATGAAAATCCAATCAAAACTGCAAACCAATTTTCCGGACAACTAGCCCCACTGAGTCGAAAGTGCGTGGAAAAAAGGCCAAAATTGAGTTCTTATGCGATTTGCTTCAAAGTCATTTTCAAAGATTAATATGAAAATTCATTCAAAACTGCATACCAATTTTTTTGGAAAATTCACATTCCCGGGTGGAAAGTGGGTGGTAAAAAGGGACAAAACTTTGTTTCTATGCGATTTACTTCAAACTCATTTTCAAAGATCTATATGAAAGTTCATTCAAAACTGCATACCAATTTTCTTTGGAAAATTCACATTCCCGGGTGGAAAGTGGGTGGTAAAAAGGGACAAAACTTTGTTTCTATGCGATTAACTTCAAACTCATTTTCAAAGATCTATATGAAAATTCAATCAAAACTGCATACCAATTTTCTGGAAAATTCACATTCCCGGGTGGAAAGTGAGTGGTAAAAAGGGACAAAATTGAGTTTTTGTGCGATTTACTTAAAACTCATTTCCAAAGATCTATATGACAATTCATTCAAATCTGCATACCAATTTTCCGGAAAACTGACCCCCTGGGTGGAAAGTGGGTGGTTAAAAGGGCCAAAGTTGAGTTCTTATGCGATTTGCTTCAAACTCATTTTCGAAGATCTATATGAAAATTCAATCAAAACTGCAAACCAATTTTCCGGACAACTAGCCCCCCTGAGTCGAAAGTGCGTGGAAAAAAGGCCAAAATTGAGTTCTTATGCGATTTGCTTCAAAGTCAATTTCACAGATTAATATGAAAATTCATTCAAAACTGCATACCAATTTTTCTGGAAAATTCACATTCCCGGATGGAAAGTGGGTGGTAAAATGGCGAAAGTTGAGTTCTTATGCGTTTTGCTTCAAGCTCATTTTCAAAGATCAATATAAAAATTCATTCAAATCTGCGTACCAATTTTCCTGAAAACTAGCCCCCCTGGGTGGAAAGTGGGTGCCAAAAGGGACAAAATTGAATTCTTATGTGATTTAATTAAAACTCATTTTCAAAGATCTATATGAAAATCCAATCAAAACTGCAAACCAATTTTCCGGAAAACTAGCCCCCCTGAGTCGAAAGTGCGTGGAAAAAAGGCCAAATTTGAATTCTTATGCGATTTGCTTCAAACTCATTTTCAAAGATCTATATGAAAATTCATTCAAAACTGCACACCAATTCTACGGAAAATACACATTCCCGGGTGGAAAGTGGGTGGTTAAAAGGGACAAAATTGAGTTCTTATGAGATTTACTTAAAACTCATTTCCAAAGATCTATATGAAAATTCATTCAAAAGTGCACACCAATTTTCCGGAAAATTCACATTCCCGGGTGGAAAGTGGGTGCCAAAAGGGACAAAATTGAATTCGTATGTTATTTAATTAAAACTCATTTTCAAAGATTTATATGAAAATTCAATCAAAATTGCATACCAATTTTCCGGACAACTAGCCCCCCTGAGTCGAAAGTGCGTGGAAAAAAGGCCAAAATTGAGTTCTTATGCGATTTGCATCAAAGTCAATTTCACAGATTAATATGAAAATTCATTCAAAACTGCATACCAATTTTTCTGGAAAATTCACATTCCCGGATGGAAAGTGGGTGGTAAAATGGCGAAAGTTGAGTTCTTATGCGTTTTGCTTCAAGCTCATTTTCAAAGATCAATATAAAAATTCATTCAAATCTGCGTACCAATTTTCCTGAAAACTAACCCCCTAGGGTGGAAAGTGGGTGCCAAAAGGGACAAAATTGAATTCTTATGTGATTTAATTAAAACTCATTTTCAAAGATCTATATGAAAATCCAATCAAAACTGCAAACCAATTTTCCGGAAAACTAGCCCCCCTGAGTCGAAAGTGCGTGGAAAAAAGGCCAAATTTGAATTCTTATGCGATTTGCTTCAAACTCATTTTCAAAGATCTATATGAAAATTCATTCAAAACTGCACACCAATTCTACGGAAAATACACATTCCCGGGTGGAAAGTGGGTGGTTAAAAGGGACAAAATTGAGTTCTTATGAGATTTACTTAAAACTCATTTCCAAAGATCTATATGAAAATTCATTCAAAAGTGCACACCAATTTTCCGGAAAATTCACATTCCCGGGTAGAAAGTGGGTGGTAAAAAGGGTCAAAATTGAGTTTTAATGCGATTTGCTTCAAACTCACATTCCCGGGTGGAAAGTGGGTGGTAAAAAGGGACAAAATTGAGTTCTTATGAGATTTACTTAAAACTCATTTCCAAAGATCTATATGACAATTCTTTCAAATCTGCATACCAATTTTCCGGAAAACTATCCCCTGGGTGGAAAGTGGGTGGTTAAAAGGGCCAAAATTGAGTTCTTATGCGATTTACTTCAAACTCATTTTCAAAGATCTATATGAAAATTCAATCAAAACTGCATACCAATTTTCTGGAAAATTCACATTCCCGGGTGGAAAGTGAGTGGTAAAAAGGGTCAAAATTGAGTTCTTATGCGATTTGCTTCAAACTCGTTTTCAAAGATCTATATGAAAATCCAATAAAAACTGCATACCAATTTTCCGGAAAACTAGCCCCGCTGGGTCAAAAGTTCGTGGAAAAAAGGCCAAAGCTGAATTCTCATGCAATTTGCTTCAAAGTCATTTTCAAAGATTAATATGAAAATTCATTCAAAACTGCATACCAATTTTTTTTGGAAAATTCACATTCCCGGGTGGAAAGTGGGTGGTAAAAAGGGACAAAACTTTGTTTCTATGCGATTTACTTCAAACTCATTTTCAAAGATCTATATGAAAGTTCATTCAAAACTGCATACCAATTTTTTTTGGAAAATTCACATTCCCGGGTGGAAAGTGGGTGGTAAAAAGGGACAAAACTTTGTTTCTATGCGATTTACTTCAAACTCATTTTCAAAGATCTATATGAAAATTCAATCAAAACTGCATACCAATTTTCTGGAAAATTCACATTCCCGGGTGGAAAGTGAGTGGTAAAAAGGGACAAAATTGAGTTTTTGTGCGATTTACTTCAAACTCATTTCCAAAGATCTATATGAAAATCCAATCAAAACTGCATACCAAATTTCCCGGAAAACTAACCCCCTGGGTGGAAAGTGGGTGGTTAAAAGGGCCAAAGTTGAGTTCTTATGCGATTTGCTTCAAACTCATTTTCAAAGATCTATATGAAAATTCAATCAAAACTGCATACCAATTTTCTGGAAAATTCACATTCCCGGGTGGAAAGTGGATGGTTAAAAGGGACAAAATTGAGATCCTATGAGATTTACTTAAAACTCATTTCCAAAGATCTATTTGACAATTCTTGCAAATCTGCATACCAATTTTCCGGAAAACTATCCCCTGGGTGGAAAGTGGGTGGTTAAAAGGGACAAAATTGAGTTCTTATGAGATTTACTTCAAACTTATTTTCAAAGATCTATATGAAAATTCAATCAAAACTGCATACCAATTTTCTGGAAAATTCACATTCCCGGGTGGAAAGTGGGTGGTAAAAAGGGTCAAAATTGAGTTTTAATGCGATTTGCTTCAAACTCACATTCCCGGGTGGAAAGTGGGTGGTAAAAAGGGACAAAATTGAGTTCTTATGAGATTTACTTAAAACTCATTTCCAAAGATCTATATGACAATTCTTTCAAATCTGCATACCAATTTTCCGGAAAACTATCCCCTGGGTGGAAAGTGGGTGGTTCAAAGGGCCAAAATTGAGTTCTTATGAGATTTACTTCAAACTCATTTTCAAAGATCTAAATGAAAATTCAATCAAAACTGCATACCAATTTTCTGGAAAATTCACATTCCCGGGTGGAAAGTGGGTGGTTAAAAGCGTCAAAATTGAGTTTTAATGCGATTTGCTTCAAACTCATTTTCAAAGATCTATATGAAAATCCAATCAAAACTGCAAACCAATTTTCCGGACAACTAGCCCCACTGAGTCGAAAGTGCGTGGAAAAAAGGCCAAAATTGAGTTCTTATGCGATTTGCTTCAAAGTCATTTTCAAAGATTAATATGAAAATTCATTCAAAACTGCATACCAATTTTTTTGGAAAATTCACATTCCCGGGTGGAAAGTGGGTGGTAAAAAGGGACAAAACTTTGTTTCTATGCGATTTACTTCAAACTCATTTTCAAAGATCTATATGAAAGTTCATTCAAAACTGCATACCAATTTTTTTTGGAAAATTCACATTCCCGGGTGGAAAGTGGGTGGTAAAAAGGGACAAAACTTTGTTTCTATGCGATTAACTTCAAACTCATTTTCAAAGATCTATATGAAAATTCAATCAAAACTGCATACCAATTTTCTGGAAAATTCACATTCCCGGGTGGAAAGTGAGTGGTAAAAAGGGACAAAATTGAGTTCTTATGCGATTTACTTAAAACTCATTTCCAAAGATCTATATGACAATTCATTCAAAAGTGCACACCAATTTTCCGGAAAACTGACCCCCTGGGTGGAAAGTGGGTGGT
Organism: Hirtodrosophila cameraria; assembly: GCA_949708635.1. Classification (NCBI taxonomy): domain Eukaryota; kingdom Metazoa; phylum Arthropoda; class Insecta; order Diptera; family Drosophilidae; genus Hirtodrosophila; species Hirtodrosophila cameraria. Next base: position 41,630,084 of record OX453090.1, read on the forward strand.
TAAAAGGGCCAAAGTTGAGTTCTTATGCGATTTGCTTCAAACTCATTTTCAAAGATCTATATGAAAATTCAATCAAAACTGCAAACCAATTTTCCGGACAACTAGCCCCCCTGAGTCGAAAGTGCGTGGAAAAAAGGCCAAAATTGAGTTCTTATGCGATTTGCTTCAAAGTCAATTTCACAGATTAATATGAAAATTCATTCAAAACTGCATACCAATTTTTCTGGAAAATTCACATTCCCGGATGGAAAGTGGGTGGTAAAATGGCGAAAGTTGAGTTCTTATGCGTTTTGCTTCAAGCTCATTTTCAAAGATCAATATAAAAATTCATTCAAATCTGCGTACCAATTTTCCTGAAAACTAGCCCCCCTGGGTGGAAAGTGGGTGCCAAAAGGGACAAAATTGAATTCTTATGTGATTTAATTAAAACTCATTTTCAAAGATCTATATGAAAATCCAATCAAAACTGCAAACCAATTTTCCGGAAAACTAGCCCCCCTGAGTCGAAAGTGCGTGGAAAAAAGGCCAAATTTGAATTCTTATGCGATTTGCTTCAAACTCATTTTCAAAGATCTATATGAAAATTCATTCAAAACTGCACACCAATTCTACGGAAAATACACATTCCCGGGTGGAAAGTGGGTGGTTAAAAGGGACAAAATTGAGTTCTTATGAGATTTACTTAAAACTCATTTCCAAAGATCTATATGAAAATTCATTCAAAAGTGCACACCAATTTTCCGGAAAATTCACATTCCCGGGTGGAAAGTGGGTGCCAAAAGGGACAAAATTGAATTCGTATGTTATTTAATTAAAACTCATTTTCAAAGATTTATATGAAAATTCAATCAAAATTGCATACCAATTTTCCGGAAAATTCACCCACCTGAGTGGAATGTGGGTGGTAAAAAGGGCAAAGCTGAGTTTTAATGCGATTTGCTTCAAACTCATTTTTAAAGATCTATATGAAAATCCAATCAAAACTGCATACCAATTTTCCGGAAAATTCACATTCCCGGGTGGAAAGTGGGTGGTTAAAAGGGCCAAAATTCTCATTCAATTTGCTTCAAAGTCTTTTTTAAAGATTAATATGAAAATTCATTCAAAACTGCATACCAATTTTTTTGGAAAATTCACATTCCCGGGTGGAAAGTGGGTGGTAAAAAGGGACAAAACTTTGTTTCTATGCGATTTACTTCAAACTCATTTTCAAAGATCTATATGAAAATTCAATCAAAACTGCATACCAATTTTCTGGAAAATTCACATTCCCGGGTGGAAAGTGAGTGGTAAAAAGGGACAAAATTGAGTTTTTGTGCGATTTACTTAAAACTCATTTCCAAAGATCTATATGACAATTCATTCAAATCTGCATACCAATTTTCCGGAAAACTAACCCCCTGGGTGGAAAGTGGGTGGTTAAAAGGGCCAAAGTTGAGTTCTTATGCGATTTGCTTCAAACTCATTTTCAAAGATCTATATGAAAATTCAATCAAAACTGCATACCAATTTTCTGGAAAATTCACATTCCCGGGTGGAAAGTGGATGGTTAAAAGGGACAAAATTGAGATCCTATGAGATTTACTTAAAACTCATTTCCAAAGATCTTTTTGACAATTCATTAAAAACTGCATGCCATTTTTCTGGAAAATTCACATTCCCGGATGGAAAGTGGGTGGTAAAATGGCGAAAGTTGAGTTCTTATGCGTTTTGCTTCAAGCTCATTTTCAAAAGATCTATATGACAATTCATTCAAATCTGTATACCAATTTTCCGGAAAAACACACCCCTGGGTGAAAAGTGGGTGGTAAAAAATGACAAAATTGAGTTCTTATGCGATTTTCTTCAAACTCATTTCCAAAGATCTATATGAAAATTCATTCAAAATTGCATACCAATTTTCTGGAAAATTCACATTCCCAGGTGGAAAGTGGGTGGCAAAAAATGAAAAATTGAATTCTTATGCGATTTACTTCAAACTCATTTCCAAAGATCTATATGACAATTCATTCAAATCTGCATACCAATTTTCCGGAAAATTCACACCCCTGGGTGAAAAGTGGGTGGTAAAAAATGACAAAATTGAGTTCTTATGCGATTTACTTCAAACTCATTTTCAAAGATCTATATGAAAGTTCATTCCAAACTGCATACCAATTTTCCGGAAAATTCACATTCACTGGTGGAAAGTGGGTGGTAAAAAGGGCCAAAATTGAGTTCTTATGCGATTTACTTAAAACTCATTTTCAAAGATTTATTTGAAAATTCAATCAAAATTGCATACCAATTTTCCGGAAAGTTCACCCACCTTAGTGGAAAGTATGTGTTAAAAAGGGCGAAAGTTGAGTTTTAATGCGATTTGCTTCAAACTCATTTTCAAAGATTTATATGAAAATTCAATCAAAATTGCATACCAATTTTCCGGAAAATTCACCCACCTGAGTTGAATGTGGGTGGTAAAAAGGGCAAAGTTGAGCTTTTATGCGATTTGCTTCAAACTCATTTTCAAAGATCAATGTAAAAATTCATTCAAATCTGCGTACCAATTTTCCTGAAAACTAGCCCCCCTGGGTGGAAAGTGGGTGCCAAAAGGGACAAAATTGAATTCTTATGTGATTTAATTAAAACTCATTTTCAAAGATTTATTTGAAAATTCAATCAAAATTGCATACCAATTTTCCGGAAAGTTCACCCACCTGAGTGGAAAGTATGTGTTAAAAAGGGCGAAAGTTGAGTTTTAATGCGATTTGCTTCAAACTCATTTTCAAAGATTTATATGAAAATTCAATCAAAATTGCATACCAATTTTCCGGAAAATTCACCCACCTGAGTTGAATGTGGGTGGTAAAAAAGGCAAAGTTGAGCTTTTATGCGATTTGCTTCAAACTCATTTTCAAAGATTTATATGAAAATCCAATCAAAATTGCATACCAATTTTCCGGAAAATTCACCCACCTGAGTGGAATTAGGGTGGTAAAAAGGGCAAAGCTGATTTTTAATGCGATTTGCTTCAAACTCATTTTCAAAGATCTATATGAAAATTCATTCAAAACTGCACACCAATTCTACGGAAAATTCACATTCCCGGGTGGAAAGTGGGTGGTAAAAAGGGACAAAATTGAGTTCTTATGAGATTTACTTCAAACTCATTTTCAAAGATTTATATGAAAATTCAATCAAAATTGCATACCAATTTTCCGGAAAATTCACCCACCTGAGTGGAATGTGGGTGGTAAAAAGGGCAAAGCTGATTTTTAATGCGATTTGCTTCAAACTCATTTTCAAAGATCTATATGAAAATTCAATCAAAACTGCATACCAAATTTCTGGAAAATTCACATTCCCGGGTGGAAAGTGGATGGTTAAAAGGGACAAAATTGATTTCTTATGAGATTTACTTCAAACTCATTTTCAAAGATCTATATGAAAATTCAATCAAAACTGTATACCAAATTTCTGGAAAATTCACATTCCCGGGTGGAAAGTGGATGGTTAAAAGGGACAAAATTGAGTTCTTATGAGATTTACTTCAAACTCATTTTCAAAGATCTATATGAAAGTTCATTCAAAACTGCATACCAATTTTTTTTGGAAAATTCACATTCCCGGGTGGAAAGTGGGTGGTAAAAAGGGACAAAACTTTGTTTCTATGCGATTTACTTCAAACTCATTTTCAAAGATCTATATGAAAATTCAATCAAAACTGCATACCAAATTTCTGGAAAATTCACATTCCCGGGTGGAAAGTGGATGGTTAAAAGGGACAAAATTGAGTTCTTATGAGATTTACTTCAAACTCATTTTCAAAGATCTATATGAAAATTCAATCAAATCTGCATACCAAATTTCTGGAAAATTCACATTCCCGGGTGGAAAGTGGATGGTTAAAAGGGACAAAATTGAGTTCTTATGAGATTTACTTCAAACTCATTTTCAAAGATCTATATGAAAATTCAATCAAAACTGCATACCAAATTTCTGGAAAATTCACATTACCGGGTGGTAAGTGGATGGTTAAAAGGGAAAAAATTGAGTTCTTATGAGATTTACTTCAAACTCATTTTCAAAGATCTATATGAAAATTCAATCAAAACTGCATACCAAATTTCTGGAAAATTCACATTCCCTTGTGGAAAGTGGATGGTTAAAAGGGACAAAATTGAGTTCTTATGAGATTTACTTCAAACTCATTTTCAAAGATCTATATGAAAATTCAATCAAAACTGCATACCAATTTTCTGGAAAATTCACATTCCCGGGTGGAAAGTGGATGGTTAAAAGGGACAAAGTTGAGATCCTATGAGATTTACTTAAAACTCATTTCCAAAGATCTATTTGACAATTCATTAAAAACTGCATGCCATTTTTCTGGAAAATTTACATTCCCGGGTGGAAAGTGGTTGGTAAAAAGGCGAAAGTTGAGTTTTAATGCGATTTGCTATAAACTCATTTTCAAAGATTTATATGAAAATTCAATCAAAATTGCATACCAATTTTCCGGAAAATTCACCCACCTGAGTTGAATGTGGGTGGTAAAAAGGGCAAAGTTGAGCTTTTATGCGATTTGCTTCAAACTCATTTTCAAAGATCTATATGAAAATCCAATCAAAACTGCAAACCAATTTTCCGGAAAACTAGCCCCCTGAGTCGAAAGTGCGTGGAAAAAAAGCCAAATTTGAATTCTTATGCGATTTGCTTCAAACTCATTTTCAAAGATCTATATGAAAATTCATTCAAAACTGCACACCAATTTTCCGGAAAATTCACATTCCCGGGTGGAAAGTGGGTGGTTAAAAGGGACAAAATTGAGTTCTTATGAGATTTACTTCAAACTCATTTTCAAAGATCTATATGAAAATTCAATCAAAACTGCATACCAATTTTCTGGAAAATTCACATTCCCGGGTGGTAAGTGGGTGGTAAAAAGGGTCAAAATTGAGTTTTTATGCGATTTGCTTCAAACTCGTTTTCAAAGATCTATATGAAAATCCAATCAAAACTGCATACCAATTTTCCGGAAAACTAACCCCGCTGGGTCAAAAGTTCGTGGAAAAAAGGCCAAAGCTGAATTCTCATGCAATTTGCTTCAAAGTCATTTTCAAAGATTAATATGAAAATTCATTCAAAACTGCATACCAATTTTTTTGGAAAATTCACATTCCCGGGTGGAAAGTGGGTGGTAAAAAGGGACAAAACTTTGTTTCTATGCGATTTACTTCAAACTCATTTTCAAAGATCTATATGAAAATTCAATCTAAACTGCATACCAATTTTCTGGAAAATTCACATTCCCGGGTGGAAAGTGAGTGGTAAAAAGGGACAAAATTGAGTTTTTGTGCGATTTACTTAAAACTCATTTCCAAAGATCTATATGACAATTCATTCAAATCTGCATACCAATTTTCCGGAAAACTAACCCCCTGGGTGGAAAGTGGGTGGTTAAAAGGGCCAAAGTTGAGTTCTTATGCGATTTGCTTCAAACTCATTTTCAAAGATCTATATGAAAATTCAATCAAAACTGCATACCAAATTTCTGGAAAATTCACATTCCCGGGTGGAAAGTGGATGGTTAAAAGGGACAAAATTGAGTTCTTATGAGATTTACTTCAAACTCATTTTCAAAGATCTATATGAAAATTCAATCAAAACTGCATACCAATTTTCTGGAAAATTCACATTAAAAACTGCATGCCATTTTTCTGGAAAATTCACATTCCCGGGTGGAAAGTGGTTGGTAAAAAGGCGAAAGTTGAGTTTTAATGCGATTTGCTATAAACTCATTTTCAAAGATTTATATGAAAATTCAATCAAAATTGCATACCAATTTTCCGAAAATTCACTTTCCCGGGTGGAAAGTGGGTGGTTAAAAGGGACAAAATTGAGTTCTTATGAGATTTACTTCAAACTCATTTTCAAAGATCTATATGAAAATTCAATTAAAACTGCATACCAATTTTCTGGAAAATTCACATTCCCGGGTGGTAAGTGGGTGGTAAAAAGGGTCAAAATTGAGTTTTTATGCGATTTGCTTCAAACTCGTTTTCAAAGATCTATATGAAAATCCAATCAAAACTGCATACCAATTTTCCGGAAAACTAACCCCGCTGGGTCAAAAGTTCGTGGAAAAAAGGCCAAAGCTGAATTCTCATGCAATTTGCTTCAAAGTCATTTTCAAAGATTAATATGAAAATTCATTCAAAACTGCATACCAATTTTTTTGGAAAATTCACATTCCCGGGTGGAAAGTGGGTGGTAAAAAGGGACAAAACTTTGTTTCTATGCGATTTACTTCAAACTCATTTTCAAAGATCTATATGAAAATTCAATCTAAACTGCATACCAATTTTCTGGAAAATTCACATTCCCGGGTGGAAAGTGAGTGGTAAAAAGGGACAAAATTGAGTTTTTGTGCGATTTACTTAAAACTCATTTCCAAAGATCTATATGACAATTCATTCAAATCTGCATACCAATTTTCCGGAAAACTAACCCCCTGGGTGGAAAGTGGGTGGTTAAAAGGGCCAAAGTTGAGTTCTTATGCGATTTGCTTCAAACTCATTTTCAAAGATCTATATGAAAATTCAATCAAAACTGCATACCAAATTTCTGGAAAATTCACATTCCCGGGTGGAAAGTGGATGGTTAAAAGGGACAAAATTGAGTTCTTATGAGATTTACTTCAAACTCATTTTCAAAGATCTATATGAAAATTCAATCAAAACTGCATACCAAATTTCTGGAAAATTCACATTCCCGGGTGGAAAGTGGATGGTTAAAAGGGACAAAATTGAGTTCTTATGAGATTTACTTCAAACTCATTTTCAAAGATCTATATGAAAATTCAATCAAAACTGCATACCAAATTTCTGGAAAATTCACATTCCCGGGTGGAAAGTGGATGGTTAAAAGGGACAAAATTGAGTTCTTATGAGATTTACTTCAAACTCATTTTCAAAGATCTATATGAAAATTCAATCAAAACTGCATACCAATTTTCTGGAAAATTCACATTCCCGGGTGGAAAGTGGATGGTTAAAAGGGACAAAGTTGAGATCCCATGAGATTTACTTAAAACTCATTTCCAAAGATCTATTTGACAATTCATTAAAAACTGCATGCCATTTTTCTGGAAAATTTACATTCCCGGGTGGAAAGTGGGTGGTAAAAAGGGCAAAGTTGAGCTTTTATGCGATTTGCTTCAAACTCATTTTCAAAGATCTATATGAAAATCCAATCAAAACTGCAAACCAATTTTCCGGAAAACTAGCCCCCTGAGTCGAAAGTGCGTGGAAAAAAAGCCAAATTTGAATTCTTATGCGATTTGCTTCAAACTCATTTTCAAAGATCTATATGAAAATTCATTCAAAACTGCACACCAATTTTCCGGAAAATTCACATTCCCGGGTGGAAAGTGGGTGGTTAAAAGGGACAAAATTGAGTTCTTATGAGATTTACTTCAAACTCATTTTCAAAGATCTATATGAAAATTCAATCAAAACTGCATACCAATTTTCTGGAAAATTCACATTCCCGGGTGGTAAGTGGGTGGTAAAAAGGGTCAAAATTGAGTTTTTATGCGATTTGCTTCAAACTCGTTTTCAAAGATCTATATGAAAATCCAATCAAAACTGCATACCAATTTTCCGGAAAACTAACCCCGCTGGGTCAAAAGTTCGTGGAAAAAAGGCCAAAGCTGAATTCTCATGCAATTTGCTTCAAAGTCATTTTCAAAGATTAATATGAAAATTCATTCAAAACTGCATACCAATTTTTTTGGAAAATTCACATTCCCGGGTGGAAAGTGGGTGGTAAAAAGGGACAAAACTTTGTTTCTATGCGATTTACTTCAAACTCATTTTCAAAGATCTATATGAAAATTCAATCTAAACTGCATACCAATTTTCTGGAAAATTCACATTCCCGGGTGGAAAGTGAGTGGTAAAAAGGGACAAAATTGAGTTTTTGTGCGATTTACTTAAAACTCATTTCCAAAGATCTATATGACAATTCATTCAAATCTGCATACCAATTTTCCGGAAAACTAACCCCCTGGGTGGAAAGTGGGTGGTTAAAAGGGCCAAAGTTGAGTTCTTATGCGATTTGCTTCAAACTCATTTTCAAAGATCTATATGAAAATTCAATCAAAACTGCATACCAAATTTCTGGAAAATTCACATTCCCGGGTGGAAAGTGGATGGTTAAAAGGGACAAAATTGAGTTCTTATGAGATTTACTTCAAACTCATTTTCAAAGATCTATATGAAAATTCAATCAAAACTGCATACCAATTTTCTGGAAAATTCACATTCCCGGGTGGAAAGTGGATGGTTAAAAGGGACAAAGTTGAGATCCTATGAGATTTACTTAAAACTCATTTCCAAAGATCTATTTGACAATTCATTAAAAACTGCATGCCATTTTTCTGGAAAATTCACATTCCCGGGTGGAAAGTGGTTGGTAAAAAGGCGAAAGTTGAGTTTTAATGCGATTTGCTATAAACTCATTTTCAAAGATTTATATGAAAATTCAATCAAAATTGCATACCAATTTTCCGGAAAATTCACTTTCCCGGGTGGAAAGTGGGTGGTTAAAAGGGACAAAATTGAGTTCTTATGAGATTTACTTCAAACTCATTTTCAAAGATCTATATGAAAATTCAATTAAAACTGCATACCAATTTTCTGGAAAATTCACATTCCCGGGTGGTAAGTGGGTGGTAAAAAGGGTCAAAATTGAGTTTTTATGCGATTTGCTTCAAACTCGTTTTCAAAGATCTATATGAAAATCCAATCAAAACTGCATACCAATTTTCCGGAAAACTAACCCCGCTGGGTCAAAAGTTCGTGGAAAAAAGGCCAAAGCTGAATTCTCATGCAATTTGCTTCAAAGTCATTTTCAAAGATTAATATGAAAATTCATTCAAAACTGCATACCATTTTTTTGGAAAATTCACATTCCCGGGTGGAAAGTGGGTGGTAAAAAGGGACAAAACTTTGTTTCTATGCGATTTACTTCAAACTCATTTTCAAAGATCTATATGAAAATTCAATCTAAACTGCATACCAATTTTCTGGAAAATTCACATTCCCGGGTGGAAAGTGAGTGGTAAAAAGGGACAAAATTGAGTTTTTGTGCGATTTACTTAAAACTCATTTCCAAAGATCTATATGACAATTCATTCAAATCTGCATACCAATTTTCCGGAAAACTAACCCCCTGGGTGGAAAGTGGGTGGTTAAAAGGGCCAAAGTTGAGTTCTTATGCGATTTGCTTCAAACTCATTTTCAAAGATCTATATGAAAATTCAATCAAAACTGCATACCAAATTTCTGGAAAATTCACATTCCCGGGTGGAAAGTGGATGGTTAAAAGGGACAAAATTGAGTTCTTATGAGATTTACTTCAAACTCATTTTCAAAGATCTATATGAAAATTCAATCAAAACTGCATACCAAATTTCTGGAAAATTCACATTCCCGGGTGGAAAGTGGATGGTTAAAAGTGACAAAATTGAGCTCTTATGAGATTTACTTCAAACTCATTTTCAAAGATCTATATGAAAATTCAATCAAAACTGCATACCAAATTTCTGGAAAATTCACATTCCCGGGTGGAAAGTGGATGGTTAAAAGGGACAAAATTGAGTTCTTATGAGATTTACTTCAAACTCATTTTCAAAGATCTATATGAAAATTCAATCAAAACTGCATACCAAATTTCTGGAAAATTCACATTCCCGGGTGGAAAGTGGATGGTTAAAAGGGACAAAATTGAGTTCTTATGAGAGTTACTTCAAACTCATTTTCAAAGATCTATATGAAAATTCAATCAAAACTGCATACCAAATTTCTGGAAAATTCACATTCCCGGGTGGAAAGTGGATGGTTAAAAGGGACAAAATTGAGTTCTTATGAGATTTACTTCAAACTCATTTTCAAAGATCTATATGAAAATTCAATCAAAACTGCATACCAAATTTCTGGAAAATTCACATTCCCGGGTGGTAAGTGGATGGTTAAAAGGGAAAAAATTGAGTTCTTATGAGATTTACTTCAAACTCATTTTCAAAGATCTATATGAAAATTCAATCAAAACTGCATACCAATTTTCCGGAAAATTCACATTCCCGGGTGGAAAGTGGGTGGTTAAAAGGGACAAAATTGAGTTCTTATGAGATTTACTTCAAACTCATTTTCAAAGATCTATATGAAAATTCAATTAAAACTGCATACCAATTTTCTGGAAAATTCACATTCCCGGGTGGTAAGTGGGTGGTAAAAAGGGTCAAAATTGAGTTTTTATGCGATTTGCTTCAAACTCGTTTTCAAAGATCTATATGAAAATCCAATCAAAACTGCATACCAATTTTCCGGAAAACTAACCCCGCTGGGTCAAAAGTTCGTGGAAAAAAGGCCAAAGCTGAATTCTCATGCAATTTGCTTCAAAGTCATTTTCAAAGATTAATATGAAAATTCATTCAAAACTGCATACCAATTTTTTTGGAAAATTCACATTCCCGGGTGGAAAGTGGGTGGTAAAAAGGGACAAAACTTTGTTTCTATGCGATTTACTTCAAACTCATTTTCAAAGATCTATATGAAAATTCAATCTAAACTGCATACCAATTTTCTGGAAAATTCACATTCCCGGGTGGAAAGTGAGTGGTAAAAAGGGACAAAATTGAGTTTTTGTGCGATTTACTTAAAACTCATTTCCAAAGATCTATATGACAATTCATTCAAATCTGCATACCAATTTTCCGGAAAACTAACCCCCTGGGTGGAAAGTGGGTGGTTAAAAGGGCCAAAGTTGAGTTCTTATGCGATTTGCTTCAAACTCATTTTCAAAGATCTATATGAAAATTCAATCAAAACTGCATACCAAATTTCTGGAAAATTCACATTCCCGGGTGGAAAGTGGATGGTTAAAAGGGACAAAATTGAGTTCTTATGAGATTTACTTCAAACTCATTTTCAAAGATCTATATGAAAATTCAATCAAAACTGCATACCAAATTTCTGGAAAATTCACATTCCCGGGTGGAAAGTGGATGGTTAAAAGTGACAAAATTGAGCTCTTATGAGATTTACTTCAAACTCATTTTCAAAGATCTATATGAAAATTCAATCAAAACTGCATACCAAATTTCTGGAAAATTCACATTCCCGGGTGGAAAGTGGATGGTTAAAAGGGACAAAATTGAGTTCTTATGAGATTTACTTCAAACTCATTTTCAAAGATCTATATGAAAATTCAATCAAAACTGCATACCAAATTTCTGGAAAATTCACATTCCCGGGTGGAAAGTGGATGGTTAAAAGGGACAAAATTGAGTTCTTATGAGAGTTACTTCAAACTCATTTTCAAAGATCTATATGAAAATTCAATCAAAACTGCATACCAAATTTCTGGAAAATTCACATTCCCGGGTGGAAAGTGGATGGTTAAAAGGGACAAAATTGAGTTCTTATGAGATTTACTTCAAACTCATTTTCAAAGATCTATATGAAAATTCAATCAAAACTGCATACCAAATTTCTGGAAAATTCACATTCCCGGGTGGAAAGTGGATGGTTAAAAGGGACAAAATTGAGTTCTTATGAGATTTATTTCAAACTCATTTTCAAAGATTTATATGAAAATTCAATTAAAACTGCATACCAAATTTTGGAAAATTCACATTCCCGGGTGGAAAGTGGATGGTTAAAAGGGACAAAATTGAGTTCTTATGAGATTTACTTCAAACTCATTTTCAAAGATTTATATGAAAATTCAATTAAAACTGCATACCAAATTTTGGAAAATTCACATTCCCGGGTGGAAAGTGGGTGGTAAAAAGGGACAAAACTTTGTTTCTATGCGATTTACTTCAAACTCATTTTCAAAGATTTATATGAAAATTCAATCAAAACTGCATACCAAATTTCTGGAAAATTCACATTCCCGGGTGGAAAGTGGATGGTTTAAAGGGACAAAATTGAGTTCTTATGAGATTTACTTCAAACTCATTTTCAAAGATCTATATGAAAATTCAATCAAAACTGCATACCAAATTTCTGGAAAATTCACATTCCCGGGTGGAAAGTGGATGGTTAAAAGTGACAAAATTGAGCTCTTATGAGATTTACTTCAAACTCATTTTCAAAGATCTATATGAAAATTCAATCAAAACTGCATACCAAATTTCTGGAAAATTCACATTCCCGGGTGGAAAGTGGATGGTTAAAAGGGACAAAATTGAGTTCTTATGAGATTTACTTCAAACTCATTTTCAAAGATCTATATGAAAATTCAATCAAAACTGCATACCAAATTTCTGGAAAATTCACATTCCCGGGTGGAAAGTGGATGGTTAAAAGGGACAAAATTGAGTTCTTATGAGAGTTACTTCAAACTCATTTTCAAAGATCTATATGAAAATTCAATCAAAACTGCATACCAAATTTCTGGAAAATTCACATTCCCGGGTGGAAAGTGGATGGTTAAAAGGGACAAAATTGAGTTCTTATGAGATTTACTTCAAACTCATTTTCAAAGATCTATATGAAAATTCAATCAAAACTGCATACCAAATTTCTGGAAAATTCACATTCCCGGGTGGAAAGTGGATGGTTAAAAGGGACAAAATTGAGTTCTTATGAGATTTATTTCAAACTCATTTTCAAAGATTTATATGAAAATTCAATTAAAACTGCATACCAAATTTTGGAAAATTCACATTCCCGGGTGGAAAGTGGATGGTTAAAAGGGACAAAATTGAGTTCTTATGAGATTTACTTCAAACTCATTTTCAAAGATTTATATGAAAATTCAATTAAAACTGCATACCAAATTTTGGAAAATTCACATTCCCGGGTGGAAAGTGGGTGGTAAAAAGGGACAAAACTTTGTTTCTATGCGATTTACTTCAAACTCATTTTCAAAGATTTATATGAAAATTCAATCAAAACTGCATACCAAATTTCTGGAAAATTCACATTCCCTTGTGGAAAGTGGATGGTTAAAAGGGACCAAATTGAATTCTTATGAGATTTACTTCAAACTCATTTTCAAAGATCTATATGAAAATTCAATCAAAACTGCATACCAATTTTCTGGAAAATTCACATTCCCGGGTGGAAAGTGGATGGTTAAAAGGGACAAAATTGAGTTCTTATGAGATTTATTTCAAACTCATTTTCAAAGATTTATATGAAAATTCAATTAAAACTGCATACCAAATTTTGGAAAATTCACATTCCCGGGTGGAAAGTGGATGGTTAAAAGGGACAAAATTGAGTTCTTATGAGATTTACTTCAAACTCATTTTCAAAGATCTATATGAAAATTCAATCAAAACTGCATACCAATTTTCTTTGGAAAATTCACATTCCCGGGTGGAAAGTGGGTGGTAAAAAGGGACAAAACTTTGTTTCTATGCGATTTACTTCAAACTCATTTTCAAAGATTTATATGAAAATTCAATCAAAACTGCATACCAAATTTCTGGAAAATTCACATTCCCTTGTGGAAAGTGGATGGTTAAAAGGGACCAAATTGAATTCTTATGAGATTTACTTCAAACTCATTTTCAAAGATCTATATGAAAATTCAATCAAAACTGCATACCAATTTTCTGGAAAATTCACATTCCCGGGTGGAAAGTGGATGGTTAAAAGGGACAAAGTTGAGATCCTATGAGATTTACTTAAAACTCATTTCCAAAGATCTATTTGACAATTCATTAAAAACTGCATGCCATTTTTCTGGAAAATTCACATTCCCGGGTGGAAAGTGGTTGGTAAAAAGGCGAAAGTTGAGTTTTAATGCGATTTGCTATAAACTCATTTTCAAAGATCTATATGAAAATCCAATCAAAACTGCAAACCAATTTTCCGGAAAACTAGCCCCCTGAGTCGAAAGTGCGTGGAAAAAAAGCCAAATTTGAATTCTTATGCGATTTGCTTCAAACTCATTTTCAAAGATCTATATGAAAATTCATTCAAAACTGCACACCAATTTTCCGGAAAATTCACATTCCCGGGTGGAAAGTGGGTGGTTAAAAGGGACAAAATTGAGTTCTTATGAGATTTACTTCAAACTCATTTTCAAAGATCTATATGAAAATTCAATTAAAACTGCATACCAATTTTCTGGAAAATTCACATTCCCGGGTGGTAAGTGGGTGGTAAAAAGGGTCAAAATTGAGTTTTTATGCGATTTGCTTCAAACTCGTTTTCAAAGATCTATATGAAAATCCAATCAAAACTGCATACCAATTTTCCGGAAAACTAACCCCGCTGGGTCAAAAGTTCGTGGAAAAAAGGCCAAAGCTGAATTCTCATGCAATTTGCTTCAAAGTCATTTTCAAAGATTAATATGAAAATTCAATCAAAACTGCATACCAATTTTTTTGGAAAATTCACATTCCCGGGTGGAAAGTGGGTGGTAAAAAGGGACAAAACTTTGTTTCTATGCGATTTACTTCAAACTCATTTTCAAAGATCTATATGAAAATTCAATCTAAACTGCATACCAATTTTCTGGAAAATTCACATTCCCGGGTGGAAAGTGAGTGGTAAAAAGGGACAAAATTGAGTTTTTGTGCGATTTACTTAAAACTCATTTCCAAAGATCTATATGACAATTCATTCAAATCTGCATACCAATTTTCCGGAAAACTAACCCCCTGGGTGGAAAGTGGGTGTTTAAAAGGGCCAAAGTTGAGTTCTTATGCGATTTGCTTCAAACTCATTTTCAAAGATCTATATGAAAATTCAATCAAAACTGCATACCAAATTTCTGGAAAATGCACATTCCCGGGTGGAAAGTGGATGGTTAAAAGGGACAAAATTGAGTTCTTATGAGATTTACTTCAAACTCATTTTCAAAGATCTATATGAAAATTCAATCAAAACTGCATACCAAATTTCTGGAAAATTCACATTCCCGGGTGGAAAGTGGATGGTTAAAAGGGACAAAATTGAGTTCTTATGAGATTTACTTCAAACTCATTTTCAAAGATCTATATGAAAATTCAATCAAAACTGCATACCAAATTTCTGGAAAATTCACATTCCCGGGTGGAAAGTGGATGGTTAAAAGTGACAAAATTGAGTTCTTATGAGATTTATTTCAAACTCATTTTCAAAGATCTATATGAAAATTCAATCAAAACTGCACACCAAATTTCTGGAAAATTCACATTCCCGGGTGGAAAGTGGATGGTTAAAAGGGACAAAATTGAGTTCTTATGAGATTTACTTCAAACTCATTTTCAAAGATCTATATGAAAATTCAATCAAAACTGCATACCAAATTTCTGGAAAATTCACTTTCCCGGGTGGAAAGTGGATGGTTAAAAGGGACAAAATTGAGTTCTTATGAGATTTATTTCAAACTCATTTTCAAAGATCTATATGAAAATTCAATTGAAACTGCATACCAAATTTTGGAAAATTCACATTCCCGGGTGGAAAGTGGATGGTTAAAAGGGACAAAATTGAGTTCTTATGAGATTTACTTCAAACTCATTTTCAAAGATCTATATGAAAATTCAATCAAAACTGCATACCAAATTTCTGGAAAATTCACATTCCCGGGTGGAAAGTGGATGGTTAAAAGGGACAAAATTGAGTTCTTATGAGATTTACTTCAAACTCATTTTCAAAGATCTATATGAAAATTCAATCAAAACTGCATACCATATTTCTGGAAAATTCACATTCCCGGGTGGAAAGTGGATGGTTAAAAGGGACAAAATTGAGTTCTTATGAGATTTACTTCAAACTCATTTCCAAAGATCTATATGACAATTCATTCAAATCTGCATACCAATTTTCCGGAAAACTAACCCCCTGGGTGGAAAGTGGGTGGTTAAAAGGGCCAAAGTTGAGTTCTTATGCGATTTGCTTCAAACTCATTTTCAAAGATCTATATGAAAATTCAATCAAAACTGCATACCAAATTTCTGGAAAATTCACATTCCCGGGTGGAAAGTGGATGGTTAAAAGGGACAAAATTGAGTTCTTATGAGATTTACTTCAAACTCATTTTCAAAGATCTATATGAAAATTCAATCAAAACTGCATACCAAATTTCTTGAAAATTCACATTCCCGGGTGGAAAGTGGATGGTTAAAAGGGACAAAATTGAGTTCTTATGAGATTTACTTCAAACTCATTTTCAAAGATCTATATGAAAACTCAATCAAAACTGCATACCAAATTTCTGGAAAATTCACATTCCCGGGTGGAAAGTGGATGGTTAAAAGGGACAAAATTGAGTTCTTATGAGAGTTACTTCAAACTCATTTTCAAAGATCTATATGAAAATCCAATCAAAACTGCATACCAATTTTCCGGAAAATTCACATACCCGGGTGGAAAGTGGATGGTTAAAAGGGACAAAATTGAGTTCTTATGAGATTTACTTCAAACTCATTTTCAAAGATCTATATGAAAACTCAATCAAAACTGCATACCAAATTTCTGGAAAATTCACATTCCCGGGTGGAAAGTGGATGGTTAAAAGGGACAAAATTGAGTTCTTATGAGATTTACTTCAAACTCATTTTCAAAGATCTATATGAAAATTCAATCAAAACTGCATACCAAATTTCTGGAAAATTCACATTCCCGGGTGGAAAGTGGATGGTTAAAAGGGACAAAATTGAGTTCTTATGAGATTTGCTTCAAACTCATTTTCAAAGATCTATATGATAATCCAATCAAAACTGCATACCAATTTTCCGGAAAATTCACATTCCCGGGTGGAAAGTGGATGGTTAAAAGGGACAAAATTGAGTTCTTATGAGATTTACTTCAAACTCATTTTCAAAGATCTATATGAAAATTCAATCAAAACTGCATACCAAATTTCTGGAAAATTCACATTCCCGGGTGGAAAGTGGATGGTTAAAAGGGACAAAATTGAGTTCTTATGAGATTTACTTCAAACTCATTTTCAAAGATCTATATGAAAATTCAATCAAAACTGCATACCAAATTTCTGGAAAATTCACATTCCCGGGTGGAAAGTGGATGGTTAAAAGGGACAAAATTGAGTTCTTATGAGATTTACTTCAAACTCATTTTCAAAGATCTATATGAAAATTCAATCAAAACTGCATACCAAATTTCTGGAAAATTCACAATCCCGGGTGGAAAGTGGATGGTTAAAAGGGACAAAATTGAGTTCTTATGCGATTTGCTTCAAACTCATTTTCAAAGATCTATATGAAAATTCATTCAAAAGTGCACACCAATTTTCCGGAAAATTCACATTCCCGGGTGGAAAGTGGGTGGTAAAAAGGGACAAAATTGAGTTTTTATGCGATTTACTTAAGCCTCATTTTCAAAGATTTCAATGAAAATTCCATCAAAACTGAATATCAATTTTCAGGAAAATTCACATTCCCTGGTGGAATGTGAGTAGTAAAAAGGGACAAAATTGAGTTTATGTGCGATTTACTTAAAACTCATTTCCAAAGATCTTTATGAAAATTCAATCAAAAAATTGCATACATATTTTCCGGAAAATTCACCCACCTGAGTGGAAAGAGGGTGGTAAAAAGGGCAAAGCTGAGTTTTTATGCAATTTGCTTCAAACTCATTTTCAAAGATTAATAGGAAAATTCATTCAAATCTGCATACGAATTTTCTGGAAAATTCACATTCCCGGGTGGAAAGTGGATGGTTAAAAGGGACAAAATTGAGTTCTGATGAGATTTACTTAAAACTCATTTGCAAAGATCTATTTGACAATTCATTCAAATCTGGGTACCAATTTTCCTGAAAACTAGCCCCCCTGGGTGGAAAGTGGGTGCCAAAAGGGACAAAATTGAATTCTTATGTGATTTAATTAAAACTCATTTTCAAAGATTTATATGAAAATTCAATCAAAATTGCATACCAATTTTCCGGAAAATTCACCCACCTGAGTGGAAAGTATGTGGTAAAAAGGGACAAAATTGAGTTCTTATGCGATTTACTTCAAAATCTTTTTCAAAGATCCATATGAAAATTCATTCAAAACTGCATACCAATTTTCTGGAAAATTCACATTCCCGGGTGGAAAGTGGGTGGTAAAAAGGGCAAAAATTGGGTTTTTTATGCGATTTACTTAAAACTCATTTCCAAAGATTTATTTGATAATTCATTCAAATCTGCGTACCAATTTTCCTGAAAACTAGCCCCCCTGGGTGGAAAGTGGGTGCCAAAAGGGACAAAATTGAGTTTTTATGCGATTTAGTTTAAACTCATTTTCAAAGATCTATATGAAAATTCAATCAAAACTGCATACCAAATTTTGGAAAATTCACATTCCCGGGTGGAAAGTGGATGGTTAAAAGGGACAAAATTGAGTTCTTATGAGATTTACTTCAAACTCATTTTTAAAGATCTATATGAAAATTCAATCAAAACTGCATACCAAATTTCTGGAAAATTCACACCCCTGGGTGAAAAGTGGGTGGTAAAAAATGACAAAATTGAGTTCTTATGCGATTTACTAAAACCTCATTTTCAAAGATCTATATGAAAGTTCATTCCAAACTGCATACCAATTTTCCGGAAAATTCACATTCACTGGTGGAAAGTGGGTGGTAAAAAGGGTCAAAATTGAGTTCTTATGTGATTTACTTAAAACTCATTTCCAAAGATCTATATGATAATTCATTCAAATCTGGGTACCAATTTTCCTGAAAACTAGCCCCCCTGGGTGGAAAGTGGGTGCCAAAAGGGACAAAATTGAATTCTTATGTGATTTAATTAAAACTCATTTTCAAAGATTTATATGAAAATTCAATCAAAATTGCATACCAATTTTCCGGAAAATTCACCCACCTGAGTGGAAAGTATGTGGTAAAAAGGGCGAAAGTTGAGTTTTAATGCGATTTACTTCAAACTCATTTTCAAAGATCTATATGAAAATTCAATCAAAACTGCATACCAATTTTCCGGAAAATTCACATTCCCGGGTGGAAAGTGGGTGGTTAAAAGGGACAAAATTGAGTTCTTATGCGATTTACTTCAAACTCATTTTCAAAGATCCATATGAAAATTCATTCAAAACTGCATACCAATTTTCTGGAAAATTCACATTCCCCGGTGGAAAGTGGGTGGTAAAAAGGGCAAAAATTGGGTTTTTATGCGATTTACTTAAAACTCATTTCCAAAGATTTATTTGATAATTCATTCACATCTGCGTACCAATTTTCCTGAAAACTATCCCCCCTGGGTGGAAAGTGGGTGCCAAAACGGACAAAATTGAATTCTTATGTGATTTAATTAAAACTCATTTCCAAAGATCTATATGACAATTCATTCAAATCTGCAACCAAAAATTCACATTCCGGGGTGAAAAGTGGGTGGTTAAAAGGGACAAAATTGAGTTCTTATGCGATTTGCTTCAAACTCATTTTCAAAGATCTATATGAAAATTCAATCAAAACTGCATACCAATTTTCTGGAAAATTCACATTCCCGGGTGGAAAATGGATGGTTAAAAGGGACAAAATTGAGTTCTTATGAGATTTACTTAAAACTCATTTGCAAAGATCTATATGACAATACATTCAAATCTGCATACCAATTTTCCGGAAAATTCACACCCCTGGGTGAAAAGTGGGTGGTAAAAAATGACAAAATTGAGTTCTTATGCGATTTACTTCAAACTCATTTTCAAAGATCTATATGAAAGTTCATTCCAAACTGCATACCAATTTTCCGGAAAATTCACATTCACTGGTGGAAAGTGGGTGGTAAAACGGGCCAAAATTGAATTCTTATGTGATTTAATTAAAACTCATTTTCAAAGATTTATATGAAAATTCAATCAAAATTGCATACAATTTTCCGGAAAATTCACCCACCTGAGTGGAAAGTATGTGGTAAAAAGGGCGAAAGTTGAGTTTTAATGCGATTTGCTTCAACTTCATTTTCAAAGATCTATATGAAAATTCAATCAAAACTGCATACCAATTTTCCAGAAAATTCACGTTCCCGGGTGGAAAGTGGGTGGTTAAAAGGGACAAAATTGAGTACCAATGCGATTTACTTCAAACTCATTTCCAAAGATCTATATGACAATTCATTCAAATTTGCATACCAATTTTCTGGAAAATTCACATTCCCGGGTGGAAAGTGGGTGGTTAAAGGGGACAAAATTGAGTTCTTATGCGATTTACTTCAAACTCATTTTCAAAGATCCATATGAAAATTCATTCAAAACTGCATACCAATTTTCTGGAAAATTCACATTCCCGGGTGGAAAGTGGGTGGTAAAAAGGGCAAAAATTGGGTTTTTATGCGATTTACTTAAAACTCATTTCCAAAGATTTATTTGATAATTCATTCAAATCTGCGTACCAATTTTCCTGAAAACTAGCCCCCCTGGGTGGAAAGTGGGTGCCAAAAGGGACAAAATTGAATTCTTATGTGATTTAATTAAAACTCATTTCCAAAGATCTATATGACAATTCATTCAAATCTGCAACCAAAAATTCACATTCCGGGGTGGAAAGTGGGTGGTTAAAAGGGACAAAATTGAGTTCTTATGCGATTTACTTAAAACTCATTTCCAAAGATCTATATGACAATTCATTCAAATCTGCATACCAATTTTCCGGAAATTTCACACCCCTGAGTGAAAAGTGTGTGGTAAACAATGACAAAATTGAGTTGTTATGCGATTTACTTCAAACTCATTTTCAAAGATCAATATAAAAATTCATTCAAAACTGCATACCAATTTTCTCGAAAATTCACATTCCCGGGTGAAAAGTGGGTGGTAAAACGGGCCAAAATTGAGTTCTTATGCGATTTACTTAAAACTCATTTCCAAAGATTTATTTGATAATTCATTCAAATCTGCGTACCAATTTTCCTGAAAACTTGCCCCCCTGGGTGGAAAGTGGGTGCCAAAAGGGACAAAATTGAGTTTTTATGCGATTTAGTTTAAACTCATTTTCAAAGATCTATATGAAAATTCAATCAAATCTGCATACCAATTTTCTGGAAAATTTACATTCCCGGGTGGAAAGTGGATAGTTAAAAGGGACAAAATTGAGTTCTTTTGAGATTTACTTAAAACTCATTTCCAAAGATCTATATGACAATTCATTCAAATCTGCATACCAATTTTCCGGAAAACTAACCCCCTGGGTGGAAAGTGGGTGGTTTAAAGGGCCAAAGTTGAGTTCTGATGCGATTTGCTTCAAACTCATTTACAAAGATCTATATGAAAATTCAATCAAAACTGCATCCCAATTTTCTGGAAAATTCACATTCCCGGGTGGAAAGTGGATGGTTAAAAGGGACAAAATTGAGTTCTTATGAGATTTACTTAAAACTCATTTGCAAAGATCTATGTGACAATTCGTTCAAATCTGCATACCAATTTTCCGGAAAATTCACACCCCTGGGTGAAAAGTGGGTGGTTAAAAATGATTAAATTGAGTTCTTATGCGATTTACTTCAAACTCATTTTCAAAGATCTATATGAAAGTTCATTCAAAGCTGCACACAAATTTTCCGGAAAATTCACATTCCCATATGGAAAGTGGGTGGTAAAACGGGCCAAAATTGAGTTCTTATGCGATTTACTTAAAACTCATTTCCAAAGATCTATATGATAATTCATTCAAATCTGCGTACCAATTTTCCTGAAAACTAGCCCCCCTGGGTGGAAAGTGGGTGCCAAAAGGGACAAAATTGAATTCTTATGTGATTTAATTAAAACTCATTTTCAAAGATTTATATGAAAATTCAATCAAAATTGCATACCAATTTTCCGGAAAATTCACCCACCTGAGTGGAAAGTATGTGGTAAAAAGGGCGAAAGCTGAGTTTTAATGCGGTTTGCTTCAAACTCATTTTCAAAGATCTATTTGAAAATTCAATTAAAACTGCTTACCAATTTTCCAGAAAATTCACATTCCCGGGTGGAAAGTGGGTGGTTAAAAGGGACAAAATTGAGTTCTAATGCGATTTACTTAAAACTCATTTCCAAAGATCTATATGACAATTCATTCAAATCTGCATACCAATTTTCCGGAAAATTCACATTCCCGGGTGGAAAGTGGGTGGGAAAAAGGGCCAAAATTGAGTTCTTATGCGATTTACCTCAAACTCATTTTCAAAGATCTATATGAAAATTCAATTAAAACTGCTTACCAATTTTCCGGAAAATTCACATTCCCGGGTGGAAAGTGGGTGGTTAAAAGGGACAAAATTGAGTTCTTATGCGTTTTACTTCAAACTCATTTTCAAAGATCTATATGAAAATTCAATCAAAGCTGCATACCAATTTTCTCGAAAATTCACATTCCCGGGTGGAAAGTGGGTGGTTAAAAAGCTAAAGTTGAGTTCTTATACAATTTGCTTCAAACTCATTTTTAAAGATCAATATTAAAATTCATTAAAACTCCATACCATTTTTCCGGAAAATTCAAATTCCCGGGTGGAGAGTGGGTGGTAAAAGGGTCAAAATTGAGTTCTTATGCTATTTTGTTAAAACTCATTTCCAAAGATCTATATGATAATTCATTCAAATCTGCGTACCAATTTTCCAGAAAATTTACATTCCCTGGTGGAAAGTGAGTGGTAAAAAGGGACAAAATTGAGTTTTTATGCGACTTACTTAAAACTCATTTCCAAAGATCTATATGACAATTTATTCAAAACTGCATACATATTTTCCAGAAAACTAACCCCCCTGGGTGGAAAGTGGGTGGTAAAAAGGCCAAAGTTGAGTTCTTATGCGACTAACTTAAAGCTCATTTCCAAAGATCTATATAAAAATTTATTCAAAACTGCATAACAATTTTCCGGAAAATTTACATTCCCGGGTGGAATGTGGGTGGTTAAAAGGGACAAAATTGAGTTCTTATGCGATTTACTTAAAACTAATTTTCAAAGATCTATATGACAATTCATTCAAATCTGCATACCAATTTTCCGGAAACTTCACACCCCTGAGTGAAAAGTGTGTGGTAAACAATGACAAAATTGAGTTCTTATGCGATTTGCTTCAAACTCATTTTCAAAGATCAATATAAAAATTCATTCAAGACTGCATACCAATTTTCTCGAAAATTCACATTCCCGGGTGGAAAGTGGGTGGTAAAAAATGACAAAATTGAGTTCTTATGCGATTTACTTAAAACTCATTTCCAAAGATCTATATGATAATTCATTCAAATCTGCGAACCAATTTTCCAGAAAATTTACATTCCCTGGTGGAAAGTGAGTGGTAAAAAGGGACAAAATTGAGTTTTTATGCGACTTACTTTAAGCTCATTTCCAAAGATCTATATGACAATTTATTCAAAACTCCATACCAATTTTCCGGAAAAATAACCCCCCTGGGTGGAAAGTGGGTGGTAAAAAGGCCAAAGTTGAGTTCTTATGCGACTTACTTAAAGCTCATTTCCAAAGATATATCTAAAAATTTATTCAAAACTGCATAACAATTTTCTCGAAAATTCACATTCCCGGGTGGAAAGTGGGTGGTAAAAAATGACAAAATTGAGTTCTAATGCGATTTACTTAAAACTCATTTCCAAAGATCTATATGACAATTCATTCAAATCTGCATACCAATTTTCCGGAAAATTCACATTCCCGGGTGGAAAGTGGGTGGGAAAAAGGGCCAAAATTGAGTTCTTATGCGATTTGCTTCAAACTCATTTTCAAAGATCTATATGATAATTCATTCAAATCTGCGAACCAATTTTCCAGAAAATTTACATTCCCGGGTGGAAAGTGGGTGGGAAAAAGGGCCAAAATTGAGTTCTTATGCGATTTGCTTCAAACTCATTTTCAAAGATCTATATGAAAATTCAATCAAAACTGCATACCAATTTTCTGGAAAATTCACATTCCCGGGTGGAAAGTGGATGGTTAAAAGGGACAAAATTGAGTTTTTATGCGATTTACTTAAAACTTATTTCCAAAGATCTATATGACAATTCATTCAAAACTGCATACCAATTTTCCGGAAAACTAGCCCACCTGGGTGGAAAGTGGGTGGTAAAAACGCCAAAGTTGAGTTCTTATGCGATGTACTTAAGCCTCATTTTCAAAGATTTGAATGACAATTCAATCAAAACTGCATACCAATTTTCCAGAAAATTCACATTCCCGGGTGGAAAGTGGGTGGTAAAAAGGGACAAAATTGAGTTCTTATGCGATTTACTTAAAACTCATTTCCAAAAATCTATATGACAATTCATTCAAATCTGCATACCAATTTCCCGGAAAATTCACACCCCTGGATGAAAAGTGGGTGGTTAAAAGACCAAGGTTGAGTTCTTATGCGATTTGCTTCAAACTCATTTCCAAAGATCTATATGAAAATTCATTTAAAAATGCATACCAAATTTTCTTAAATTTCACCCCCCAGGGTGGAAAGTGGGTGGTAAAAAGGCCAAAGTTGAGTTTTTATTCGATTTGCTTCAAATTCATTTTCAAAGATTTATATGAAAATTGATTCAAATCTGCGTACCAATTTTCCGAAAAATTCACCGAACTGAGTGGAAAGTGGGTGGTAAAAAGGGCGAAAGTTTAGTTTTTATGCGATTTACTTCAAACTCATTTCCAAAGATCTATATGACAATTCATTCAAAACTGCATACCAATATTCCGGAAATTCGAACAGTTGGGTAAGAAACGTGTGGTAAAAAGGGCATACGAGCGAAAGTTTACTTTTCGTGCGATATGATTCAAATTATTTTCAAAGCTTCACTTTCAAAAGTATATGCAACGTCATTAACAAATCTCGGAAAATCCGCTTGAAAAGTCTGAAAATTGGCGGAAAGCCGTTGTATGCAATTTATTTGTTTTGCAACCGATTAGTTCTATATTAATTTTCAATTGCGAAAAATTGTTTAAAAAACACACTTTAGTTATTTACCACAGGGACCGTTAATAACGGTTATACAATAAAATTGTAAAACAAAAATCTTTCGGAAGGAATGGCCATACACATTATTGAAATATATGAAACTTTATTGATTTTCATTTACACCAGTAAATAATTATTAAAGTTGATTTTTAAAAAAATAAAAATTTATATATATAAATCCTATCATGATTTTTATACTCTTTTTTAATTTTTTTAAAAAAAAAAGAAAAAAGAGTATATTGGGTTTGTGAAATATCCGTCTGTCCGTATGAACGTGGTTTTTCCACAGTTTTGAAGCTAGACCAACCAAACTTGGTATACATGTTGGTATGTATATACCATAGGCAGACAAAGTGTCAAGATCTCCCCACCACCCCCACCCCTTCCCCCACAAGCCGCAAAAACCTATATTTTCCACAGTTTTATAGCTAGAGTAACCAAATTTAGCACAAGTGCTACTTATCACATCCTTGCTTGTCTGACAAAAACGCCCACCACCACAAATAAGCAAAGTCTGTATCTCCCACACCTCTTTAGTTAGAGTCACCAAATTTTGGAGGTTGAATTCTATTGTCCTATTAAATAGATTGGATAGAAATCATTTTGCCACGCCCACCCCCGCCCTTGCAATCGAGCAATGTTTGTTTCTCCCGAATCTGTACAACGGGCACAACCAAACTTAAATTGATGGCAAAACTTGAAAGATTTGAGCAAAAATACAATTCACTTTTTCCGGAGAATCCATCCCCTTTTCCACAAAACACTTTTGAAATAAAAGAGTGAGTGTGAATGTGCAACGACAAAGCGGCAGGATCAAGAGGAATTTTAAGAGAGCTATTTTGCATTGATTTAAAAGCAATGATGACAAATCGGAACCAAGAGCTACACCACATTAAAAATGTATATGAGCTGTCATTTACAAAATGAGTCGCGGCAAAGCAAGAAGCTACAACCTTTGGCTGGGCCAGCAATCCCAAGGCAACCAAAGCCGACACCTGAAGCATCAATTAAATGCCTCGCAGGCTCGCGTGAAGCATTTGGGAGCTGTGCTTCAGATGGCTGGTATGCTGGAGGAGCCACAGCAGATACAGCAACAACAACAACAACAAATTCAGCGCCTATTTTTCTAACAGCGTTTTGGCTTGCTTCAGCCGCAGCAACAACAACAATCGCAGCTACAACAGCAGCTGCAAAAACAATAGCCGCAGCAACAACAACAACCGCAGCTACAACAACAGCAGCAAACGCCATCGAGCCTACTTGGCGAATTGAAAATAAGCGTTGACGAAAATTAATTAAAATATAACTTTGTTTAATTATTATTTGAATATTTTTTTAATTTTTATATTATTTTTTTAATTTTTGGAAAAAAAAAAATATATTAGGTTTGTGAAGTGTCTGTCTGTCCGTCCGTATGAACGCAGGTTTTTTCCACAGTTTTGAAGCTAGAGCAACCAAACTTGGTATACATGTTGGTATATACCATAGTCAGACAAAGTGTCAAGATCTACCCCCCCGCCCACCCCTTCCAACCTTTACTGGAAAAACCTATAACTCCCATAGTTTTATAGCTAGAGTAACCAAATTTAGCACAAGGGCTGCTTATTACATCCTTTATTGATCTGACTAAAAAAAATTGGCCACGCCCACCCCCGCCCCCATAAATAAGCAAAGTCGGTATCTCCCACAACCCTTTTTTTGTCGAAACAACTTTTCTGTTTTTAAGTACGAAACTTAGTGTTGCATAAATGCTTTATCGCTGCATTTAAAAGTGTCAACGCAGATGCAATGCAGCTCGAGGTACTTGTTGATACCGCCAACAAAAAAACAATTACCGAGAAAGCAACGCAGTGGACTATTGAAAGCTGTCGGTCCTTCAATACAATCCAGGATTACGTTCTGAAAAATTTATTTTCCGAATTTGTCAAATTAACATTTGAATGACAGTTAAATAAAAACTGCATACCAATTTTCCAGAAAATTCACATTCCAGGGTGAAAAGTGGGTGGTAAAATGGGACAAAATTGACTTCTTATCCGATTTACTTAAAACTCATTTTCAAAGATCTATATAAAAATTCATTCAAATCTGGGTACCAATTTTCCTGAAAACTAGCCCCCCTGGGTGGAAAGTGGGTGCCAAATGGGACAAAATTGAATTCTTATGTGATTTCATTAAAACTCATTTTCAAAGATTTATATGAAAATTCAATCAAAATTGCATACCAATTTTCTGGAAAATTCACATTCCCGGGTGGAAAGTGGGTGGTAAAAAATGACAAAATTGAATTCTTATGCGATTTACTTAAAACTCATTTCCAAAGATCTATATGACAATTCATTCAAATCTGCGTACCAATTTTCCAGAAAATTCACACCCCTGGGTGAAAAGTGGGTGGTAAATAATGACAAAATTGAGTTCTTATGCGATTTACTTCAAACTCATTTTCAAAGACCTATATGAAAGTTCATTCAAAACTGCATACCAATTTTCCGGAAAATTCACATTTCCGGGTGGAAAGTGGGTGGTAAAATGGGACAAAATTGGGTATTTATGCGATTTGCTTCAAACTCATTTTCAAAGATCTATATGAAAATTCAATCAAAACTGCATACCAATTTTCTGGAAAATTCACATTCCCGGGTGGAAAGTGGGTGGCAAAAAATTAAAAATTGAATTCTTATGCGATTTACTTAAAACTCATTTCCAAAGATCTATATGACAATTCATTCAAATCTGCGTACCAATTTTCCGGAAAACTCACATTCCCGGGTGGAAAGTGGGTGGTAAAAAGGGACAAAATTGAGTTCTTATGTGATTTACTTAAAACTCATTTTCAAAGATCTATATAAAAATTCATTCAAATCTGGGTACCAATTTTCCTAAAAAATAGCCCCCTTGGGTGGAAAGTGGGTGCCAAAAGGGACAAAATTGAATTCGTATGTGATTTCATTAAAACTCATTTTCAAAGATTTATATGAAAATTCAATCAAAATTGCATACCAATTTTCTGGAAAATTCACATTCCCGGGTGGAAAGTGGGTGGTAAAATGGGACAAAATTGAGTTCTTATCCGATTTACTTAAAACTCATTTCCAAAGATCTATATGACAATTCATTCAAAACTGCATACCAATTTTCCGGAAAACTAACCCACCTGGGTGGAAAGTGGGTGCCAAAAGGGACAAAATTGAATTCTTACGCGATTTAATTAAAACTCATTTTCAAAGATCTATATGAAAGTTCATTCAAAACTGCGTACCAATTTTCCGGAAAACTCACATTCCCGGGTGGAAAGTGGGTGGTAAAAAGGGACAAAATTGAGTTCTTATGTGATTAACTTAAAACTCATTTTCAAAGATCTATATGACAATTCATTCAAATCTGCGTACCAATTTTCCAGAAAATTCACACCCCTGGGTGAAAAGTGGGTGGTAAATAATGACAAAATTGAGTTCTTATGCGATTTACTTCAAACTCATTTTCAAAGACCTATATGAAAGTTCATTCAAAACTGCATACCAATTTTCCGGAAAATTCACATTCCCGGGTGGAAAGTGGGTGGTAAAATGGGACAAAATTGGGTATTTATGCGATTTGCTTCAAACTCATTTTCAAAGATCCATATGAAAATTCAATTAAAACTGCATACCAATTTTCTGGAAAATTCACATTCCCGGGTGGAAAGTGGGTGGCAAAAAATGAAAAATTGAATTCTTATGCGATTTACTTAAAACTCATTTCCAAAGATCTATATGACAATTCATTCAAATCTGCGTACCAATTTTCCGGAAAACTCACATTCCCGGGTGGAAAGTGGGTGGTAAAAAGGGACAAAATTGAGTTCTTATGTGATTTACTTAAAACTCATTTTCAAAGATCTATATAAAAATTCATTCAAATCTGGGTACCAATTTTCCTGAAAACTAGCCCCCTTGGGTGGAAAGTGGGTGCCAACAGGGACAAAATTGAATTCTTATGTGATTTAATTAAAACTTATTTCCAAAGATCTATAAAACAATTCAATCAAAACTGCATACCAATTTTCCAGAAAATTCACATTCCCGGGTGAAAAGTGGGTGGTAAAATGGGACAAAATTGAGTTCTTATGCGATTTACTTAAAACTCATTTCCAAAGATCTATATGACAATTCATTCAAATCTGGGTACCAATTTTCCTGAAAACTAGCCCCCCTGGGTGGAAAGTGGGTGCCAAATGGGACAAAATTGAATTCTTATGTGATTTAATTAAAACTCATTTTCAAAGATTTATATGAAAATTCAATCAAAATTGCATACCAATTTTCTGGAAAATTCACATTCCCGGGTGGAAAGTGGGTGGTAAAAAATGACAAAATTGAATTCTTATGCGATTTACTTAAAACTCATTTCCAAAGATCTATATGACAATTCATTCAAATCTGCGTACCAATTTTCCAGAAAATTCACACCCCTGGGTGAAAAGTGGGTGGTAAATAATGACAAAATTGAGTTCTTATGCGATTTACTTCAAACTCATTTTCAAAGACCTATATGAAAGTTCATTCAAAACTGCATACCAATTTTCTGGAAAATTCACATTCCCGGGTGGAAAGTGGGTGGCAAAAAATTAAAAATTGAATTCTTATGCGATTTACTTAAAACTCATTTCCAAAGATCTATATGACAATTCATTCAAATCTGCGTACCAATTTTCCGGAAAACTCACATTCCCGGGTGGAAAGTGGGTGGTAAAAAGGGACAAAATTGAGTTCTTATGTGATTTACTTAAAACTCATTTTTAAAGATCTATATAAGAATTCATTCAAATCTGGGTACCAATTTTCCTGAAAACTAGCCCCCTTGGGTGGAAAGTGGGTGCCAAAAGGGACAAAATTGAATTCTTATGTGATTTAATTAAAACTCATTTTCAAAGATCTATATGAAAATTCAATCAAAACTGCATACCAATTTTCTGGAAAATTCACATTCCCGGGTGGAAAGTGGGTGGTAAAAAATGACAAAATTGAATTCTTATGCGATTTACTTAAAACTCATTTTCAAAGATCTATATGACAATTCATTCAAATCTGCGTACCAATTTTCCAGAAAATTCACACCCCTGGGTGAAAAGTGGGTGGAAAAAATTACAAAATTGAGTTCTTATGCGATTTACTTCAAACTCATTTTCAAAGACCTATATGAAAGTTCATTCAAAACTGCATACCAATTTTCCGGAAAATTCACATTCCCGGGTGGAAAGTGGGTGGTAAAAAGGGACAAAATTGGGTTTTTATGCGATTTGCTTCAAACTCATTTTCAAAGATCTATATAAAAATTCATTCAAATCTGGGTACCAATTTTCCTGAAAACTAGCCCCCCTGGGTGGAAAGTGGGTGCCAAAAGCGACAAAATTGAATTCATATGTGATTTAATTAAAACTCATTTTCAAAGATTTATATGAAAATTCAATCAAAATTGCATACCAATTTTCTGGAAAATTCACAGTCCCGGGTGGAAAGTGGATGGTTAAAAGGGACAAAATTGAGTTCTTATGCGATTTGCTTCAAACTCATTTTCAAAGATCAATATAAAAATTCATTCAAAACTGCATACCAATTTTCTCGAAAATTCACATTCCCGGGTGGAAAGTGGATGGTTAAAAGGGACAAAATTGAGTTCTTATGAGATTTACTTAAAACTCATTTTCAAAGATCTATATGAAAATTCAATCAAAATTGCATACCAATTTTCTGGAAAATTCACATTCCCGGGTGGAAAGTGGGTGGCAAAAAATGAAAAATTGAATTCTTATGCGATTTACTTCAAACTCATTTCCAAAGATCTATATGACAATTCATTCAAATCTGCATACCAATTTTCCGGAAAATTCACACCCCTGGGTGAAAAGTGGGTGGTAAAAAATGACAAAATTGAGTTCTTATGCGATTTACTTCAAACTCATTTTCAAAGATCTATATGAAAGTTCATTCCAAACTGCATACCAATTTTCCGGAAAATTCACATTCACTGGTGGAAAGTAGGTGGTAAAAAGGGCCAAAATTGAGTTTTTATTCGATTTGCTTCAAATTCATTTTCAAAGATTTATATGAAAATTGATTCAAATCTGCGTACCAATTTTCCGAAAAATTCACCGAACTGAGTGGAAAGTGGGTGGTAAAAAGGGCGAAAGTTTAGTTTTTATGCGATTTACTTCAAACTCATTTCCAAAGATCTATATGACAATTCATTGAAAACTGCATACCAATATTC
Source organism: Hirtodrosophila cameraria (assembly GCA_949708635.1). Lineage (NCBI taxonomy): Eukaryota > Metazoa > Arthropoda > Insecta > Diptera > Drosophilidae > Hirtodrosophila > Hirtodrosophila cameraria. Next base: position 41,661,221 of record OX453090.1, read on the forward strand.
CGGAAATTCGAACAGTTGGGTAAGAAACGTGTGGTAAAAAGGGCATACGAGCGAAAGTTTACTTTTCGTGCGATATGATTCAAATTATTTTCAAAGCTTCACTTTCAAAAGTATATGCAACGTCATTAACAAATCTCGGAAAATCCGCTTGAAAAGTCTGAAAATTGGCGGAAAGCCGTTGTATGCAATTTATTTGTTTTGCAACCGATTAGTTCTATATTAATTTTCAATTGCGAAAAATTGTTTAAAAAACACACTTTAGTTATTTACCACAGGGACCGTTAATAACGGTTATACAATAAAATTGTAAAACAAAAATCTTTCGGAAGGAATGGCCATACACATTATTGAAATATATGAAACTTTATTGATTTTCATTTACACCAGTAAATAATTATTAAAGTTGATTTTTAAAAAAATAAAAATTTATATATATAAATCCTATCATGATTTTTATACTCTTTTTTAATTTTTTAAAAAAAAAAAGAAAAAAGAGTATATTGGGTTTGTGAAATATCCGTCTGTCCGTATGAACGTGGTTTTTCCACAGTTTTGAAGCTAGACCAACCAAACTTGGTATACATGTTGGTATGTATATACCATAGGCAGACAAAGTGTCAAGATCTCCCCACCACCCCCACCCCTTCCCCCACAAGCCGCAAAAACCTATATTTTCCACAGTTTTATAGCTAGAGTAACCAAATTTAGCACAAGTGCTACTTATCACATCCTTGCTTGTCTGACAAAAACGCCCACCACCACAAATAAGCAAAGTCTGTATCTCCCACACCTCTTTAGTTAGAGCCACCAAATTTTGGAGGTTGAATTCTATTGTCCTATTAAATAGATTGGATAGAAATCATTTTGCCACGCCCACCCCCGCCCTTGCAATCGAGCAATGTTTGTTTCTCCCGAATCTGTACAACGGGCACAACCAAACTTAAATTGATGGCAAAACTTGAAAGATTTGAGCAAAAATACAATTCACTATTTCCGGAGAATCCATCCCCTTTTCCACAAAACACTTTTGAAATAAAAGAGTGAGTGTGAATGTGCAACGACAAAGCGGCAGGATCAAGAGGAATTTTAAGAGAGCTATTTTGCATTGATTTAAAAGCAATGATGACAAATCGGAACCACATTAAAAATGTATATGAGCTGTCATTTACAAAATGAGTCGCGGCAAAGCAAGAAGCTACAACCTTTGGCTGGGCCAGCAATCCCAAGGCAACCAAAGCCGACACCTGAAGCATCAATTAAATGCCTCGCAGGCTCGCGTGAAGCATTTGGGAGCTGTGCTTCAGATGGCTGGTATGCTGGAGGAGCCACAGCAGATACAGCAACAACAACAACAACAAATTCAGCGCCTATTTTTCTAACAGCGTTTTGGCTTGCTTCAGCCGCAGCAACAACAACAATCGCAGCTACAACAGCAGCTGCAAAAACAATAGCCGCAGCAACAACAACAACCGCAGCTACAACAACAGCAGCAAACGCCATCGAGCCTACTTGGCGAATTGAAAATAAGCGTTGACGAAAATTAATTAAAATATAACTTTGTTTAATTATTATTTGAATATTTTTTTAATTTTTATATTATTTTTTTAATTTTTGGAAAAAAAAAATATATTAGGTTTGTGAAGTGTCTGTCTGTCCGTCCGTATGAACGCAGGTTTTTTCCACAGTTTTGAAGCTAGAGCAACCAAACTTGGTATACATGTTGGTATATACCATAGTCAGACAAAGTGTCAAGATCTACCCCCCCGCCCACCCCTTCCAACCTTTACTGGAAAAACCTATAACTCCCATAGTTTTATAGCTAGAGTAACCAAATTTAGCACAAGGGCTGCTTATTACATCCTTTATTGATCTGACTAAAAAAAATTGGCCACGCCCACCCCCGCCCCCACAAATAAGCAAAGTCGGTATCTCCCACAACCCTTTTTTTGTCGAAACAACTTTTCTGTTTTTAAGTACGAAACTTAGTGTTGCATAAATGCTTTATCGCTGCATTTAAAAGTGTCAACGCAGATGCAATGCAGCTCGAGGTACTTGTTGATACCGCCAACAAAAAAACAATTACCGAGAAAGCAACGCAGTGGACTATTGAAAGCTGTCGGTCCTTCAATACAATCCAGGATTACGTTCTGAAAAATTTATTTTCCGAATTTGTCAAATTAACATTTGAATGACAGTTAAATAAAAACTGCATACCAATTTTCCAGAAAATTCACATTCCAGGGTGAAAAGTGGGTGGTAAAATGGGACAAAATTGAGTTCTTATCCGATTTACTTAAAACTCATTTCCAAAGATCCATATGACAATTCATTCAAAACTGCATACCAATTTTCCGGAAAACTAACCCACCTGGGTGGAAAGTGGGTGCCAAAAGGGACAAAATTGAATTCTTACGCGATTTAATTAAAACTCATTTTCAAAGATCTATATGAAAGTTCATTTAAAACTGCGTACCAATTTTCCGGAAAACTCACATTCCCGGGTGGAAAGTGGGTGGTAAAAAGGGACAAAATTGAGTTCTTATGTGATTTACTTAAAACTCATTTTCAAAGATCTATATAAAAATTCATTCAAATCTGGGTACCAATTTTCCTGAAAACTAGCCCCCCTGGGTGGAAAGTGGGTGCCAAATGGGACAAAATTGAATTCTTATGTGATTTCATTAAAACTCATTTTCAAAGATTTATATGAAAATTCAATCAAAATTGCATACCAATTTTCTGGAAAATTCACATTCCCGGGTGGAAAGTGGGTGGTAAAAAATGACAAAATTGAATTCTTATGCGATTTACTTAAAACTCATTTCCAAAGATCTATATGACAATTCATTCAAATCTGCGTACCAATTTTCCAGAAAATTCACACCCCTGGGTGAAAAGTGGGTGGTAAATAATGACAAAATTGAGTTCTTATGCGATTTACTTCAAACTCATTTTCAAAGACCTATATGAAAGTTCATTCAAAACTGCATACCAATTTTCCGGAAAATTCACATTTCCGGGTGGAAAGTGGGTGGTAAAATGTGACAAAATTGGGTATTTATGCGATTTGCTTCAAACTCATTTTCAAAGATCTATATGAAAATTCAATCAAAACTGCATACCAATTTTCTGGAAAATTCACATTCCCGGGTGGAAAGTGGGTGGTAAAAAATGACAAAATTGAATTCTTATGCGATTTACTTAAAACTCATTTCCAAAGATCTATATGACAATTCATTCAAATCTGCGTACCAATTTTCCAGAAAATTCACACCCCTGGGTGAAAAGTGGGTGGTAAATAATGACAAAATTGAGTTCTTATGCGATTTACTTCAAACTCATTTTCAAAGACCTATATGAAAGTTCATTCAAAACTGCATACCAATTTTCCGGAAAATTCACATTTCCGGGTGGAAAGTGGGTGGTAAAATGTGACAAAATTGGGTATTTATGCGATTTGCTTCAAACTCATTTTCAAAGATCTATATGAAAATTCAATCAAAACTGCATACCAATTTTCTGGAAAATTCACATTCCCGGGTGGAAAGTGGGTGGCAAAAAATTAAAAATTGAATTCTTATGCGATTTACTTAAAACTCATTTCCAAAGATCTATATGACAATTCATTCAAATCTGCGTACCAATTTTCCAGAAAATTCACACCCCTGGGTGAAAAGTGGGTGGTAAATAATGACAAAATTGAGTTCTTATGCGATTTACTTCAAACTCATTTTCAAAGACCTATATGAAAGTTCATTCAAAACTGCATACCAATTTTCCGGAAAATTCACATTTCCGGGTGGAAAGTGGGTGGTAAAATGTGACAAAATTGGGTATTTATGCGATTTGCTTCAAACTCATTTTCAAAGATCTATATGAAAATTCAATCAAAACTGCATACCAATTTTCTGGAAAATTCACATTCCCGGGTGGAAAGTGGGTGGCAAAAAATTAAAAATTGAATTCTTATGCGATTTACTTAAAACTCATTTCCAAAGATCTATATGACAATTCATTCAAATCTGCGTACCAATTTTCCGGAAAACTCACATTCCCGGGTGGAAAGTGGGTGGTAAAAAGGGACAAAATTGAGTTCTTATGTGATTTACTTAAAACTCATTTTCAAAGATCTATATAAAAATTCATTCAAATCTGGGTACCAATTTTCCTGAAAACTAGCCCCCTTGGGTGGAAAGTGGGTGCCACAAGGGACAAAATTGAATTCGTATGTGATTTCATTAAAACTCATTTTCAAAGATTTATATGAAAATTCAATCAAAATTGCATACCAATTTTCTGGAAAATTCACATTCCCGGGTGGAAAGTGGGTGGTAAAATGGGACAAAATTGAATTCTTATCCGATTTACTTAAAACTCATTTCCAAAGATCTATATGACAATTCATTCAAAACTGCATACCAATTTTCCGGAAAACTAACCCACCTGGGTGGAAAGTGGGTGCCAAAAGGGACAAAATTGAATTCTTACGCGATTTAATTAAAACTCATTTTCAAAGATCTATATGAAAGTTCATTCAAAACTGCGTACCAATTTTCCGGAAAACTCACATTCCCGGGTGGAAAGTGGGTGGTAAAAAGGGACAAAATTGAGTTCTTATGTGATTTACTTAAAACTCATTTTCAAAGATCTATATGACAATTCATTCAAATCTGCGTACCAATTTTCCAGAAAATTCACACCCCTGGGTGAAAAGTGGGTGGTAAATAATGACAAAATTGAGTTCTTATGCGATTTACTTCAAACTCATTTTCAAAGACCTATATGAAAGTTCATTCAAAACTGCATACCAATTTTCCGGAAAATTCACATTCCCGGGTGGAAAGTGGGTGGTAAAATGGGACAAAATTGGGTATTTATGCGATTTGCTTCAAACTCATTTTCAAAGATCCATATGAAAATTCAATTAAAACTGCATACCAATTTTCTGGAAAATTCACATTCCCGGGTGGAAAGTGGGTGGCAAAAAATGAAAAATTGAATTCTTATGCGATTTACTTAAAACTCATTTCCAAAGATCTATATGACAATTCATTCAAATCTGCGTACCAATTTTCCGGAAAAATCACATTCCCGGGTGGAAAGTGGGTGGTAAAAAGGGACAAAATTGAGTTCTTATGTGATTTACTTAAAACTCATTTTCAAAGATCTATATAAAAATTCATTCAAATCTGGGTACCAATTTTCCTGAAAACTAGCCCCCTTGGGTGGAAAGTGGGTGCCAACAGGGACAAAATTGAATTCTTATGTGATTTAATTAAAACTAATTTCCAAAGATCTATAAAACAATTCAATCAAAACTGCATACCAATTTTCTGGAAAATTCACATTCCCGGGTGAAAAGTGGGTGGTAAAATGGGACAAAATTGAGTTCTTATGCGATTTACTTAAAACTCATTTCCAAAGATCTATATGACAATTCATTCAAATCTGGGTACCAATTTTCCTGAAAACTAGCCCCCCTGGGTGGAAAGTGGGTGCCAAATGGGACAAAATTGAATTCTTATGTGATTTAATTAAAACTCATTTTCAAAGATTTATATGAAAATTCAATCAAAATTGCATACCAATTTTCTGGAAAATTCACATTCCCGGGTGGAAAGTGGGTGGTAAAAAATGACAAAATTGAATTCTTATGCGATTTACTTAAAACTCATTTTCAAAGATCTATATGAAAGTTCATTCAAAACTGCATACCAATTTTCCGGAAAATTCACATTCCCGGGTGGAAAGTGGGTGGTAAAAAGGGACAAAATTGGGTTTTTATGCGATTTGCTTCAAACTCATTTTCAAAGATCTATATGAAAATTCAATCAAAACTGCATACCAATTTTCTGGAAAATTCACATTCCCGGGTGGAAAGTGGGTGGCAAAAAATTAAAAATTGAATTCTTATGCGATTTACTTAAAACTCATTTCCAAAGATCTATATGACAATTCATTCAAATCTGGGTACCAATTTTCCTGAAAACTAGCCCCCTTGGGTGGAAAGTGGGTGCCAAAAGGGACAAAATTGAATTCTTATGTGATTTAATTAAAACTCATTTTCAAAGATTTATATGAAAATTCAATCAAAATTGCATACCAATTTTCTGGAAAATTCACATTCCCGGGTGGAAAGTAGGTGGTAAAAAATGACAAAATTGAATTCTTATGCGATTTACTTAAAACTCATTTTCAAAGATCTATATGACAATCCATTCAAATCTGCGTACCAATTTTCCAGAAAATTCACACCCCTGGGTGAAAAGTGGGTGGTAAAAAATGACAAAATTGAGTTCTTATGCGATTTACTTCAAACTCATTTTCAAAGACCTATATGAAAGTTCATTCAAAACTGCATACCAATTTTCCGGAAAATTCACATTCCCGGGTGGAAAGTGGGTGGTAAAAAGGGACAAAATTGGGTTTTTATGCGATTTGCTTCAAACTCATTTTCAAAGATCTACCTTAGTAAAATAACTATATGTGCACTGCTTTGAATTGCTTTTCTTTTCAACACCAATTTTCTTGATATATTTTATATTTTTATTTGGTTGGCTCTTAATAAGTAAAAAACAAAAAAGGCAGAAAGAAATTCAATTTAATTTTTTTAAACCAAAAAAAATTCTTTTTGTATGTTTCACATAGAAAATGGGTATAACAGCAAAATATATTTTTTATGAAAAAATATTTCCAAGAAAAAAGTTTAAGGTTTATTAAACTGTCTTAATAATGAATGGAGTTGCCCTTATGTTCCTGCAGCTTCTGCAGCCTGCGGGGCATTGAACCTGCCAAGTTTTGTAGAGTTGATAACTCAATCTTGGCCCATTCTGCAATGATAGCTTGTTTTAACTCCTTCAAGGTATCGTACTGCCTTGTACAGGCATAAACTTTTGCTGCAAGGATGCCCCACAGATCCTCAATCGGATTTAAGTCGGGACTCATTGCCGGCCACTTCATCAACGGTATATTGTGGGTGTCAAAAAAATCCATTGTAGCCCGGGCAACATGAATCGGCGCGTTATCCTGCTGAAATGTCCACTGAACACCATGGAAATGCTCAGCAAATGGAATAAGCTCACTACTAATCAATTATATATATGCTTGAGCATTCATCCTTCCGGATATAAAACATATTGGAGACTTGCCTTTAGCACTAAAGGCAGCCCATATCTTAAGCGATCCACCACCATGGTTCCGCTTGTAACAAGTAGCCCGTGGATGACGCGGATCTCGCCAATATTTATGATGGCCGTCTGGACAGTCCAAATTAAATTTTTTTTCATCACTAAAAATTATATTTTTAAATTCGACGTCACAGAACTTGTCTTTCATAAAAAGCAATGCGCGCATCTTTATGACGTTTAGTTAAGCGGGGTTTGCCAACTTTGTTTTGGTATGTGAGGATAAAATTTTCGTGCAAAATTTGGCTCACACGTTGTCTGGTGATTGTTAACCCGAGTTCTGCTTTGATTTTGTTGCAGCTCATCATATCTTCGGTTGCTAACTGTCGCATGTGTCGTTTTGTACGGTTGCTAATGGTTGAAACTGGACCAAGGCGACGATTTATGCGGTAATCGTCTGGATTCTTTAAAAATTTCGAAATAGTATTTCGATGACGATTAAGTAGTGAAGCGATTCGAACAGTTTTCATGCCGGCTAGTTTCATTCCCTTGATCTTTCCCTGTTCTTCCTCAGACAATTCAGTACCACGAGGCATTTTTAACTAAAAATGCAATTTTTTTAATATTATGGTTGGTTTGATGCATTAATGAGTGCTTACGTACTTAATCAATACGCTTATCACTTTTCCTGTAACGATGCTAACACTGTGACTCTAAAAACACAAAAAGGCATGAATGCACATATATCAGTTTTCTACGTAGAGCGCGACTTTGATTTCTTATCTAAGCTAACGATACTACAAATGGTGTTCAAAGAAGACAATAATTTGCGGTAATTGAACACAACAATAAGAGATAAGAACTGCATATTCAAAACAAACGAGCAGCTTTTACCTTTTAAGAAAACGAAAAAAAAAATTTTGCACATATAGTTATTTTACTAAGGTATATAAAAATTCATTCAAATCTGGGTACCAATTTTCCTGAAAACTAGCCCCCCTGGGTGGAAAGTGGGTGCCAAAAGCGACAAAATTGAATTCATATGTGATTTAATTAAAACTAATTTTCAAAGATTTATATGAAAATTCAATCAAAATTGCATACCAATTTTCTGGAAAATTCACAGTCCCGGGTGGAAACTGGATGGTTAAAAGGGACAAAATTGAGTTCTTATGCGATTTGCTTCAAACTCATTTTCAAAGATCTATATGAAAATTCAATCAAAACTGCATACCAATTTTCTGGAAAATTCACATTCCCGGGTGGAAAGTGGATGGTTAAAAGGGACAAAATTGGGTATTTATGCGATTTGCTTCAAACTCATTTTCAAAGATCTATATGAAAATTCAATCAAAATTGCATAACAATTTTCTGGAAAATTCACATTCCCGGGTGGAAAGTGGGTGGCAAAAAATGAAAAATTGAATTCTTAAGCGATTTACTTCAAACTCATTTCCAAAGATCTATATGACAATTCATTCAAATCTGCATACCAATTTTCCGGAAAATTCACACCCCTGGGTGAAAAGTGGGTGGTAAAAAATGACAAAATTGAGTTCTTATGCGATTTACTTCAAACTCATTTTCAAAGATCTATATGAAAGTTCATTCCAAACTGCATACCAATTTTCCGGAAAATTCACATTCACTGGTGGAAAGTGGGTGGTAAAAAGGGCCAAAATTGAGTTCTTATGCGATTTACTTAAAACTCATTTCCAAAGATCTATATGATAATTCATTCAAATCTGCGTACCAATTTTCCTGAAAACTAGCCCCCATTGGTGGTTGCCAAAAGGGACATAATTGAATTCTTATGTGATTTAATGAAAACTCATTATCAAAGATTTATATGAAAATTCAATCAAAATTGCATACCAATTTTCCGGAAAATTCACCCACTTGAGTGGAAAGTATGTGGTAAAAAGGGCGAAAGTTGAGTTTTAATGCGATTTGCTTCAACTTCATTTTCAAAGATCTATATGAAAATTCAATCAAAACTGCATACTAATTTTCCAGAAAATTCACATTCCCGGGTGGAAAGTGGGTGGTTAAAAGGGACAAAATTGAGTTCTTATGCGATTTACTTAAAACTCATTTCCAAAGATCTATATGACAATTCATTCAAATCTGCATACCAATTTTCCAGAAAATTCACATTCCCGGGTGGAAAGTGGGTGGTTAAAAGGGACAAAATTGAGTTCTTATGTGATTTACTTTAAACTCATTTTCAAAGATCTATATAAAAATTCATTCAAATCTGGGTACCAATTTTCCTGAAAACTAGCCCCCCTGGGTGGAAAGTGGGTGCCAAAAGCGACAAAATTGAATTCTTACGCGATTTGCTTCAAACTCATTTTCCAAGATCTATATGAAAATTCAATCAAAACTGCATACCAATTTTCCAGAAAATTCACATTCCCGGGTGGAAAGTGGGTGGTTAAAAGGGACAAAATTGAGTTCTTATGCGATTTACTTAAAACTCATTTCCAAAGATCTATATGACAATTCAATCAAAACTGCATACTAATTTTCCAGAAAATTCACATTCCCGGGTGGAAAGTGGGTGGTTAAAAGGGACAAAATTGAGTTCTTATGCGATTTACTTAAAACTCATTTCCAAAGATCTATATGACAATTCATTCAAATCTGCATACCAATTTTCCAGAAAATTCACATTCCCGGGTGGAAAGTGGGTGGTTAAAAGGGACAAAATTGAGTTCTTATGTGATTTACTTAAAACTCATTTCCAAAGATCTATATGAAAATTCAATCAAAACTGAATACCAATTTTCTGGAAAATTCACATTCCCGGGTGGAAAGTGGATGGTTAAAAGGGACAAAATTGAGATCTTATGAGATTAACTTAAAACTCATTTTCAAAGATCTATATGAAAATTCAATCAAAATTGCATACCAATTTTCTGGAAAATTCACATTCCCGGGTGGAAAGTGGGTGGTAAAAAATGACAAAATTGAGTTCTTATGCGATTTACTTCAAACTCATTTTCAAAGACCTATATGAAAGTTCATTCAAAACTGCATACCAATTTTCCGTAAAATTCACATTCCCGGGTGGAAAGTGGGTGGTAAAAAGGGACAAAATTGGGTTTTTATGCGATTTGCTTCAAACTCATTTTCAAAGATCTATATAAAAATTCATTCAAATCTAGGTACCAATTTTCCTGAAAAATAACCCCCCTGGGTCGAAAAAGGGTGCCAAAAGCGACAAAATTGAATTCATATGTGATTTAATTAAAACTCATTTTCAAAGATTTATATGAAAATTCAATCAAAATTGCATACCAATTTTCTGAAAAATTCACAGTCCCGGGTGGAAAGTGGATGGTTAAAAGGGACAAAATTGAGTTCTTATGCGATTTGCTTCAAACTCATTTTCAAAGATCTTTATGAAAATTCAATCAAAACTGCATACCAATTTTCTGGAAAATTCACATTCCCGGGTGGAAAGTGGATGGTTAAAAGGGACAAAATTGAGATCTTATGAGATTTACTTAAAACTCATTTTCAAAGATCTATATGAAAATTCAATCAAAATTGCATACCAATTTTCTGGAAAATTCACATTCCCGGGTGGAAAGTGGGTGGCAAAAAATGAAAAATTGGGTTTTTATGCGATTTGCTTCAAACTCATTTTCAAAGATCTATATAAAAATTCATTCAAATCTGGGTACCAATTTTCCTGAAAACTAGCCCCCCTGGGTGGAAAGTGGGTGCCAAAAGCGACAAAATTGAATTCTTATGTGATTTAATTAAAACTCATTTTCAAAGATTTATATGAAAATTCAATCAAAATTGCATACCAATTTTCTGGAAAATTCACAGTCCCGGGTGGAAAGTGGATGGTTAAAAATGACAAAATTGAGTTCTTATGCGATTTGCTTCAAACTCATTTTCAAAGATCTATATGAAAATTCAATCAAAACTGCATACCAATTTTCTGGAAAATTCACATTCCCGGGTGGAAAGTGGATGGTTAAAAGGGACAAAATTGAGTTCTTATGAGATTTACTTAAAACTCATTTTCAAAGATCTATATGAAAATTCAATCAAAATTGCATACCAATTTTCTGGAAAATTCACATTCCCGGGTGGAAAGTGGGTGGCAAAAAATGAAAAATTGAATTCTTATGCGATTTACTTCAAACTCATTTCCAAAGATCTATATGACAATTCATTCAAATCTGCATACCAATTTTCCGGAAAATTCACACCCCTGGGTGAAAAGTGGATGGTTAAAAGGGACAAAATTGAGTTCTTATGCGATTTACTTCAAACTCATTTTCAAAGATCTATATGAAAGTTCATTCCAAACTGCATACCAATTTTCCGGAAAATTCACATTCACTGGTGGAAAGTGGGTGGTAAAAAGGGCCAAAATTGAGTTCTTATGCGATTTACTTAAAACTCATTTCCAAAGATCTATATGATAATTCATTCAAATCTGCGTACCAATTTTCCTGAAAACTAGCCCCCATTGGTGGTTGCCAAAAGGGACATAATTGAATTCTTATGTGATTTAATGAAAACTCATTATCAAAGATTTATATGAAAATTCAATCAAAATTGCATACCAATTTTCCGGAAAATTCACCCACTTGAGTGGAAAGTATGTGGTAAAAAGGGCGAAAGTTGAGTTTTAATGCGATTTGCTTCAACTTCATTTTCAAAGATCTATATGAAAATTCAATCAAAACTGCATACTAATTTTCCAGAAAATTCACATTCCCGGGTGGAAAGTGGGTGGTTAAAAGGGACAAAATTGAGTTCTTATGCGATTTACTTAAAACTCATTTCCAAAGATCTATATGACAATTCATTCAAATCTGCATACCAATTTTCCAGAAAATTCACATTCCCGGGAAAGTGGATGGTTAAAAGGGACAAAATTGAGTTCTTATGAGATTTACTTAAAACTCATTTTCAAAGATCTATATGAAAATTCAATCAAAATTGCATACCAATTTTCTGGAAAATTCACATTCCCGGGTGGAAAGTGGGTGGCAAAAAATGAAAAATTGAATTCTAATGCGATTTACTTCAAACTCATTTCCAAAGATCTATATGACAATTCATTCAAATCTGCATACCAATTTTCCGGAAAATTCACACCCCTGGGTGAAAAGTGGGTGGTGAAAAATGACAAAATTGAGTTCTTATGCGATTTACTTCAAACTCATTTTCAAAGATCTATATGAAAGTTCATTCCAAACTGCATACCAATTTTCCGGAAAATTCACATTCACTGGTGGAAAGTGGGTGGTAAAAAGGGCCAAAAATGAGTTCTTATGCGATTTACTTAAAACTCATTTCCAAAGATCTATATGATAATTCATTCAAATCTGCGTACCAATTTTCCTGAAAACTAGCCCCCCTCGGTGGAAAGTGGGTGCCAAAACGGACAAAATTGAATTCTTATGTGCTTTAATTAAAACTCATTTCCAAAGATCTATATGAAAATTCAATCAAAATTGCATACCAATTTTCTGGAAAATTCACAGTCCCGGGTGGAAAGTGTGTGGTAAAAAGGGCCAAAATTGAGTTCTTATGCGATTTATTTAAAACTCATTTCCAAAGATCCATATGATAATTCATTCAAATCTGCATACCAATTTTCCTGAAAACTTGCCCCGCTGGGTGGAAAGTGGGTGCCAAAAGGGACAAAATTGAATTCTTATGTGATTTAATTAAAACTCATTTTCAAAGATTTATATGAAAATTCAATCAAAATTGCATACCAATTTTCTGGAAAATTCACAGTCCCGGGTGGAAAGTGGATGGTTAAAAATGACAAAATTGAGTTCTTATGCGATTTGCTTCAAACTCATTTTCAAAGATCTATATGAAAATTCAATCAAAATTGCATACCAATTTTCTGAAAAATTCACAGTCCCGGGTGGAAAGTGGATGGTTAAAAGGGACAAAATTGAGTTCTTATGCGATTTGCTTCAAACTCATTTTCAAAGATCTTTATGAAAATTCAATCAAAACTGCATACCAATTTTCTGGAAAATTCACATTCCCGGGTGGAAAGTGGATGGTTAAAAGGGACAAAATTGAGATCTTATGAGATTTACTTAAAACTCATTTTCAAAGATCTATATGAAAATTCAATCAAAATTGCATACCAATTTTCTGGAAAATTCACATTCCCGGGTGGAAAGTGGGTGGCAAAAAATGAAAAATTGGGTTTTTATGCGATTTGCTTCAAACTCATTTTCAAAGATCTATATAAAAATTCATTCAAATCTGGGTACCAATTTTCCTGAAAACTAGCCCCCCTGGGTGGAAAGTGGGTGCCAAAAGCGACAAAATTGAATTCTTATGTGATTTAATTAAAACTCATTTTCAAAGATTTATATGAAAATTCAATCAAAATTGCATACCAATTTTCTGGAAAATTCACAGTCCCGGGTGGAAAGTGGATGGTTAAAAATGACAAAATTGAGTTCTTATGCGATTTGCTTCAAACTCATTTTCAAAGATCTATATGAAAATTCAATCAAAACTGCATACCAATTTTCTGGAAAATTCACATTCCCGGGTGGAAAGTGGATGGTTAAAAGGGACAAAATTGAGTTCTTATGAGATTTACTTAAAACTCATTTTCAAAGATCTATATGAAAATTCAATCAAAATTGCATACCAATTTTCTGGAAAATTCACATTCCCGGGTGGAAAGTGGGTGGCAAAAAATGAAAAATTGAATTCTTATGCGATTTACTTCAAACTCATTTCCAAAGATCTATATGACAATTCATTGAAATCTGCATACCAATTTTCCGGAAAATTCACACCCCTGGGTGAAAAGTGGATGGTTAAAAGGGACAAAATTGAGTTCTTATGCGATTTACTTCAAACTCATTTTCAAAGATCTATATGAAAGTTCATTCCAAACTGCATACCAATTTTCCGGAAAATTCACATTCACTGGTGGAAAGTGGGTGGTAAAAAGGGCCAAAATTGAGTTCTTATGCGATTTACTTAAAACTCATTTCCAAAGATCTATATGATAATTCATTCAAATCTGCGTACCAATTTTCCTGAAAACTAGCCCCCATTGGTGGTTGCCAAAAGGGACATAATTGAATTCTTATGTGATTTAATGAAAACTCATTATCAAAGATTTATATGAAAATTCAATCAAAATTGCATACCAATTTTCCGGAAAATTCACCCACTTGAGTGGAAAGTATGTGGTAAAAAGGGCGAAAGTTGAGTTTTAATGCGATTTGCTTCAACTTCATTTTCAAAGATCTATATGAAAATTCAATCAAAACTGCATACTAATTTTCCAGAAAATTCACATTCCCGGGTGGAAAGTGGGTGGTTAAAAGGGACAAAATTGAGTTCTTATGCGATTTACTTAAAACTCATTTCCAAAGATCTATATGACAATTCATTCAAATCTGCATACCAATTTTCCAGAAAATTCACATTCCCGGGAAAGTGGATGGTTAAAAGGGACAAAATTGAGTTCTTATGAGATTTACTTAAAACTCATTTTCAAAGATCTATATGAAAATTCAATCAAAATTGCATACCAATTTTCTGGAAAATTCACATTCCCGGGTGGAAAGTGGGTGGCAAAAAATGAAAAATTGAATTCTAATGCGATTTACTTCAAACTCATTTCCAAAGATCTATATGACAATTCATTCAAATCTGCATACCAATTTTCCGGAAAATTCACACCCCTGGGTGAAAAGTGGGTGGTGAAAAATGACAAAATTGAGTTCTTATGCGATTTACTTCAAACTCATTTTCAAAGATCTATATGAAAGTTCATTCCAAACTGCATACCAATTTTCCGGAAAATTCACATTCACTGGTGGAAAGTGGGTGGTAAAAAGGGCCAAAAATGAGTTCTTATGCGATTTACTTAAAACTCATTTCCAAAGATCTATATGATAATTCATTCAAATCTGCGTACCAATTTTCCTGAAAACTAGCCCCCCTCGGTGGAAAGTGGGTGCCAAAACGGACAAAATTGAATTCTTATGTGCTTTAATTAAAACTCATTTCCAAAGATCTATATGAAAATTCAATCAAAATTGCATACCAATTTTCTGGAAAATTCACAGTCCCGGGTGGAAAGTGTGTGGTAAAAAGGGCCAAAATTGAGTTCTTATGCGATTTATTTAAAACTCATTTCCAAAGATCCATATGATAATTCATTCAAATCTGCATACCAATTTTCCTGAAAACTTGCCCCGCTGGGTGGAAAGTGGGTGCCAAAAGGGACAAAATTGAATTCTTATGTGATTTAATTAAAACTCATTTTCAAAGATTTATATGAAAATTCAATCAAAATTGCATACCAATTTTCCGGAAAATTCACCCACCTGAGTGGAAAGTATGTGGTAAAAAGGGCGAAAGTTGAGTTTTAATGCGATTTGCTTCAAACTCATTTTCCAAGATCTATATGAAAATTCAATCAAAACTGCATACCAATTTTCTGGAAAATTCACATTCCCAGGTGGAAAGTTGGTGGTTAAAAAAGACAAAATTGAGTTCTTATGCGATTTACTAAAAACTCATTTCCAAAGATCTATATGATAATTCATTCAAATCTGGGTACCAATTTTCCTGAAAACTAGCCCCCCTGGGTGGAAAGTGGGTGCCACAAGGGACAAAATTGAATTCTTATGTGATTTAATTAAAACTCATTTTCAAAGATTTATATGAAAATTCAATCCAAATTGCATACCAATTTTCTGGAAAATTCACATTCCCGGGTGGAAAGTGGGTGGGAAAAAGGGCCAAAATTGGGTGTTTATGCGATTTACTTAAAACTCATTTCCAAAGATCTATATGATAATTCATTCAAATCTGGGTACCAATTTTCCAGAAAATTCACACCCCTGGGTGAAAAGTGGGTGGTAAAAAATGACAAAATTGAGTTCTTATGCGATATACTTAAGCCTCATTTTCAAAGATGAAAAATGAAAATTCCATCAAAACTGAATATCAATTTTCAGGAAAATTCACATTCCGGGTGGAAAGTGAGTGGTAAAAAGGGACAAAATTGAGTTTATGTGCGATTTACTTAAAACTCATTTCCAAAGATCTATATGACAATTCATTCAAATCTGCATACCAATTTTCCTGAAAACTAGCCCCCATGGGTGGAAAGTGGTTGCCAAAAGGGACAAAATTGAATTCTTATGTGATTTAATTAAAACTAATTTTCAAAGATTTATATGAAAATTCAATCAAAATTGCATACCAATTTTCCGGAAAATTCACCCACCTGAGTGGAATGTGGGTTGTAAAAAGGGCAAAGTTGAGTTTTTATGCGATTTGCTTCAAACTCATTTTCATAGATCTATATGAAAATCCAATCAAAACTGTATACCAATTTTCTGGAAAATTCACATTCCCGGGTGGAAAGTTGATGGTTAAAAGGGACAAAATTGAGTTCTTATGAGATTTACCTAAAACTCATTTCCAAAGATCTATATGATAATTCATTCAAATCTGGGTACCAATTTTCCTGAAAACTAGCCCCCCTGAGTGGAAAGTGGGTGCCAAAAGGGACATAATTGAATTCTTATGTGATTTAATTAAAACTCATTTTCAAAGATTTATATGAAAATTCAATCAAAATTGCATACCAATTTTCCGGAAAATTCACCCACTTGAGTGGAAAGTATGTGGTAAAAAGGGCGAAAGTTGAGTTTTAATGCGATTTGCTTCAACTTCATTTTCAAAGATCTATATGAAAATTCAATCAAAACTGCAAACTAATTTTCCAGAAAATTCACATTCCCGGGTGGAAAGTGGGTGGTTAAAAGGGAAAAATTGAGTTCTTATGCGATTTACTTAAAACTCATTTTCAAAGATTTATATGAAAATTCAATCAAAATTGCATACCAATTTTCTGGAAAATTCACATTCCCGGGTGGAAAGTGGGTGGTAAAAAATGACAAAATTGAATTCTTATGTGATTTACTTAAAACTCATTTTCAAAGATCTATATGACAATTCATTCAAATCTGTGTACCAATTTTCCTGAAAACTAGCCCCCCTGGGTGGAAAGTGGGTGCCAAAAGCGACAAAATTGAATTCATATGTGATTTAATTAAAACTCATTTTCAAAGATTTATATGAAAATTCAATCAAAATTGCATACCAATTTTCTGGAAAATTCACATTCCCGGGTGCAAAGTGGATGGTTAAAAGGGACAAAATTGAGTTCTTATGCGATTTACTTCAAACTCATTTTCAAAGACCTATATGAAAGTTCAATCAAAACTGCATACCAATTTTCCGGAAAATTCACATTCCCGGGTGGAAAGTGGGTTGTAAAAAGGGACAAAATTGGGTTTTTATGCGATTTGCTTCAAACTCATTTTCAAAGATCTATATAAAAATTCATTCAAATCTGGGTACCAATTTTCCTGAAAACTAGCCCCCCTGGGTGGAAAGTGGGTGCCAAAAGCGACAAAATTGAATTCATATGTGATTTAATTAAAACTCATTTTCAAAGATTTATATGAAAATTCAATCAAAATTGCATACCAATTTTCTGGAAAATTCACAGTCCCGGGTGGAAAGTGGATGGTTAAAAGGGACAAAATTGAGTTCTTTTGCGATTTGCTTCCAACTCATTTTCAAAGATCTATATGAAAATTCAATCAAAACTGCATACCAATATTCTGGAAAATTCACATTCCCGGGTGGAAAGTGGGTGGGAAAAAGGGCCAAAATTGGGTGTTTATGCGATTTACTTAAAACTCATTTCCAAAGATCTATATGATAATTCATTCAAATCTGGGTACCAATTTTCCAGAAAATTCACACCCCTGGGTGAAAAGTGGGTGGTAAAAAATGACAAAATTGAGTTCTTATGCGATATACTTAAGCCTCATTTTCAAAGATTTATATGAAAATTCAATCAAAATTGCATACCAATTTTCTGGAAAATTCACCCACCTGAGTGGAAAGTATGTGGTAAAAAGGGCGAAAGTTGAGTTTTAATGCGATTTGCTTCAAACTCATTTTCCAAGATCTATATGAAAATTCAATCAAAACTGAATACCAATTTTCCAGAAAATTCACATTCCCAGGTGGAAAGTGGGTGGTTAAAAAAGACAAAATTGAGTTCTTATGCGATTTACTAAAAACTCATTTCCAAAGATCTATATGATAATTCATTCAAATCTGGGTACCAATTTTCCTGAAAACTAGCCCCCCTGGGTGGAAAGTGGGTGCCACAAGGGACAAAATTGAATTATTATGTGATTTAATTAAAACTCATTTTCAAAGATTTATATGAAAATTCAATCAAAATTGCATACCAATTTTCTGGAAAATTCACATTCCCGGGTGGAAAGTGGGTGGTAAAACGGGCCAAAATTGAATTCTTATGCGATTTACTTAAGCCTCATTTTCAAAGATTTGAATGATAATTCAATCAAATTTGCATACCAATTTTCCAGAAAATTCACATTCACTGGTGGAAAGTGGGTGGTAAAAAGGGCCAAAATTGAGTTCTTATACGATTTACTTAAAACTAATTTCCAAAGATCTATATGATAATTCATTCAAATCTGGTTACCAATTTTCCTGAATACTAGCCCCCCTGGGTGGAAAGTGGGTGCCAAAAGCGACAAAATTGAATTCTTATGTGATTTAATTAAAACTCATTTTCAAAGATTTATATGAAAATTCAATCAAAATTGCATACCAATTTTCCGGAAAATTCACATACCTGAGTGGAAAGTATGTGGTAAAATGGGCGAATGTTGAGTTTTAATGCGATTTGCTTCAAAATCATTTCCAAAGATCTATATGATAATTCATTCAAATCTGCGTACCAATTTTCCTGAAAACTAGCCCCCATGGGTGGAAAGTGGTTGCCAAAAGGGACAAAATTGAATTCTTATGTGATTTAATTAAAACTCATTTTCAAAGATTTATATGAAAATTCAATCAAAATTGCTTACCAATTTTCCGGAAAATTCACCCACCTGAGTGGATTGTGGGTGGTAAAAAGGGCAAAGTTGAGTTTTTATGCGATTTGCTTCAAACTCATTTTCAAAGATCTATATAAAAATCCAATCAAAACTGCATACCAATTTTCTGTAAAATTCACATTCCCGGGTGGAAAGTGGGTGGTAAAAAGGGCAAAAATTGGGTTTTTATGCGATTTACTTTAAACTCATTTCCAAAGATTTATTTGATAATTCATTCAAATCTGCGTTTCAATTTTCCGGAAAATTCACATCCCTGGTTGAAAAGTGGTTGGTAAAAAATGACAAAATTGAGTTCTTATGCGATTAACTTCAAACTCATTTTCGAAGATCTATATGAAAGTTCATTCCAAACTGCATACCAATTTTCCGGAAAATTCACATTCACCGGTGGAAAGTGGGTGGTAAAAAGGGCCAAAATTTAGTTCTTATGCGATTTACTTAAAACTCATTTCCAAAGATCTATATGATAATTCATTCAAATCTGGGTACCAATTTTCCTGAAAACTAGCCCCCCTGGGTGGAAAGTGGGTGCCAAAAGGGACAAAATTGAATTCATATGTGATTTAATTAAAACTCATTTTCAAAGATTTATATGAAAATTCAATCAGAATTGCATACCAATTTTCCGGAAAATTCACCCACCTGAGTGGAGAGTATGTGGTAAAAAGGGCGAAAGTTGAGTTTTAATGCGATTTGCTTCAACTTCATTTTCAAAGATCTATATGAAAATTCAATCAAAACTGCATACTAATTTTCCAGAAAATTCACATTCCCGGGTGGAAAGTGGGTGGTTAAAATAGACAAAATTGAGTTCTTATGCGATTTACTTAAAACTCATTTCCAAAGATCTATATGATAATTCATTCAAATCTGGGTACCAATTTTCCTGAAAACTAGCCCCCCTGGGTGGAAAGTGGGTGCCAAAAGGGAAAAAATTGAATTCTTATGTGATTTAAATTAAACTCATTTTCAAAGATTTATATGAAAATTCAATCAGAATTGCATACCAATTTTCCAGAAAATTCACCCACCTGAGTGGAGAGTATGTGGTAAAAAGGGCGAAAGTTGAGTTTTAATGCGATTTGCTTCAACTTCATTTTCAAAGATCTATATGAAAATTCAATCAAAACTGCATACTAATTTTTCCATAAAATTCACATTCCCGGGTGGAAAGTGGGTGGTAAAAATAGACAAAATTGAGTTCTTATGCGATTTACTTCAAACTCATTTTCAAAGATCCATATGAAAATTCATTCAAAACTGCATACCAATTTTCTGGAAAATTCACATTCCCGGATGGAAAGTGGGTGGTAAAAAGGGCAAAAATTGGGTTTATATGCGATTTACTTAAAACTCATTTTCCAAGATCTATATGAAAATTCAATCAAAACTGCATACCAATTTTCCAGAAAATTCACATTCCTAGGTGGAAAGTGGGTGGTTAAAATAGACAAAATTGAGTTCTTATGCGATTTACTAAAAACTCATTTCCAAAGATCTATATGATAATTCATTATAATCTGGGTACCAATTTTCCTGAAAACTAGCCCCCCTTTGTGGAAAGTGGGTGCCAAAAGGGACAAAATTGAATTCTTATGTGATTTAATTAAAACTCATTTTCAAAGATTTATATGAAAATTCAATCAAAATTGCATACCAATTTTCCGGAAAATTCACATCCCTGGGTGAAAAGTGGGTGGTAAAAAATTACAAAATTGAGTTCTTATGCGATATACTTCAAACTCATTTTCAAAGATCTATATGAAAATTCATTCCAAACTGCATACCAATTTTCCGGAAAATTCACATTCACTGGTGGAAAGTGGGTGGTAAAAAGGGCCAAAATTTAGTTCTTATGCGATTTACTTAAAACTCATTTCCAAAGATTTATATGATAATTCATTCAAATCTGGGTACCAATTTTCCTGAAAACTAGCCCCCCTGGGTG
The DNA here is from genome assembly GCA_949708635.1 of Hirtodrosophila cameraria. Lineage (NCBI taxonomy): Eukaryota > Metazoa > Arthropoda > Insecta > Diptera > Drosophilidae > Hirtodrosophila > Hirtodrosophila cameraria. The sequence continues at coordinate 41,682,292 of OX453090.1, forward strand.
GAAAGTGGGTGCCAAAAGGGACAAAATTGAATTCTTATGTGATTTAATTAAAACTCATTTTCAAAGATTTATATGAAAATTCAATCAAAATTGCATACCAATTTTCCGGAAAATTCACCCACCTGAGTGGAAAGTATGTGGTAAAAAGGGCGAAAGTTGAGTTTTAATGCGATTTGCTTCAAACTCATTTTCCAAGATCTATATGAAAATTCAATCAAAACTGCATACCAATTTTCCAGAAAATTCACATTCCCAGGTGGAAAGTGGGTGGTTAAAAAAGACAAAATTGAGTTCTTATGCGATTTACTAAAAACTCATTTCCAAAGATCTATATGATAATTCATTCAAATCTGGGTACCAATTTTCCTGAATACTAGCCCCCCTGGGTGGAAAGTGGTTGCCACAAGGGACAAAATTGAATTCTTATGTGATTTAATTAAAACTCATTTTCAAAGATTTATATGAAAATTCAATCAAAATTGCATACCAATTTTCTGGAAAATTCACATTCCCGGGTGGAAAGTGGGTGGGAAAAAGGGCCAAAATTGAATTCTTATGCGATTTACTTAAAACTCATTTCCAAAGATCTATATGATAATTCATTCAAATCTGGGTACCAATTTTCCAGAAAATTCACACCCCTGGGTGAAAAGTGGGTGGTAAAAAATGACAAAATTGAGTTCTTATGCGATATACTTAAGCCTCATTTTCAAAGATTTCAATCAAAATTCCATCAAAACTGAATATCAATTTTCAGGAAAATTCACATTCCGGGTGGAAAGTGAGTGGTAATAAGGGAAAAAATTGAGTTTATGTGCGATTTACTTAAAACTCATTTCCAAAGATCTATATGACAATTCATTCAAATCTGCATACCAATTTTCCTGAAAACTAGCCCCCATGGGTGGAAAGTGGTTGCCAAAAGGGACAAAATTGAATTCTTATGTGATTTAATTAAAACTCATTTTCAAAGATTTATATGAAAATTCAATCAAAATTGCATACCAATTTTCTGGAAAATTCACCCACCTGAGTGGAATGTGGGTGGTAAAAAGGGCAAAGTTGAGTTTTTATGCGATTTGCTTCAAACTCATTTTCATAGATCTATATGAAAATCCAATCAAAACTGTATACCAATTTTCTGGAAAATTCACATTCCCGGGTGGAAAGTTGATGGTTAAAAGGGACAAAATTGAGTTCATATGAGATTTACCTTAAACTCATTTCCAAAGATCTATATGACAATTCATTCAAATCTGCATACCAATATTCCGAAAAAATTCACACCCCTGGGTGAAAAGTGGGAGGTAAAAAATGACAAAATTGAGTTCTTATGCGATTTACTTCAAACTCATTTTCAAAGATCTATATGAAAGTCCATTCAAAACTGCATACCAATTTTCCGGAAAATTCACATTCCCGGGTGGAAAGTGGGTGGTAAAACGGACCAAAATTGAGTTCTTATGCGATTTACTTAAAACTCATTTCCAAAGATCTATATGATAATTCATTCAAATCTGGGTACCAATTTTCCTGAATACTAGCCCCCCTGGGTGGAAAGTGGGTGCCAAAAGCGACAAAATTGAATTCTTATGTGATTTAATTAAAACTCATTTTCAAAGATTTATATGAAAATTCAATCAAAATTGCATACCAATTTTCCAGAAAATTCACATACCTGAGTGGAAAGTATGTGGTAAAAAGGGCGAATGTTGAGTTTTAATGCGATTTGCTTCAAAATCATTTCCAAAGATCTATATGATAATTCATTCAAATCTGCGTACCAATTTTCCTGAAAACTAGCCCCCATTGGTGGTTGCCAAAAGGGACAAAATTGAATTCTTATGTGATTTAATTAAAACTCACTTTCAAAGATTTATATGAAAATTCAATTAAAATTGCTCACCAATTTTCCGGACAATTCACCCACCTGAGTGGAATGTGGGTGGTAAAAAGGGCAAAGTTGAGTTTTTTTGCGATTTGCTATAAACTCATTTCCAAAGATTTATTTGATAATTCATTCAAATCTGCGTACCAATTTTCCGGAAAATTCACATCCCTGGGTGAAAAGTGGGTGGTAAAAGATTACAAAATTGAGTTCTTATGCGATTTACTTCAAACTCATTTTCAAAGATCTATATGAAAGTTCATTCCAAACTGCATACCAATTTTCCGGAAAATTCACATTCACTGGTGGAAGTGGGTGGTAAAAAGGGCCAAAATTTAGTTCTTATGCGATTTACTTAAAACTCATTTCCAAAGATCTATATGATAATTCATTCAAATCTGGGTAAAAATTTTCCAGAAAATTCACATTACCGGGTGGAAAGTGTGTGGTTAAAAGGGACAAAATTGAGTTCTTATGCGATTTACTTCAAACTCATTTTCAAAGATCTATATGATAGTTCATTCAAATCTGGGTACCAATTTTCCTGAATACTAGCCCCCCTGGGTGGAAAGTGGGTGCCAAAAGGGACAAAATTGAATTCTTATGTGATTTAATTAAAACTCATTTTCAAAGATTTATATGAAAATTCAATCAGAATTGCATACCAATTTTCCGGAAAATTCACCCACCTGAGTGGAAAGTATGTGGAAAAAAGGGCGAAAGTTGAGTTTTAATGCGATTTACTTCAACTTCATTTTCAAAGATCTATATGAAAATTCAATCAAACCTGCATACTAATTTTCCAGAAAATTCACATTCCCGGGTGGAAAGTGGGTGGTTAAAAGGGACAAAATTGAGTTTTTATGCGATTTACTTAAAACTCATTTCCAAAGATCTATATGACAATTCATTCAAATCTGCATACCAATTTTCCAGAAAATTCACATTACCGGGTGGAAAGTGGGTGGTTAAAAGGGACAAAATTGAGTTCTTATGCGATATACTTAAGCCTCATTTTCAAAGATTTCAATGAAAATTCCATCAAAACTGAATATCAATTTTCAGGAAAATTCACATTCCGGGTGGAAAGTGAGTGGTAAAAAGGGACAAAATTGAGTTTATTTGCGATTTACTTAAAACTCATTTCCAAAGATCTATATGACAATTCATTCAAATCTGCATACCAATTTTCCTGAAAACTAGCCCCCATGGGTGGAAAGTGGTTGCCAAAAGGGACAAAATTGAACTCTTATGTGATTTAATTAAAACTCATTTTCAAAGATTTATATGAAAATTCAATCAAAATTGCATACCAATTTTCCGGAAAATTCACCCACCTGAGTGGAATGTGGGTGGTAAAAAGGGCAAAATTGAGTTTTTATGGGATTTGCTTCAAACTCATTTTCATAGATCTATATGAAAATCCAATCAAAACCGTATACCAATTTTCTGGAAAATTCACATTCCCGGGTGGAAAGTTGATGGTTAAAAGGGACAAAATTGAGTTCTTATGAGATTTACCTAAAACTCATTTCCAAAGATCTATATGATAATTCATTCAAATCTGCATACCAATTTTCCTGAAAACTAGCCCCCCTGGGTGGAAAGTGGGTGCCAAAAGGGACAAAATTGAATTCTTATGTGATTTAATTAAAACTCATTTTCAAAGATCTATATGAAAATTCAATCAAAATTGCATACCAATTTTCCGGAAAATTCACCCACTTGAGTGGAAAGTATGTGGTAAAAAGGGCGAAAGTTGAGTTTTAATGCGATTTGCTTCAACTTCATTTTCAAAGATCTATATGAAAATTCAATCAAAACTGCAAACTAATTTTCCAGAAAATTCACATTCCCGGGTGGAAAGTGGGTGGTTAAAAGGGAAAAATTGAGTTCTTATGCGATTTACTTAAAACTCATTTTCAAAGATTTATATGAAAATTCAATCAAAATTGCATACCAATTTTCTGGAAAATTCACATTCCCGGGTGGAAAGTGGGTGGTAAAAAATGACAAAATTGAATTCTTATGTGATTTACTTAAAACTCATTTTCAAAGATCTATATGAAAGTCCACTCAAAACTGCATACCAATTTTCCGGAAAATTCACATTCCCGGGTGGAAAGTGGGTGGTAAAACGTGCCAAAATTGAGTTCTTATGCGATTTACTTAAGCCTCATTTTCAAAGATTTGAATGATAATTCAATCAAATTTAAATACCAATTTTCCAGAAAATTCACATTCACTGGTGGAAAGTGGGTGGTAAAAAGGGCCAAAATTGAGTTCTTATGCGATTTACTTAAAACTCATTTCCAAAGATCTATATGATAGTTCATTCAAATCTGGGTACCAATTTTCCTGAAAACTAGCCCCCCTGGGTGGAAAGTGGGTGCCAAAAGGGACAAAATTGAATTCTTATGTGATTTAGTTAAAACTCATTTTCAAAGATTTATATGAAAATTCAATCAAAATTGCATACCAATTTTCTGGAAAATTCACATTCCCGGGTGGAAAGTGGGTGGGAAAAAGGGCCAAAATTGGGTGTTAATGCGATTTACTTAAAACTCATTTCCAAAGATCTATATGATAATTCATTCAAATCTGGGTACCAATTTTCCAGAAAATTCACACCCCTGGGTGAAAAGTGGGTGGTAAAAATGACAAAATTGAGTTCTTATGCGATATACTTAAGCCTCATTTTCAAAGATTTCAATGAAAATTCCATCAAAACTGAATATCAATTTTCAGGAAAATTCACATTCCGGGTGGAAAGTGAGTGGTAAAAAGGGACAAAATTGAGTTTATGTGCGATTTACTTAAAACTCATTTCCAAAGATCTATATGACAATTCATTCAAATCTGCATACCAATTTTCCGGAAAATTCACACCCCTGGGTGAAAAGTGGGAGGTAAAAAATGACAAAATTGAGTTCTTATGCGATTTACTTCAAACTCATTTTCAAAGATCTATATGAAAGTCCATTCAAAACTGCATACCAATTTTCCGGAAAATTCACATTCCCGGGTGGAAAGTGGGTGGTAAAACGGGCCAAAATTGAGTTCTTATGCGATTTACTTAAGCTTCATTTTCAAAGATTTGAATGATAATTCAATCAAATTTGCATACCAATTTTCCAGAAAATTCACATTCACTGGTGGAAAGTGGATGGTTAAAAGGGACAAAATTGAGTTCTTATGAGATTTACCTAAAACTCATTTCCAAAGATCTATATGACAATTCAATCAAATCTGCATACCAATTTTCCGGAAAATTCACACCCCTGGGTGAAAAGTGGGAGGTAAAAAATGACAAAATTGAGTTCTTATGCGATTTACTTCAAACACATTTTCAAAGATCTATATGAAAATCCAATCAAAACTGCATACCAATTTTCTGGAAAATTCACATTCCCGGGTGGAAAGTGGATGGTTAAAAGGGACAAAATTGAGTTCTTATGAGATTTACCTAAAACTCATTTCCAAAGATCTATATGACAATTCAATCAAATCTGCATACCAATTTTCCGGAAAATTCACACCCCTGGGTGAAAAGTGGGAGGTAAAAAATGACAAAATTGAGTTCTTATGCGATTTACTTCAAACACATTTTCAAAGATCTATATGAAAGTCCACTCAAAACTGCATACCAATTTTCCGGAAAATTCACATTCCCGGGTGGAAAGTGGGTGGTAAAACGTGCCAAAATTGAGTTCTTATGCGATTTACTTAAGCCTCATTTTCAAAGATTTGAATGATAATTCAATCAAATTTAAATACCAATTTTCCAGAAAATTCACATTCACTGGTGGAAAGTGGGTGGTAAAAAGGGCCAAAATTGAGTTCTTATGCGATTTACTTAAAACTCATTTCCAAAGATCTATATGATAGTTCATTCAAATCTGGGTACCAATTTTCCTGAAAACTAGCCCCCCTGGGTGGAAAGTGGGTGCCAAAAGGGACAAAATTGAATTCTTATGTGATTTAGTTAAAACTCATTTTCAAAGATTTATATGAAAATTCAATCAAAATTGCATACCAATTTTCTGGAAAATTCACATTCCCGGGTGGAAAGTGGGTGGGAAAAAGGGCCAAAATTGGGTGTTAATGCGATTTACTTAAAACTCATTTCCAAAGATCTATATGATAATTCATTCAAATCTGGGTACCAATTTTCCAGAAAATTCACACCCCTGGGTGAAAAGTGGGTGGTAAAAATGACAAAATTGAGTTCTTATGCGATATACTTAAGCCTCATTTTCAAAGATTTCAATGAAAATTCCATCAAAACTGAATATCAATTTTCAGGAAAATTCACATTCCGGGTGGAAAGTGAGTGGTAAAAAGGGACAAAATTGAGTTTATGTGCGATTTACTTAAAACTCATTTCCAAAGATCTATATGACAATTCATTCAAATCTGCATACCAATTTTCCGGAAAATTCACACCCCTGGGTGAAAAGTGGGAGGTAAAAAATGACAAAATTGAGTTCTTATGCGATTTACTTCAAACTCATTTTCAAAGATCTATATGAAAGTCCATTCAAAACTGCATACCAATTTTCCGGAAAATTCACATTCCCGGGTGGAAAGTGGGTGGTAAAACGGGCCAAAATTGAGTTCTTATGCGATTTACTTAAGCTTCATTTTCAAAGATTTGAATGATAATTCAATCAAATTTGCATACCAATTTTCCAGAAAATTCACATTCACTGGTGGAAAGTGGATGGTTAAAAGGGACAAAATTGAGTTCTTATGAGATTTACCTAAAACTCATTTCCAAAGATCTATATGACAATTCAATCAAATCTGCATACCAATTTTCCGGAAAATTCACACCCCTGGGTGAAAAGTGGGAGGTAAAAAATGACAAAATTGAGTTCTTATGCGATTTACTTCAAACACATTTTCAAAGATCTATATGAAAGTCCACTCAAAACTGCATACCAATTTTCCGGAAAATTCACATTCCCGGGTGGAAAGTGGGTGGTAAAACGTGCCAAAATTGAGTTCTTATGCGATTTACTTAAGCCTCATTTTCAAAGATTTGAATGATAATTCAATCAAATTTAAATACCAATTTTCCAGAAAATTCACATTCACTGGTGGAAAGTGGGTGGTAAAAAGGGCCAAAATTGAGTTCTTATGCGATTTACTTAAAACTCATTTCCAAAGATCTATATGATAGTTCATTCAAATCTGGGTACCAATTTTCCTGAAAACTAGCCCCCCTGGGTGGAAAGTGGGTGCCAAAAGGGACAAAATTGAATTCTTATGTGATTTAGTTAAAACTCATTTTCAAAGATTTATATGAAAATTCAATCAAAATTGCATACCAATTTTCTGGAAAATTCACATTCCCGGGTGGAAAGTGGGTGGGAAAAAGGGCCAAAATTGGGTGTTAATGCGATTTACTTAAAACTCATTTCCAAAGATCTATATGATAATTCATTCAAATCTGGGTACCAATTTTCCAGAAAATTCACACCCCTGGGTGAAAAGTGGGTGGTAAAAATGACAAAATTGAGTTCTTATGCGATATACTTAAGCCTCATTTTCAAAGATTTCAATGAAAATTCCATCAAAACTGAATATCAATTTTCAGGAAAATTCACATTCCGGGTGGAAAGTGAGTGGTAAAAAGGGACAAAATTGAGTTTATGTGCGATTTACTTAAAACTCATTTCCAAAGATCTATATGACAATTCATTCAAATCTGCATACCAATTTTCCGGAAAATTCACACCCCTGGGTGAAAAGTGGGAGGTAAAAAATGACAAAATTGAGTTCTTATGCGATTTACTTCAAACTCATTTTCAAAGATCTATATGAAAGTCCATTCAAAACTGCATACCAATTTTCCGGAAAATTCACATTCCCGGGTGGAAAGTGGGTGGTAAAACGGGCCAAAATTGAGTTCTTATGCGATTTACTTAAGCTTCATTTTCAAAGATTTGAATGATAATTCAATCAAATTTGCATACCAATTTTCCAGAAAATTCACATTCACTGGTGGAAAGTGGGTGGTAAAAAGGGCCAAAATTGAGTTCTTATGCGATATACTTAAAACTCATTTCCAAAGATCTATATGATAATTCATTCAAATCTGGGTACCAATTTTCCTGAATACTAGCCCCCCTGGGTGGAAAGTGGGTGCCAAAAGCGACAAAATTGAATTCTTATGTGATTTAATTAAAACTCATTTTCAAAGATTTATATGAAAATTCAATCAAAATTGCATACCAATTTTCCGGAAAATTCACATTCACTGGTGGAAAGTATGTGGTAAAAAGGGCGAATGTTGAGTTTTAATGCGATTTGCTTCAAAATCATTTCCAAAGATCTATATGATAATTCATTCAAATCTGCGTACCAATTTTCCTGAAAACTAGCCCCCATGGGTGGAAAGTGGTTGCCAAAAGGGACAAAATTGAATTCTTATGTGATTTAATTAAAACTAATTTTCAAAGATTTATATGAAAATTCAATCAAAATTGCATACCAATTTTCCGGAAAATTCACCCACCTGAGTGGAATGTGGGTGGTAAAAAGGGCAAAGTTGAGTTTTTATGCGATTTACTTTAAACTCATTTCCAAAGATCTATATGATAATTCATTCAAATCTGCGTACCAATTTTCCTGAAAACTAGCCCCCATGGGTGGAAAGTGGTTGCCAAAAGGGACAAAATTGAATTCTTATGTGATTTAATTAAAACTAATTTTCAAAGATTTATATGAAAATTCAATCAAAATTGCATACCAATTTTCCGGAAAATTCACCCACCTGAGTGGAATGTGGGTGGTAAAAAGGGCAAAGTTGAGTTCTTATGCGATTTACTTCAAATTCATTTTCAAAGATCTATATGAAAGTTCATTCAAAACTGCATACCAATTTTCCGGAAAATTCACATTCCCGGGTGGAAAGTGGGTGGTAAAACGGGCCAAAATTGAGTTCTTATGCGATTTACTTAAGCCTCATTTTCAAAGATCTATATGAAAATTCATTCAAAACTGCATACCAATTTTCTGGAAAATTCACATTCCCGGGTGGAAAGTGGGTGTTAAAAAGGGTCAAAATTGAGTTCTTATGCGATTTACTTTAAACTCATTTTCAAAGATTTATATGAAAATTCAATCAAAATTGCATACCAATTTTCCGGAAAATTCACCAACCTGACTGGAAAGTATGTGGTAAAAAGGGCGAAAGTTGAGTTTTAATGCGATTTGCTTCAAACTCATTTTCAAAGATCTATTTGAAAATCCAATCAAAACTGCATACCAATTTTCTGGAAAATTCACATTCCCGGGTGAAAAGTGGATGGTTAAAAGGGACAAAATTGAGTTCTTATGAGATTTACTTAAAACTCATTTCCAAAGATCTATATGATAGTTCATTCAAATCTGCGTACCAATTTTCCGGAAAATTCACACCCCTGAGTGAAAAGTGGTTGGTAAAAAATGACAAAATTGAGTTCTTATGCGATTTACTTCAAATTCATTTTCAAAGATCTATATGAAAGTTCATTCAAAACTGCATACCAATTTTCCGGAAAATTCACATTCCCGGGTGGAAAGTGGGTGGTAAAACGGGCCAAAATTGAGTTCTTATGCGATTTACTTAAGCCTCATTTTCAAAGATCTATATGAAAATTCATTCAAAACTGCATACCAATTTTCTGGAAAATTCACATTCCCGGGTGGAAAGTGGGTGTTAAAAAGGGTCAAAATTGAGTTCTTATGCGATTTACTTTAAACTCATTTCCAAAGATCTATATGATAATTCATTCAAATCTGCGTACCAATTTTCCTGAATACTAGCCCCCCTGGGTGGAAAGTGGGTGCCAAAAGCGACAAAATTGAATTCTTATGTGATTTAATTAAAACTCATTTTCAAAGATTTATATGAAAATTCAATCAAAATTGCATACCAATTTTCCGGAAAATTCACCCACCTGAGTGGAATGTGGGTGGTAAAAAGGGCAAAGTTGAGTTTTTATGCGATTTGCTTCAAACTCATTTCCAAAGATCTATATGAAAATCCAATCAAAACTGCATACCAATTTTCTGGAAAATTCACATTCCCGGGTGGAAAGTGGATGGTTAAAAGGGACAAAATTGAGTTCTTATGAGATTTACTTAAAACTCATTTCAAAAGATCTATATGACAATTCATTCAAATCTGCATTCCAATTTTCCGGAAAATTCACACCCCTGAGTGAAAAGTGGTTGGTAAAAAATGACAAAATTGAGTTCTTATGCGATTAACTTCAAATTCATTTTCAAAGATCTATATGAAAGTTCATTCAAAACTTCATACCAATTTTCCGGAAAATTCACATACCTGAGTGGAAAGTATGTGGTAAAAAGGGCGAATGTTGAGTTTTAATGCGATTTGCTTCAAAATCATTTCCAAAGATCTATATGATAATTCATTCAAATCTGCGTACCAATTTTCCTGAAAACTAGCCCCCATTGGTGGTTGCCAAAAGGGACATAATTGAATTCTTATGTGATTTAATGAAAACTCATTATCAAAGATTTCTATGAAAATTCAATCAAAATTGCGTACCAATTTTCCGGAAAATTCACCCACCTGAGTGGAAAGAATGTGGTTAAAAGGGCGAAAGTTGAGTTTTAATGCCATTTGCTTCAAACTCATTTTCCAAGATCTATATGAAAATTCAATCAAAACTGCATACCAATTTTCCAGAAAATTCACATTCCCAGGTGGAAAGTGGGTGGTTAAAAGGGACAAAATTGAGTTCTTATGCGATTTACTGAAAACTCATTTCCAAAGATCTATATGATAGTTCATTCAAATCTGGGTACCAATTTTCCTGAAAACTAGCCCCCCTGGGTGGAAAGTGGGTGCCAAAAGGGACAAAATTGAATTCTTATGTGATTTAGTTAAAACTCATTTTCAAAGATTTATATGAAAATTCAATCAAAATTGCATACCAATTTTCTGGAAAATTCACATTCCCGGGTGGAAAGTGGGTGGGAAAAAGGGCCAAAATTGGGTGTTAATGCGATTTACTTAAAACTCATTTCCAAAGATCTATATGATAATTCATTCAAATCTGGGTACCAATTTTCCAGAAAATTCACAGCCCTGGGTGAAAAGTGGGTGGTAAAAATGACAAAATTGAGTTCTTATGCGATATACTTAAGCCTCATTTTCAAAGATTTCAATGAAAATTCCATCAAAACTGAATATCAATTTTCAGGAAAATTCACATTCCGGGTGGAAAGTGAGTGGTAAAAAGGGACAAAATTGAGTTTATGTGCGATTTACTTAAAACTCATTTCCAAAGATCTATATGACAATTCATTCAAATCTGCATACCAATTTTCCGGAAAATTCACACCCCTGGGTGAAAAGTGGGAGGTAAAAAATGACAAAATTGAGTTCTTATGCGATTTACTTCAAACTCATTTTCAAAGATCTATATGAAAGTCCATTCAAAACTGCATACCAATTTTCCGGAAAATTCACATTCCCGGGTGGAAAGTGGGTGGTAAAACGGGCCAAAATTGAGTTCTTATGCGATTTACTTAAGCCTCATTTTCAAAGATTTGAATGATAATTCAATCAAATTTGCATACCAATTTTCCAGAAAATTCACATTCACTGGTGGAAAGTGGGTGGTAAAAAGGGCCAAAATTGAGTTCTTATGCGATATACTTAAAACTCATTTCCAAAGATCTATATGATAATTCATTCAAATCTGGGTATCAATTTTCCTGAATACTAGCCCCCCTGGGTGGAAAGTGGGTGCAAAAAGCGACAAAATTGAATTCTTATGTGATTTAATTAAAACTCATTTTCAAAGATTTATATGAAAATTCAATCAAAATTGCATACCAATTTTCCGGAAAATTCACCCACCTGAGTGGAATGTGGGTGGTAAAAAGGGCAAAATTGAGTTCTTATGCGATATACTTAAGCCTCATTTTCAAAGATTTCAATGAAAATTCCATCAAAACTGAATATCAATTTTCAGGAAAATTCACATTCCGGGTGGAAAGTGAGTGGTAAAAAGGGACAAAATTGAGTTTATGTGCGATTTACTTAAAACTCATTTCCAAAGATCTATATGACAATTCATTCAAATCTGCATACCAATTTTCCGGAAAATTCACACCCCTGGGTGAAAAGTGGGAGGTAAAAAATGACAAAATTGAGTGCTTATGCGATTTACTTCAAACTCATTTTCAAAGATCTATATGAAAGTCCATTCAAAACTGCATACCAATTTTCCGGAAAATTCACATTCCCGGGTGGAAAGTGGGTGGTAAAACGGGCCAAAATTGAGTTCTTATGCGATTTACTTAAGCCTCATTTTCAAAGATCTATATGAAAATTCATTCAAAACTGCATACCAATTTTCTGGAAAATTCACATTCCCGGGTGGAAAGTGGGTGTTAAAAAGGGTCAAAATTGAGTTCTTATGCGATTTACTTTAAACTCATTTCCAAAGATCTATATGATAATTCATTCAAATCTGCGTACCAATTTTCCTGAATACTAGCCCCCCTGGGTGGAAAGTGGGTGCCAAAAGCGACAAAATTGAATTCTTATGTGATTTAATTAAAACTCATTTTCAAAGATTTATATGAAAATTCAATCAAAATTGCATACCAATTTTCCGGAAAATTCACATACCTGAGTTTAAAGTATGTGGTAAAAAGGGCGAATGTTGAGTTTTAATGCGATTTGCTTCAAAATCATTTCCAAAGATTTATATGATAATTCATTCAAATCTGCGTACCAATTTTCCTGAAAACTAGCCCCCATTGGTGGTTGCCAAAAGGGACAAAATTTAATTCTTATGTGATTTAATTAAAACTCATTTTCAAAGATTTATATGAAAATTCAATCAAATTTGCATACCAATTTTCCGGAAAATTCACCCACCTGAGTGGAATGTGGGTGGTAAAAAGGGCAAAGTTGAGTTTTTATGCGATTTGCTTCAAACTCATTTCCAAAGATCTATATGAAAATCCAATCAAAACTGCATACCAATTTTCTGGAAAATTCACATTCCCGGGTGGAAAGTGGATGGTTAAAAGGGACAAAATTGAGTTCTTATGAGATTTACTTAAAACTCATTTCAAAAGATCTACAGTAGCGGACAATAAAATCCGGACACAGAAAAAAAGTCGGTTTTTCCTGTATTTTTAAGTTTTTATTTATTTAACAATTAAGAAACTTATAAATCTTGGGAACTAATATTATTAACGATGTTAAACAAAAACTTTTTAGGACATATATCCTTATCCTTTCACAGAATCCTTAAATCAAAAATTGTGCACTTTTAATGCATTTTTCACAAGAGAACTTTTTTTTTTTTTTTAATCTTTGGTGAGGGAAAGAAAAATTTTTTTTTTTGACAATTAATTATTTGAATATTGAGTAGTTTTTAAAAAAATATTTCAATATTTTATTGTACCCCCTCTATTTTTTATAACTTTTTTAATGCGCGCAGGCATAGAACTCACAAGATTTTGTATTGTTTGAGTGCTAATATTGTTATATCATACGTTTTCAATAATTTTATCCAATTCAGATAATGTTTTGGGTCTCTCCTTTGTAACGAAAACCTTTAGGATATGCCAAAGATTTTCGATCGGATTAAGATCAGGACTATTTCCGGGCCACTCCAATGCACTTATTCCGACACCTGATAAATATGTTTTTACCTAAAAAAGCGAATGAACGGTAAAAATAAAATTTTGTTAGAAATCATAATAAAATGTATTAACAATATGAGAAAAAATGTAACTTACCAATTTCGCACGGTGGCAAGGAGCAGAATCGTCCTGAAAGATTAGCTGATCAGTGTGCGAAAAGTGCTCTTCAATGGAGGGTATCAGGTTCCCTTCTAAGATCGTTTTATATTTTTCACCATTTACCGATCCGCTTATTAGGGCTCGCTTCCCCACTCCATAATAAGAGAAACATCCCCAGATCATCCTGCTGCCTCCTTACCTCACCGTTCGTCGTAAGCACTCATCTTTATATCTTTCGCCAACTTTCCGGCGAACGTACGTCAAACCGTCTGAACCAAAAAGGTTAATTTTGGACTCATCGGAGAAAATAACGTTTTTCCAATCATCTGTGGTCCAAGTTTCATGAAGCTTGGCCCACTGGAGCCTTTTTTGACGCATTTTTAGCGTCAGAAGTGGTTTTTTTGCAGGTCGACGCGCATTAAGTCCTACCTCCTGAAGACGGCGCCTTACTGTTCGGGTGCTAATATCGGTACCATTTGATTGCAGAAACTCGCCTCTAATATCTTCAGCAGTTTTGAACCGATCTGCGGTGCTAAGTCGCTTCATAATACGGTCTTCCTGTGCAGTGGTCTTCCTCGGTCGTCCTGAGCCAGGATTACGCACGATCGTTCCGCGTTCTTTGAAATTCTTCAGAAAATCGCATACTGAGGATTTACTAAACCCAAATTTTTGGCAATTAACGCGAATACTCAAGTTTTCTGAGCGCAAAGCCAAAATGGCTGACTTATCACTTTCAGTCATTTTTGACATTTTTCACTTTTTAATTTTTTTTTTATACTTTTTTCACTTTACGATAAGAAAACGCGTAGGTAATTTAAAACTAATAATCCAATCTATGAATTAAAAATGTTTGGTATATATATATACTGTTTTTTATCTTGTTTTTTAACAACCCAATTGCCCTAAACTTAAATTTAATGAGTGTCCGGATTTTTTTGTCCGCTACTGTATATGACAATTCATTCAAATCTGCATTCCAATTTTCCGGAAAATTCACACCCCTGAGTGAAAAGTGGTTGGTAAAAAATGACAAAATTGAGTTCTTATGCGATTAACTTCAAATTCATTTTCAAAGATCTATATGAAAGTTCATTCAAAACTTCATACCAATTTTCCGGAAAATTCACATACCTGAGTGGAAAGTATGTGGTAAAAAGGGCGAATGTTGAGTTTTAATGCGATTTGCTTCAAAATCATTTCCAAAGATCTATATGATAATTCATTCAAATCTGCGTACCAATTTTCCTGAAAACTAGCCCCCATTGGTGGTTGCCAAAAGGGACATAATTGAATTCTTATGTGATTTAATGAAAACTCATTATCAAAGATTTCTATGAAAATTCAATCAAAATTGCATACCAATTTTCCGGAAAATTCACCCACCTGAGTGGAAAGTATGTGGTTAAAAGGGCGAAAGTTGAGTTTTAATGCGATTTGCTTCAAACTCATTTTCCAAGATCTATATGAAAATTCAATCAAAACTGCATACCAATTTTCCAGAAAATTCACATTCCCAGGTGGAAAGTGGGTGGTTAAAAGGGACAAAATTGAGTTCTTATGCGATTTACTGAAAACTCATTTCCAAAGATCTATATGATAGTTCATTCAAATCTGGGTACCAATTTTCCTGAAAACTAGCCCCCCTGGGTGGAAAGTGGGTGCCAAAAGGAACAAAATTGAATTCTTATGTGATTTAGTTAAAACTCATTTTCAAAGATTTATATGAAAATTCAATCAAAATTGCATACCAATTTTCTGGAAAATTCACATTCCCGGGTGGAAAGTGGGTGGGAAAAAGGGCCAAAATTGGGTGTTAATGCGATTAACTTAAAACTCATTTCCAAAGATCTATATGATAATTCATTCAAATCTGGGTACCAATTTTCCAGAAAATTCACACCCCTGGGTGAAAAGTGGGTGGTAAAAATGACAAAATTGAGTTCTTATGCGATAAACTTAAGCCTCATTTTCAAAGATTTCAATGAAAATTCCATCAAAACTGAATATCAATTTTCAGGAAAATTCACATTCCGGGTGGAAAGTGAGTGGTAAAAAGGGACAAAATTGAGTTTATGTGCGATTTACTTAAAACTCATTTCCAAAGATCTATATGACAATTCATTCAAATCTGCATACCAATTTTCCGGAAAATTCACACCCCTGGGTGAAAAGTGGGAGGTAAAAAATGACAAAATTGAGTTCTTATGCGATTTACTTCAAACTCATTTTCAAAGATCTATATGAAAGTCCATTCAAAACTGCATACCAATTTTCCGGAAAATTCACATTCCCGGGTGGAAAGTGGGTGGTAAAACGGGCCAAAATTGAGTTCTTATGCGATTTACTTAAGCCTCATTTTCAAAGATTTGAATGATAATTCAATCAAATTTGCATACCAATTTTCCAGAAAATTCACATTCACTGGTGGAAAGTGGGTGGTAAAAAGGGCCAAAATTGAGTTCTTATGCGATATACTTAAAACTCATTTCCAAAGATCTATATGATAATTCATTCAAATCTGGGTATCAATTTTCCTGAATACTAGCCCCCCTGGGTGGAAAGTGGGTGCAAAAAGCGACAAAATTGAATTCTTATGTTATTTAATTAAAACTCATTTTCAAAGATTTATATGAAAATTCAATCAAAATTGCATACCAATTTTCCGGAAAATTCACCCACCTGAGTGGAATGTGGGTGGTAAAAAGGGCAAAGTTGAGTTTTTATGCGATTTGCTTCAAACTCATTTCCAAAGATCTATATGAAAATCCAATCAAAACTGCATACCAATTTTCTGGAAAATTCACATTCCCGGGTGGAAAGTGGATGGTTAAAAGGGACAAAATTGAGTTCATATGAGATTTACTTAAAACTCATTTCAAAAGATCTATATGACAATTCATTCAAATCTGCATACCAATTTTCCGGAAAATTCACACCCCTGAGTGAAAAGTGGTTGGTAAAAAATGACAAAATTGAGTTCTTATGCGATTTACTTCAAATTCATTTTCAAAGATCTATATGAAAGTTCATTCAAAACTGCATACCAATTTTCCGGAAAATTCACATTCCCGGGTGGAAAGTGGGTGGTAAAACGGGCAAAAATTGAGTTCTTATGCGATTTACTTAAGCCTCATTTTCAAAGATCTATATGAAAATTCATTCAAAACTGCATACCAATTTTCTGGAAAATTCACATTCCCGGGTGGAAAGTGGGTGTTAAAAAGGGTCAAAATTGAGTTCTTATGCGATTTACTTTAAACTCATTTCCAAAGATCTATATGATAATTCATTCAAATCTGCGTACCAATTTTCCTGGAAACTAGCCCCCATGGGAGGAAAGTGGTTGCCAAAAGGGACAAAATTGAATTCTTATGTGATTTAATTAAAACTCATTTTCAAAGATTTATATGAAAATTCAATCAAAATTGCATACCAATTTTCCGGAAAATTCACCAACCTGACTGGAAAGTATGTGGTAAAAAGGGCGAAAGTTGAGTTTTAATGCGATTTGCTTCAAACTCATTTTCAAAGATCTATATGAAAATCCAATCAAAACTGCATACCAATTTTCTGGAAAATTCACATTCCCGGGTGAAAAGTGGATGGTTAAAAGGGACAAAATTGAGTTCTTATGAGATTTACTTAAAACTCATTTCCAAAGATCTATATGATAGTTCATTCAAATCTGCGTACCAATTTTCCGGAAAATTCACACCCCTGAGTGAAAAGTGGTTGGTAAAAAATGACAAAATTGAGTTCTTGTGCGATATACTTAAGCCTCATTTTCAAAGATTTCAATGAAAATTCCATCAAAACTGAATATCAATTTTCAGGAAAATTCACATTCCGGGTGGAAAGTGAGTGGTAAAAAGGGACAAAATTGAGTTTATGTGCGATTAACTTAAAACTCATTTCCAAAGATCTATATGACAATTCATTCAAATCTGCATACCAATTTTCCGGAAAATTCACACCCCTGGGTGAAAAGTGGGAGGTAAAAAATGACAAAATTGAGTGCTTATGCGATTTACTTCAAACTCATTTTCAAAGATCTATATGAAAGTCCATTCAAAACTGCATACCAATTTTCCGGAAAATTCACATTCCCGGGTGGAAAGTGGGTGGTAAAACGGGCCAAAATTGAGTTCTTATGCGATTTACTTAAGCCTCATTTTCAAAGATCTATATGAAAATTCATTCAAAACTGCATACCAATTTTCTGGAAAATTCACATTCCCGGGTGGAAAGTGGGTGTTAAAAAGGGTCAAAATTGAGTTCTTATGCGATTTACTTTAAACTCATTTCCAAAGATCTATATGATAATTCATTCAAATCTGCGTACCAATTTTCCTGAATACTAGCCCCCCTGGGTGGAAAGTGGGTGCCAAAAGCGACAAAATTGAATTCTTATGTGATTTAATTAAAACTCATTTTCAAAGATTTATATGAAAATTCAATCAAAATTGCATACCAATTTTCCGGAAAATTCACATACCTGAGTTTAAAGTATGTGGTAAAAAGGGCGAATGTTGAGTTTTAATGCGATTTGCTTCAAAATCATTTCCAAAGATTTATATGATAATTCATTCAAATCTGCGTACCAATTTTCCTGAAAACTAGCCCCCATTGGTGGTTGCCAAAAGGGACAAAATTTAATTCTTATGTGATTTAATTAAAACTCATTTTCAAAGATTTATATGAAAATTCAATCAAATTTGCATACCAATTTTCCGGAAAATTCACCCACCTGAGTGGAATGTGGGTGGTAAAAAGGGCAAAGTTGAGTTTTTTTGCGATTTGCTTCAAACTCATTTCCAAAGATCTATTTGAAAATCCAATCAAAACTGCATACCAATTTTCTGGAAAATTCACATTCCCGGGTGGAAAGTGGATGGTTAAAAGGGACAAAATTGAGTTCTTATGAGATTTACTTAAAACTCATTTCAAAAGATCTATATGACAATTCATTCAAATCTGCATTCCAATTTTCCGGAAAATTCACACCCCTGAGTGAAAAGTGGTTGGTAAAAAATGACAAAATTGAGTTCTTATGCGATTAACTTCAAATTCATTTTCAAAGATCTATATGAAAGTTCATTCAAAACTTCATACCAATTTTCCGGAAAATTCACATACCTGAGTGGAAAGTATGTGGTAAAAAGGGCGAATGTTGAGTTTTAATGCGATTTGCTTCAAAATCATTTCCAAAGATCTATATGATAATTCATTCAAATCTGCGTACCAATTTTCCTGAAAACTAGCCCCCATTGGTGGTTGCCAAAAGGGACATAATTGAATTCTTATGTGATTTAATGAAAACTCATTATCAAAGATTTCTATGAAAATTCAATCAAAATTGCATACCAATTTTCCGGAAAATTCACCCACCTGAGTGGAAAGTATGTGGTTAAAAGGGCGAAAGTTGAGTTTTAATGCGATTTGCTTCAAACTCATTTTCCAAGATCTATATGAAAATTCAATCAAAACTGCATACCAATTTTCCAGAAAATTCACATTCCCAGGTGGAAAGTGGGTGGTTAAAAGGGACAAAATTGAGTTCTTATGCGATTTACTGAAAACTCATTTCCAAAGATCTATATGATAGTTCATTCAAATCTGGGTACCAATTTTCCTGAAAACTAGCCCCCCTGGGTGGAAAGTGGGTGCCAAAAGGAACAAAATTGAATTCTTATGTGATTTAGTTAAAACTCATTTTCAAAGATTTATATGAAAATTCAATCAAAATTGCATACCAATTTTCTGGAAAATTCACATTCCCGGGTGGAAAGTGGGTGGGAAAAAGGGCCAAAATTGGGTGTTAATGCGATTTACTTAAAACTCATTTCCAAAGATCTATATGATAATTCATTCAAATCTGGGTACCAATTTTCCAGAAAATTCACACCCCTGGGTGAAAAGTGGGTGGTAAAAATGACAAAATTGAGTTCTTATGCGATATACTTAAGCCTCATTTTCAAAGATTTCAATGAAAATTCCATCAAAACTGAATATCAATTTTCAGGAAAATTCACATTCCGGGTGGAAAGTGAGTGGTAAAAAGGGACAAAATTGAGTTTATGTGCGATTTACTTAAAACTCATTTCCAAAGATCTATATGACAATTCATTCAAATCTGCATACCAATTTTCCGGAAAATTCACACCCCTGGGTGAAAAGTGGGAGGTAAAAAATGACAAAATTGAGTTCTTATGCGATTTACTTCAAACTCATTTTCAAAGATCTATATGAAAGTCCATTCAAAACTGCATACCAATTTTCCGGAAAATTCACATTCCCGGGTGGAAAGTGGGTGGTAAAACGGGCCAAAATTGAGTTCTTATGCGATTTACTTAAGCCTCATTTTCAAAGATTTGAATGATAATTCAATCAAATTTGCATACCAATTTTCCAGAAAATTCACATTCACTGGTGGAAAGTGGGTGGTAAAAAGGGCCAAAATTGAGTTCTTATGCGATATACTTAAAACTCATTTCCAAAGATCTATATGATAATTCATTCAAATCTGGGTATCAATTTTCCTGAATACTAGCCCCCCTGGGTGGAAAGTGGGTGCAAAAAGCGACAAAATTGAATTCTTATGTGATTTAATTAAAACTCATTTTCAAAGATTTATATGAAAATTCAATCAAAATTGCATACCAATTTTCCGGAAAATTCACCCACCTGAGTGGAATGTGGGTGGTAAAAAGGGCAAAGTTGAGTTTTTATGCGATTTGCTTCAAACTCATTTCCAAAGATCTATATGAAAATCCAATCAAAACTGCATAACAATTTTCTGGAAAATTCACATTCCCGGGTGGAAAGTGGATGGTTAAAAGGGACAAAATTGAGTTCATATGAGATTTACTTAAAACTCATTTCAAAAGATCTATATGACAATTCATTCAAATCTGCATACCAATTTTCCGGAAAATTCACACCCCTGAGTGAAAAGTGGTTGGTAAAAAATGACAAAATTGAGTTCTTATGCGATTTACTTCAAATTCATTTTCAAAGATCTATATGAAAGTTCATTCAAAACTGCATACCAATTTTCCGGAAAATTCACATTCCCGGGTGGAAAGTGGGTGGTAAAACGGGCAAAAATTGAGTTCTTATGCGATTTACTTAAGCCTCATTTTCAAAGATCTATATGAAAATTCATTCAAAACTGCATACCAATTTTCTGGAAAATTCACATTCCCGGGTGGAAAGTGAGTGTTAAAAAGGGTCAAAATTGAGTTCTTATGCGATTTACTTTAAACTCATTTCCAAAGATCTATATGATAATTCATTCAAATCTGCGTACCAATTTTCCTGGAAACTAGCCCCCATGGGAGGAAAGTGGTTGCCAAAAGGGACAAAATTGAATTCTTATGTGATTTAATTAAAACTCATTTTCAAAGATTTATATGAAAATTCAATCAAAATTGCATACCAATTTTCCGGAAAATTCACCAACCTGACTGGAAAGTATGTGGTAAAAAGGGCGAAAGTTGAGTTTTAATGCGATTTGCTTCAAACTCATTTTCAAAGATCTATATGAAAATCCAATCAAAACTGCATACCAATTTTCTGGAAAATTCACATTCCCGGGTGAAAAGTGGATGGTTAAAAGGGACAAAATTGAGTTCTTATGAGATTTACTTAAAACTCATTTCCAAAGATCTATATGATAGTTCATTCAAATCTGCGTACCAATTTTCCGGAAAATTCACACCCCTGAGTGAAAAGTGGTTGGTAAAAAATGACAAAATTGAGTTCTTATGCGATTTACTTCAAATTCATTTTCAAAGATCTATATGAAAGTTCATTCAAAACTGCATACCAATTTTCCGGAAAATTCACATTCCCGGGTGGAAAGTGGGTGGTAAAACGGGCAAAAATTGAGTTCTTATGCGATTTACTTAAGCCTCATTTTCAAAGATCTTTATGAAAATTCATTCAAAACTGCATACCAATTTTCTGGAAAATTCACATTCCCGGGTGGAAAGTGGGTGTTAAAAAGGGTCAAAATTGAGTTCTTATGCGATTTACTTTAAACTCATTTCCAAAGATCTATATGATAATTCATTCAAATCTGCGTACCAATTTTCCTGGAAACTAGCCCCCATGGGAGGAAAGTGGTTGCCAAAAGGGACAAAATTGAATTCTTATGTGATTTAATTAAAACTCATTTTCAAAGATTTATATGAAAATTCAATCAAAATTGCATACCAATTTTCTTGAAAATTCACAAACCTGAGTGGAAAGTATGTGGTAAAAAGGGCGAATGTTGAGTTTTAATGCGATTTGCTTCAAAATCATTTCCAAAGATCTATATGATAATTCATTCAAATCTGCGTACCAATTTTCCTGAAAACTAGCCCCCATTGGTGGTTGCCAAAAGGGACAAAATTGAATTCTTATGTGATTTAATTAAAACTCATTATCAAAGATTTATATGAAAATTCAATCAAAATTGCATACCAATTTTCCAGAAAATTCACCCACCTGAGTGGAATGTGGGTGGTAAAAAGGGCAAAGTTGAGTTTTTATGCGATTTGCTTCAAACTCATTTCCAAAGATCTTTATGAAAATTCATTCAAAACTGCATACCAATTTTCTGGAAAATTCACATTCCCGGGTGGAAAGTGGGTGTTAAAAAGGGTCAAAATTGAGTTCTTATGAGATTTACTTTAAACTCATTTCCAAAGATCTATATGATAATTCATTCAAATCTGCGTACCAATTTTCCTGGAAACTAGCCCCCATGGGAGGAAAGTGGTTGCCAAAAGGGACAAAATTGAATTCTTATGTGATTTAATTAAAACTCATTTTCAAAGATTTATATGAAAATTCAATCAAAATTGCATACCAATTTTCTTGAAAATTCACATACCTGAGTGGAAAGTATGTGGTAAAAAGGGCGAATGTTGAGTTTTAATGCGATTTGCTTCAAAATCATTTCCAAAGATCTATATGATAATTCATTCAAATCTGCGTACCAATTTTCCGGAAAACTAGCCCCCATTGGTGGTTGCCAAAAGGGACAAAATTGAATTCTTATGTGATTTAATTAAAACTCATTATCAAAGATTTATATGAAAATTCAATCAAAATTGCATACCAATTTTCCAGAAAATTCACCCACCTGAGTGGAATGTGGGTGGTAAAAAGGGCAAAGTTGAGTTTTTATGCGATTTGCTTCAAACTCATTTCCAAAGATCTATATGAAAATCCAATCAAAACTGCATACCAATTTTCTGGAAAATTCACATTCCCGGGTGGAAAGTGGATGGTTAAAAGGGACAAAATTGAGTTCTTATGAGATTTACTTAAAACTCATTTTCAAAGATTTATATGAAAATTCATTCAAATCTGGGTACCAATTTTCCGGAAAATTCACCCACCTGAGTGGAATGTGGGTGGTAAAAAGGGCAAAGTTGAGTTTTTATGCGATTTGCTTCAAACTCATTTCCAAAGATCTATATGAAAATCCAATCAAAACTGCATACCAATTTTCTGGAAAATTCACATTCCTGGGTGGAAAGTGGGTGGTAAAACGGGCCAAAATTGAGTTCTTATGCGATTTACTTAAGCCTCATTTTCAAAGATTTGAATGACAATTCAATCGAAACTGCATACCAATTTTCCAGAAAATTCACATTCAGTGGTGGAAAGTGGGTGATCAAAAGGGCCAAAATTGAGTTCTTATGCGATTTACTTTAAACTCATTTCCAAAGATCTATATGATAATTCATTCAAATCTGCGTACCAATTTTCCTGGAAACTAGCCCCCATGGGAGGAAAGTGGTTGCCAAAAGGGACAAAATTGAGTTCTTATGTGATTTAATTAAAACTCATTTTCAAAGATTTATATGAAAATTCAATCAAAATTGCATGCCAATTTTCCGGAAAATTCACCAACCTGAGTGGAAAGTATGTGGTAAAAAGGGCGAATGTTGAGTTTTAATGCGATTCACTTAAAACTCATTTAAAAAGATCTATATGACAATTCAATCAAAACTGCATACCAATTTTCTGGAAAATTCACATTCCCGGGTGGAAAGTGGGTGGTTAAAAGGGACAAAATTGAGTTTTTATGCGATTCACTTAAAAGTCATTTAAAAAGATCTATATGACAATTCATTCAAATCTGCATACCAATTTTCCAGAAAATTCACCCACCTGAGTGGAATGTGGGTGGTAAAAAATGACAAAATTGAGTTCTTATGCGATTTACTTAAAACTCATTTCCAAAGATCTATATGGTTGCCAAAAGGGACAAAATTGAACTCTTATGTGATTTAATTAAAACTCATTTTCAAAGATTTATATGAAAATTCAATCAAAATTGCATACCAAGTTTCCGGAAAATTCACCCACCTGAGTGGAATGTGGGTGGTAAAAAGGGCAAAGTTGAGTTTTTATGCGATTTGCTTCAAACTCATTTCCAAAGATCTATATGAAAATCCAATCAAAACTGCATACCAATTTTCTGGAAAATTCACATTCCCGGGTGGAAAGTGGGTGGTAAAACGGGCCAAAATTGAGTTCTTATGCGATTTACTTAAGCCTCATTTTCAAAGATTTGAATGACAATTCAATCGAAACTGCATACCAATTTTCCAGAAAATTCACATTCAGTGGTGGAAAGTGGGTGGTAAAAAGGGACAAAATTGAGTTCTTATGCGATTTACTTTAAACTCATTTCCAAAGATCTATATGATAATTCATTCAAATCTGCGTACCAATTTTCCTGGAAACTAGCCCCCATGGGAGGAAAGTAGTTGCCAAAAGGGACAAAATTGAATTCTTATGTGATTTAATTAAAACTCATTTTCAAAGATTTATATGAAAATTCAATCAAAATTGCATACCAATTTTCCGGAAAATTCACCAACCTGAGTGGAAAGTATGTGGTAAAAAGGGCGAATGTTGAGTTTTAATGCGATTCACTTAAAACTCATTTAAAAAGATCTATATGACAATTCAATCAAAACTGCATACCAATTTTCTGGAAAATTCACATTCCCGGGTGGAAAGTGGGTGGTTAAAAGGGACAAAATTGAGTTTTAATGCGATTCACTTAAAAGTCATTTAAAAAGATCTATATGACAATTCATTCAAATCTGCATACCAATTTTCCAGAAAATTCACACCCCTGGGTGAAAAGTGGGTGGTAAAAAATGACAAAATTGAGTTCTTATGCGATTTACTTAAAACTCATTTCCAAAGATCTATATGATAATTCATTCAAATCTGCGGACCAATTTTCCTAAAAAACTAGCCCCCCTGGGTGGAAAGTGGGTGCCAAAAGGGACAAAATTGAATTTTTATGTGATTTAATTAAAACTCATTTTCAAAGATTTATATGAAAATTCAATCAAAATTGCATACCAATTTTCTGGAAAACTCACAGTACCGGGTGGAAAGTGGGTGGTAAAAAGGGCCAAAATTGAGTTTTTATGCGATTTACTTAAAACTCATTTCCAAAGATCTATATGATAATTCATTCAAATCTGCGGACCAATTTTCCTAAAAAACTAGCCCCCCTGGGTGGAAAGTGGGTGCCAAAAGGGACAAAATTGAATTCTTATGTGATTTAATTAAAACTCATTTTCAAAGATTTATATGAAAATTCAATCAAAACTGCATACCAATTTTCTGGAAAATTCACATTCCCGGGTGGAAAGTGGATGGTTAAAAGGGACTAAACTGAGTTCTTATGAGATTTACTTTAAACTCATTTCCAAAGATCTATATGACAATTCATTCAAATCTGCATACCAATTTTCCAGAAAATTCACACCCCTGGGTGAAAAGTGGGTGGTAAAAAGCGACAAAATTGAGTTCTTATGCGATTTACTTCAAACTCATTTTCAAAGATCAATATTAAAATTCATTCAAAACTGCATACCAATTTTCCGGAAAATTCACATTCCCGGGTGGAAAGTGGGTGGTAAAAAGGGTCAAAATTGAGTTCTTATGCGATTTACTTAAATCTCATTTCCAAAGATCTATATGATAATTCATTCAAAACTGCATACCAATTTTCTGGAAAATTCACATTCCCGGGTGGAAAGTGGGTGGTAAAAAGGGTCAAAATTGAGTTCTTATGCGATATACTTAAGCCTCATTTTCAAAGATTTCAATGAAAATTCAATCAAAATTGCATACCAATTTTCCGGAAAATTCACATTCCCGGGTGGAAAGTGAGTGGTAAGAAGGGAAAAATTGAGTTTATGTGGGATTTACTTAAAACTCATTTCCAAAGATCTTTATGAAAATTCATTCAAATCTGCATACCAATTTTCCGGAAAACTAACCCCTTGGGTGGAAAGTGGGTGGTAAAAAGGGCCAAAATTGAGTTTTTATGCGATTTACTTAAAACTCATTTCCAAAGATCTATATGATAATTCATTCAAATCTGCGTACCAATTTTCCTGGAAACTAGCCCCCATGGGAGGAAAGTAGTTGCCAAAAGGGACAAAATTGAATTCTTATGTGATTTAATTAAAACTCATTTTCAAAGATTTATATGAAAATTCAATCAAATTGCATACCAATTTTCCGGAAAATTCACCAACCTGAGTGGAAAGTATGTGGTAAAAAGGGCGAATGTTGAGTTTTAATGCGATTCACTTAAAACTCATTTAAAAAGATCTATATGACAATTCAATCAAAACTGCATACCAATTTTCTGGAAAATTCACATTCCCGGGTGGAAAGTGGGTGGTTAAAAGGGACAAAATTGAGTTTTAATGCGATTCACTTAAAAGTCATTTAAAAAGATCTATATGACAATTCATTCAAATCTGCATACCAATTTTCCAGAAAATTCACACCCCTGGGTGAAAAGTGGGTGGTAAAAAATGACAAAATTGAGTTCTTATGCGATTTACTTAAAACTCATTTCCAAAGATCTATATGATAATTCATTCAAATCTGCGGACCAATTTTCCTAAAAAACTAGCCCCCCTGGGTGGAAAGTGGGTGCCAAAAGGGACAAAATTGAATTTTTATGTGATTTAATTAAAACTCATTTTCAAAGATTTATATGAAAATTCAATCAAAACTGCATACCAATTTTCTGGAAAATTCACATTCCCGGGTGGAAAGTGGATGGTTAAAAGGGACTAAACTGAGTTCTTATGAGATTTACTTTAAACTCATTTCCAAAAATCTTTATGATAATTCATTCAAATCTGCGTACCAATTTTCCTAAAAAACTAGCCCCCCTGGGTGGAAATTGGGTGCCAAAAGGGACAAAATTGATATCCTATGTGATTTAATTAAAACTCATTTTCAAAGATTTATATGAAAATTCAATCAAAATTGCATACCAATTTTCTGGAAAACTCACAGTACCGGGTGGAAAGTGGGTGGTAAAAAGGGCCAAAATTGAGTTTTTATGCGATTTACTTAAAACTCATTTCCAAAGATCTATATGATAATTCATTCAAATCTGCGGACCAATTTTCCTAAAAAACTAGCCCCCCTGGGTGGAAAGTGGGTGCCAAAAGGGGTAAAATTGAATTCTTATGTGATTTAATTAAAACTCATTTTCAAAGATTTATATGAAAATTCAATCAAAACTGCATACCAATTTTCTGGAAAATTCACATTCCCATGTGGAAAGTGGATGGTTAAAAGGGACTAAACTGAGTTCTTATGAGATTTACTTTAAACTCATTTCCAAAGATCTATATGACAATTCATTCAAATCTGCATACCAATTTTCCAGAAAATTCACACCCCTGGGTGAAAAGTGGGTGGTAAAAAGCGACAAAATTGAGTTCTTATGCGATTTACTTCAAACTCATTTTCAAAGATCAATATTAAAATTCATTCAAAACTGCATACCAATTTTCCGGAAAATTCACATTCCCGGGTGGAAAGTGGGTGGTAAAAAGGGTCAAAATTGAGTTCTTATGCGATTTACTTAAATCTCATTTAAATCTGCATACCAATTTTCCGGAAAACTAACCCCTTGGGTGGAAAGTGGGTGGTAAAAAGGGCCAAAGTTGAGTTTTTATGCGATTTGCTTCAAACTCATTTTCAAAGATTAATATGAAAATTCAATCAAAACTGCATTCCAATTTTCTGGAAAATTCACATTCCCGGGTGGAAAGTGGATGGTTAAAAGGGACAAAATTGAGTTCTTATGAGATTTACTTAAAACTCATTTCCAAAGAACTATATGACAATTCATTCAAATCTGCATACCAATTTTCCAGAAAATTCACACCCCTGGGTGAAAAGTGGGTGGTAAAAAGCGACAAAATTGAGTTCTTATGCGACTTACTTCAAACTCATTTTCAAAGATCAATATTAAAATTCATTCAAAACTGCATACCAATTTTCCGGAAAATTCACATTCCCGGGTGGAAAGTGGGTGGTAAAACCGGCCAAAATTAAGTTCTTATGCGATTTACTTAAGCCTCATTTTCAAAGATTTGAATGACAATTCATTCAAAACTGCATACCAATTTTCCAGAAAATTCACACCCCTGGGTCAAAAGTGGGTGGTAAAAAATGACAAAATTGAGTTCTTATGCGATTAACTTCAAACTCATATTCATAGATCTATATGAAAATTTATTCAAAACTGCATACCAATTTTCTGGAAAATTCACAGTCCCGGGTGGAAAGTGGGTGGTAAAAAGGGTCAAAATTGAGTTTTTATGCGATTTGCTTAAAACTTATTTCCAAAGATCTATATGATAATTCATTCAAATCTGCGTACCAATTTTCTTGCAAACTAACCCCCATGGGTGGAAAGTGGGTGCCAAAAGGGACAAAATTGAATTCATAGGTGATTTAATTAAAACTCATTTTCAAAGATTTATATGAAAATTCAATCAAAATTGCATACCAATTTTCCGGAAAATTCACCCACCTGATTGGAAAGAATGCGGTAAAAAGGGCGAAAGTTGAGTCTTAATGCGATTTGCTTCAAACTCATTTTCCAAGATCTATATGAAAATTCAACCAAAACTGCATACCAATTTTCCGGAAAATTCACATTCCCGGGTGGAAAGTGGGTGGTGAAAACGCCAAAGTTGAGTTCTTATGCGATTTACTTAAGCCTCATTTTCAAAGATTTGATTGACAATTCAATCAAAACTGAATACCAATTTTCCGGAAAATTCACACCCCTGGGTGAAAAGTGGGTGGTTAAAAATGACAAAATTGAGTTCTTATGCGATTAACTTCAAACTCATTTTCATAGATCTATATGAAAATTCATTCAAAACTGCATACCAATTTTCTGGAAAATTCATAGTCCCGGGTGGAAAGTGGGTGGTAAAAAGGGTTAAAATTGAGTTTTTATGCGATTTGCTTAAAACCGATTTCCAAAGATCTATATGATAATTCATTCAAATCTGCGTACCAATTTTCCTGAAAACTAACCCCCTTGGGTGGAAAGTGGGTGCCAAAAGGGACAAAATTGAATTCATATGTGATTTAATTAAAACTCATTTTCAAAGATTTATATGAAAATTCAATCAAAATTGCATACCAATTTTCCGGAAAATTCACCCACCTGAGTGGAAAGTATGCGGTAAAACGGGCGAAAGTTGAGTCTTAATGCGATTTGCTTCAAACTCATTTTCCAAGATCTATATGAAAATTCAACCAAAACTGCATACCAATTTTCCGGAAAATTCACATTCCCGGGTGGAAAGTGGGTGGTGAAAACGCCAAAGTTGAGTTCTTATGCGATTTACTTAAGCCTCATTTTCAAAGATTTGATTGACAATTCAATCAAAACTGAATACCAATTTTCCGGAAAATTCACACCCCTGGGTGAAAAGTGGGTGGTTAAAAATGACAAAATTGAGTTCTTATGCGATTAACTTCAAACTCATTTTCATAGATCTATATGAAAATTCATTCAAAACTGCATACCAATTTTCTGGAAAATTCATCGTCCCGGGTGGAAAGTGGGTGGTAAAAAGGGTTAAAATTGAGTTTTTATGCGATTTGCTTAAAACCGATTTCCAAAGATCTATATGATAATTCATTCAAATCTGCGTACCAATTTTCCTGAAAACTAACCCCCCTATGTGGAAAGTGGGTGCCAAAAGGGACAAAATTGAATTCATATGTGATTTAATTAAAACTCATTTTCAAAGATCTATATGAAAATTCAACCAAAACTGCATACCAATTTTCCAGAAAATTCTCATTCCCGGGTGGAAAGTGGGTGGTTAAAAGGGACAAAATTGAGTTCTTATGCGATTTACTGAAAACTCATTTCCAAAGATCTATATGATAATTCATTCAAATCTGCATACCAATTTTCCGGAAAGTTCACACCCCTGGGTGAAAAGTGGGTGGTAAAAAGCGACAAAATTGAGTTCTTATGCGATTTACTTCAAACTCATTTTCAAAGATCAATATTAAAATTCATTCATAGCTGCATACCAATTTTCCGGAAAATTCACATTCCCGGGTGGAAAGTGGGTGGTAAAAAGGGTCAAAATTGAGTTTTTATGCGATTTGCTTAGAACTTATTTCCAAAGATCTATATGATAATTCATTCAAATCTGCTTACCAATTTTCCTGCAAACTAACCCCCCTGGGTGGAAAGTGGGTGCCAAAAGGGACAAAATTGAATTCATATGTGATTTAATTAAAACTCATTTTCAAAGATTCATATGAAAATTCAATCAAAATTGCATACCAATTTTCCGGAAAATTCACCCACCTGATTGGAAAGTATGCGGTAAAAAGGGCGAAAGTTGAGTCTTAATGCGATTTGCTTAAAACTCATTTTCCAAGATCTATATGAAAATTCAACCAAAACTGCATACCAATTTTCCGGAAAATTCACATTCCCGGGTGGAAAGTGGGTGGTGAAAAGGCCAAAGTTGAGTTCTTAAGCGATTTACTTAAGCCTCATTTTCAAAGATTTGATTGACAATTCAATCAAAACTGAATACCAATTTTCCGGAAAATTCACACCCCTGGGTGAAAAGTGGGTGGTTAAAAATGACAAAATTGAGTTCTTATGCGATTAACTTCAAACTCATTTTCATAGATCTATATGAAAATTCATTCAAAACTGCATACCAATTTTCTGGAAAATTCATAGTCCCGGGTGGAAAGTGGGTGGTAAAAAGGGTCAAAATTGAGTTTTTATGGGATTTGCTTAAAACTTATTTCCAAAGATCTATATGATAATTCATTCGAATCTGCGTACCAATTTTCCTGAAAACTAACCCCCCTGGGTGGAAAGTGGGTGCCAAAAGGGACAAAATTGAATTCATATGTGATTTAATTAAAACTCATTTTCAAAGATTTATATGAAAATTCAATCAAAATTGCATACCAATTTTCCGGAAAATTCACCCACCTGAGTGGAAAGTATGCGGTTAAACGGGCGAAAGTTGAGTCTTAATGCGACTTGCTTCAAACTCATTTTCCAAGATCTATATGAAAATTCAACCAAAACTGCATACCAATTTTCCAGAAAATTCTCATTCCCGGGTGGAAAGTGGGTGGTTAAAAGGTACAAAATTGAGTTTTTATGCGATTTACTTTAAACTCATTTCCAAAGATCTATATGATAATTCATTCAAATCTGCGTACCAATTTTCCTGAAAACTAGCCCCCCTGGGTGGAAAGTGGGTGCCAAAAGGGACAAAATTGAATTCTTATGTGATTTAATTAAAACTCATTTCCAAAGATCTATATGACAATTCATTCAAATCTGCATACCAATTTTCCGGAAAGTTCACACGATTAAATGAAAACTCATTTTCAAAGACAATTCATTCAGATCTGCATACAAATTTTCCGGAAAACTAACCCCCCTGGGTGGAAAGTGGGTGGTAAAAAGGCCAAAGTTGAGTTCTTATGCGACTTGCTTCAAACTCATTTTCAAAGATCAATATAAAAATTTATTTAAAACTGCATAACAATTTTACGGAAAATTCACATTCCCGGGTGGAAAGTGGGTGGTGAAAAGGGACAAAATTTTGTTCTTATGCGATTTACTAAAAACTCATTTCCAAATATCTATATGATAATTCATTCAAATCTGCATACCAATTTTCCGGAAAATTCACACCCCTGGGTGGAAAGTGAGTGGCAAAAAGGCCAAAGTTAATTTTTTATGCGATTTGCTTCAAACTCATTTTCAAAGATTTATATGAAAATTCAATCAAAACTGCATACAAATTTTCTGGAAAATTCACCCACCTGAGTGGAAAGTGGGTGGAAAATAGGGCGAAAGTTGAGTTTTTATGCGATTTACTTAAAACTCATTTTCAAAGATCTATATGAAAATTCATTCAAATCTGTGTTCCAATTTTCCGAAAAATTCACATTCCATGGTGGAAAGTGGGTGGTAAAAAGGCCAAAGTTGAGTTCTTATGCGATTTACTTTAGCCTCATTTTCAAAGATTTGATTGACAATTCAATCAAAACTGCATACCAATTTTCCAGAAAATTCACATTCACTGGTGGAAAATGAGTTTTAAAAAGGGACAAAATTGAATTCTTATGCGATTTACTTAAAACTCATTTCCAAAGATCTATATGACAATTCATTCAAAACTGCACACCAATTTTCCGAAAAATTCACCCCCCTGGGTGGAAAGTGGGTGCCAAAAAGGCCAAAGTTAATTTTTTATGCGATTTGCTTCAAACTCATTTTCAAAGATTTATATGAAAATTCAATCAAAACTGCATACAAATTTTCTGGAAAATTCACCCACCTAAGTGGAAAGTGGTAGGAAAATAGGGCGAAAGTTGAGTTTTTATGCGATTTACTTAAAACTCATTTTCAAAGATCTATATGAAAATTCATTCAAATCTGTGTTCCAATTTTCCGAAAAATTCACATTCCCGGGTGGAAAGTGGGTGGTAAAAAGGCCAAAGTTGAGTTCTTATGCGATTTACTTTAGCCTCATTTTCAAAGATTTGATTGACAATTCAATCAAAACTGCATACCAATTTTCCAGAAAATTCACATTCCCGGGTGGAAAGTGGGTGGTAAAAAGGGACAAAATTGAGTTCTTATGCGATTTACTAAAAACTCATTTCCAAATATCTATATGATAGTTCATTCAAATCTGCATACCAATTTTCCGGAAAATTCACACCCCTGTGTGAAAAGTGGGTGGTTAAAAGACCAAGGTTGAGTTCCTATGCGATTTGCTTCAAACTCATTTCCAAAGATCAATATAAAAATTCATTTAAAACTGCATAACAATTTTCCGGAAAATTCACATTCCTGGGTGGAAAGTGGGTGGTAAAAAGGCCAAAGTTGAGTTCTTATGCGATTTACTTAAGCCTCATTTTCAAAGATTTGATTAACAATTCAATCAAAACTATTTACTAATTTGGCAGAAAATTCACATTCACTGGTGGAAAATGAGTTTTAAAAAGGGACAAAATTGAGTTTGTATGCGACTTACTTAAAACTCATTTCCAAAGATCTATATGACAATTCAATCAAAACTGCATACCAATTTTCCGAAAAATTCACCCCCCTGGGTGGAAAGTGAGTGGCAAAAAGGCCACAGTTAAGTTTTTATGCGATTTGCTACAAACTCATTTTCAAAGATTTATATGAAAATTCAATCAAAACTGCATACAAATTTTCTGGAAAATTCACCAACCTGAGTGGAAAGTGGGTGGAAAATAGGGCGAAAGTTGAGTTTTTATGCGATTTACTTAAAACTCATTTTCAAAGATCTATATGAAAATTCATTCAAATCTGTGTTCCAATTTTCCGAAAAATTCACATTCCCGGGTGGAAAGTGGGTGGTAAAAAGGCCAAAGTTGAGTTCTTATGCGATTTACTTTAGCCTCATTTTCAAAGGTTTGATTGACAATTCAATCAAAACTGCATACCAATTTTCCAGAAAATTCACATTCCCGGGTGGAAAGTGGGTGGTAAAAAGGGACAAAATTGAGTTCTTATGCGACTTACTTAAAACTCATTTCCAAAGATCTATATGACAATTCATTCAAAACTGCATACCAATTTTCCTGAAAACTAACCCCCCTGGGTGGAAAGTGGGTGCCAAAAGGGACAAAATTGAATTCATATGTGATTTAATTAAAACTCATTTTCAAAGATTTGTATGAAAATTCAATCAAAATTGCATACCAATTTTCCGGAAAATTCACCCACCTGAGTGGAAAGTATGCGGTAAAACGGGCGAAAGTTGAGTCTTAATGCGACTTGCTTCAAACTCATTTTCCAAGATCTATATGAAAATTCATCCAAAACTGCATACCAATTTTCCAGAAAATTCTCATTCCCGGGTGGAAAGTGGGTGGTTAAAAGGGACAAAATTGAGTTTTTATGCGATTTACTGAAAACTCATTTCCAAAGATCAATATGATAATTCATTCAAATCTGCGTACCAATTTTCCTGAAAACTAGCCCCCCTGGGTGGAAAGTGGGTGCCAAAAGGGACAAAATTGAATTCTTATGTGATTTAATTAAAACTCATTTCCAAAGATCTATATGACAATTCATTCAAATCTGCATACCAATTTTCCGGAAAGTTCACACCCCTGAGTGAAAAGTGGGTGGTAAACAATGACAAAATTGAGTTCTTATGCGATTTGCTTCAAACTCATTTTCAAAGATCAATATAAAAATTCATTCAAAACTGCATACCAATTTTCTCGAAAATTCACATTCCCCGTCGGAAAGTGGGTGGTAAAAAGGGCCAAAATTGAATTCTTATGCGATTTACTTCAAACTCATTTTCAAAGATCTATATGAAAATTCAATCAAAACTGCATACCAATTTTCCAGAAAACTAACCCACCTGGGTGGAAAGTGGGTGCCAAAAGGGACAAAATTGAATTCTTACGCGATTTAATTAAAACTCATTTTCAAAGATTTAAGTGGCAATTCATTCAGATCTGCATACCAATTTTCCGGAAAACTAACCCCCCTGGGTGGAAAGTGGGTGGTAAAATGGCCAAAGTTGAAATCTTGTGCGACTTGCTTCAAACTCATTTTCAAAGATCAATATAAAAATTTATTTAAAACTGCATAACAATTTTCCGGAAAATTCACATTCCCGGGTGGAAAGTGGGTGGTGAAAAGGCCAAAGTTGAGTTCTTATGCGATTTACTTAACCTCATTTTCAAAGATTTGATTGACAATTCAATCAAAACTGAATACCAATTTTGCAGAAAATTCACATTCACTGGTGGAAAATGAGTTTTAAAAAGGGACAAAATTGAGTTCTTATGCAACTTACTTAAAACTCATTTCCAAAGATTTGATTAACAATTCATTCAAATCTGCGTACCAATTTTCCTGAAAACTAGCCCCCCTGGGTGGAAAGTGGGTGCCAAAAGGGACAAAATTTAATTCTTATGTGATTTTCTTAAAACTCATTTCCAAAGATCTATATGACAATTCATTCAAAACTGCACACCAATTTTCCGAAAAATTCACCCCCCTGGGTGGAAAGTGAGTGGCAAAAAGGCCAAAATTAATTTTTTATGCGATTTGCTTCAAACTCATTGTCAAAGATTTATATGAAAATTCAATCAAAACTGCATACAAATTTTCTGGAAAATTCACCCACCTGAGTGGAAAGTGGGTGAAAAATAGGGCGAAAGTTGAGTTCTTATGCGATTTACTTAAAACTCATTTTCAAAGATCTATATGAAAATTCATTCAAATCTGTGTTCCAATTTTCCGAAAAATTCACATTCCCGGGTGGAAAGTGGGTGGTAAAAAGGCCAAAGTTGAGTTCTTATGCGATTTACTTTAGCCTCATTTTCAAAGATTTGATTGACAATTCAATCAAAACTGCATACCAATTTTCCAGAAAATTCACATTCCCGGGTGGAAAGTGGGTGGTAAAAAGGCCAAAGTTGAGTTCTTATGCGATTTACTTTAGCCTCATTTTCAAAGATTTGATTGAAAATTCAATCAAAACTGCATACAAATTTTCTGGAAAATTCACCCACCTGAGTGGAAAGTGGGTGGAAAATAGGGCGAAAGTTGAGTTTTTATGCGATTTACTTAAAACTCATTTTCAAAGATCTATATGAAAATTCATTCAAATCTGCATACCAATTTTCCGGAAAATTCACACCCCTGGGTGGAAAGTGGGTGGTAAAAAGGCCAAAGTTGAGTTCTTATGCGATTTACTTAAGCCTCATTTTCAAAGATTTGATTGACAATTCAATCAAAACTGCATACCAATTTTCCAGAAAATTCACATTCCCGGGTGGAAAGTGAGTGGCAAAAAGGCCAAAGTTAAGTTTTTATGCGATTTGCTTCAAACTCATTTTCAAAGATTTATATGAAAATTCAATCAAAACTGCATACAAATTTTCTGGAAAATTCACCAACCTGAGTGGAAAGTGGGTGGAAAATAGGGCGAAAGTTGAGTTTTTATGTGATTTACTTAAAGCTCATTTTCAAAGATTTGATTGACAATTCAATCAAAACTGCATACCAATTTTCCAGAAAATTCACATTCCCGGGTGGAAAGTGAGTGGCAAAAAGGCCAAAGTTAAGTTTTTATGCGATTTGCTTCAAACTCATTTTCAAAGATTTATATGAAAATTGAATCAAAACAGCATACAAATTTTCTGGAAAATTCACCAACCTGAGTGGAAAGTGGGTGGAAAATAGGGCGAAAGTTGAGTTTTTATGTGATTTACTTAAAACTAATTTTCAAAGATCTATATGAAAATTCATTCAAATCTGTGTTCCAATTTTCCGAAAAATTCATATTCCCGGGTGGAAAGTGGGTGGTAAAAAGGCCAAAGTTGAGTTCTTATGCGATTTACTTTAGCCTCATTTTCAAAGATTTGATTGACAATTCAATCAAAACTGCATACCAATTTTCCAGAAAATTCACATTCCCGGGTGGAAAGTGGGTGGTAAAAAGGGACAAAATTGAGTTCTTATGCGACTTACTTAAAACTCATTTCCAAAGATCTATATGACAATTCATTCAAAACTGCATACCAATTTTCCTGAAAACTAACCCCCCTGGGTGGAAAATGGGTGGTAAAAAGGCCAAAGTTGAGTTCTTATGCGAATTGCTTCAAACTCATTTTCAAAGATCAATATAAAAATTTATTTAAAACTGCATAACAATTTTCCGGAAAATTCACATTCCCGGGTGGAAAGTGGGTGGTAAAAAGGCCAAAGTTGAGTTCTTATGCGATTTACTTAAGCCTCATTTTCAAAGATTTGATTGACAATTCAATCAAAACTGCTTACCAATTTTGCAGAAAATTCACATTCACTGGTGGAAAATGAGTTTTAAAAAGGGACAAAATTGAGTTTTTATGCGACTTACTTAAAACTCATTTCCAAAGATCTATATGACAATTCATTCAAAACTGCATACAAATTTTCCTCAAAACTAACCCCCCTGGGTGGAAAGTGGGTGGTAAAAAGGCCAAAGTTGAGTTCTTATGCGACTTGCTTCAAACTCATTTTCAAAGATCAATATAAAAATTTATTGAAAACTGCATAACAATTTTCCGGAAAACTCACATTCCCGGGTGGAAAGTGGGTGGTAAAAAGGCCAAAGTTGAGTTCTTATGCGATTTACTTAAGCCTCATTTTCAAAGATTTGATTGACAATTCAATCAAAACTGCATACCAATTTTCCAGAAAATTCACATTCCCGGGTGGAAAGTGGGTAGTAAAAAGGGACAAAATTGAGTTCTTATGCGATTTACTTAAAACTCATTTCCAAATATCTATATGACAATTCATTCAAATCTGCATACCAATTTTTCGGAAAATTCAAACCCCTGGGTGAAAAGTGGGTGGTTAAAAGACCAAGGTTGAGTTCTTATGCGATTTGCTTCAAACTCATTTCTAAAGATCAATATGGAAATTCATTCAAATCTGCATAACAATTTTTCAGACAATTCACGTTCCCGGGTGGAAAGTGGGTGGTAAAAAGGGACAAAATTGAGTTCTTATGCGATTTACTTAAAACTCATTTCCAAAGATCTATATGATAATTCATTCAAATCTGCGTACCAATTTTCCAGAAAATTCACATTCGTGGGTGGAAAGTGAGTGGTAAAAAGTGACAAAATTGAGTTCTTATGCGATTTACTTAAAACTCATTTCCAAAGATCTATATGACAATTCATTCAAAACTGCACACCAATTTTCCGAAAAATTCACCCCCCTGGGTGGAAAGTGAGTGGCAAAAAGGCCAAAGTTAATTTTTTATGCGATTTGCTTTAAACTCATTTTCAAAGATTTATATGAAAATTCAATCAAAACTGCATACCAATTTTCCGGAAAATTCACACCCCTGGGTGAAAAGTGGGTGGTTAAAAGACCAAGGTTGAGTTCCTATGCGATTTGCTTCAAACTCATTTCCAAAGATCAATATAAAAATTTATTTAAAACTGCATAGCAATTTTCCGGAAAATTCACATTCCTGGGTGGAAAGTGGGTGGTAAAAAGGCCAAAGTTGAGTTCTTATGCGATTTACTAAAGCCTCATTTTCAAAGATTTGATTAACAATTCAATCAAAACTGTTTACCAATTTGGCAGAAAATTCACATTCACTGGTGGAAAATGAGTTTTAAATAGGGACAAAATTGAGTTTTTATGCGACTTACTTAAAACTCATTTCCAAAGATCTATATAACAATTCAATCAAAACTGCATACCAATTTTCCGAAAAATTCACCCCCCTGGGTGGAAAGTGAGTGGCAAAAATGCCAAAGTTAAGTTTTTATGCGATTTGCTTCAAACTCATTTTCAAAGATTTATATGAAAATTCAATCAAAACTGCATACCAATTTTCCGGAAAATTCACACCCCTGGGTGAAAAGTGGGTGGTTAAAAGACTAAGGTTGAGTTCCTATGCGATTTGCTTCAAACTCATTTCCAAAGATCAATATAAAAATTTATTTAAAACTGCATAACAATTTTCCGGAAAATTCACATTCCTGGGTGGAAAGTGGGTGGTAAAAAGGCCAAAGTTGAGTTCTTATGCGATTTACTAAAGCCTCATTTTCAAAGATTTGATTAACAATTCAATCAAAACTGTTTACCAATTTGGCAGAAAATTCACATTCACTGGTGGAAAATGAGTTTTAAATAGGGACAAAATTGAGTTTTTATGCGACTTACTTAAAACTCATTTCCAAAGATCTATATGACAATTCAATCAAAACTGCATACCAATTTTCCGAAAAATTCACCCCCCTGGGTGGAAAGTGAGTGGCAAAAAGGCCAAAGTTAAGTTTTTATGCGATTTGCTTCAAACTCATTGTCAAAGATTTATATGAAAATTCAATCAAAACTGCATACAAATTTTCTGGAAAATTCACCCACCTGAGTGGAAAGTGGGTGGAAAATAGGGCGAAAGTTGAGTTTTTATGCGATTTACTTAAAACTCATTTTCAAAGATCTATATGAAAATTCATTCAAATCTGTGTTCCAATTTTCCGAAAAATTCACATTCCCGGGTGGAAAGTGGGTGGTAAAAAGGCCAAAGTTGAGTTCTTATGCGATTTACTTTAGCCTCATTTTCAAAGATTTGATTGACAATTCAATCAAAACTGCATACCAATTTTCCAGAAAATTCACATTCCCGGGTGGAAAGTGGGTGGTAAAAAGGCCAAAGTTGAGTTCTTATGCGATTTACTTTAGCCTCATTTTCAAAGATTTGATTGAAAATTCAATCAAAACTGCATACAAATTTTCTGGAAAATTCACCCACCTGAGTGGAAAGTGGGTGGAAAATAGGGCGAAAGTTGAGTTTTTATGCGATTTACTTAAAACTCATTTTCAAAGATCTATATGAAAATTCATTCAAATCTGCATACCAATTTTCCGGAAAATTCACACCCCTGGGTGAAAAGTGGGTGGTTAAAAGACCAAGGTTGAGTTCCTATGCGATTTGCTTCAAACTCATTTCCAAAGATCAATATAAAAATTTATTTAAAACTGCATAACAATTTTCCGGAAAATTCACATTCCTGGGTGGAAAGTGGGTGGTAAAAAGGCCAAAGTTGAGTTCTTATGCGATTTACTTAAGCCTCATTTTCAAAGATTTGATTAACAATTCAATCAAAACTGTTTACCAATTTGGCAGAAAATTCACATTCACTGGTGGAAAATGAGTTTTAAATAGGGACAAAATTGAGTTTTTATGCGACTTACTTAAAACTCATTTCCAAAGATCTATATGACAATTCAATCAAAACTGCATACCAATTTTCCGAAAAATTCACCCCCCTGGGTGGAAAGTGAGTGGCAAAAAGGCCAAAGTTAAGTTTTTATGCGATTTGCTTCAAACTCATTTTCAAAGATTTATATGAAAATTCAATCAAAACTGCATACAAATTTTCTGGAAAATTCACCAACCTGAGTGGAAAGTGGGTGGAAAATAGGGCGAAAGTTGAGTTTTTATGTGATTTACTTAAAACTCATTTTCAAAGATCTATATGAAAATTCATTCAAATCTGTGTTCCAATTTTCCGAAAAATTCATATTCCCGGGTGGAAAGTGGGTGGTAAAAAGGCCAAAGTTGAGTTCTTATGCGATTTACTTTAGCCTCATTTTCAAAGATTTGATTGACAATTCAATCAAAACTGCATACCAATTTTCCAGAAAATTCACATTCCCGGGTGGAAAGTGGGTGGTAAAAAGGGACAAAATTGAGTTCTTATGCGACTTACTTAAAACTCATTTCCAAAGATCTATATGACAATTCAATCAAAACTGCATACCAATTTTCCGAAAAATTCACCCCCCTGGGTGGAAAGTGAGTGGCAAAAAGGCCAAAGTTAAGTTTTTATGCGATTTGCTTCAAACTCATTTTCAAAGATTTGATTGACAATTCAATCAAAACTGCATACCAATTTTCCAGAAAATTCACCCACCTGAGTGGAAAGTGGGTGGAAAATAGGGCGAAAGTTGAGTTCCTATGCGATTTACTTAAAACTCATTTTCAAAGATCTATATGAAAATTCATTCAAATCTGCATACCAATTTTCCGGAAAATTCACACCCCTGGGTGAAAAGTGGGTGGTTAAAAGACCAAGGTTGAGTTCCTATGCGATTTGCTTCAAACTCATTTCCAAAGATCAATATAAAAATTTATTTAAAACTGCATAACAATTTTCCGGAAAATTCACATTCCTGGGTGGAAAGTGGGTGGTAAAAAGGCCAAAGTTGAGTTCTTATGCGATTTACTTTAGCCTCATTTTCAAAGATTTGATTGAAAATTCAATCAAAACTGCATACAAATTTTCTGGAAAATTCACCCACCTGGGTGGAAAGTGGGTGGTTAAAAGACCAAGGTTGAGTTCCTATGCGATTTGCTTCAAACTCATTTCCAAAGATCAATATAAAAATTTATTTAAAACTGCATAACAATTTTCCGGAAAATTCACATTCCTGGGTGGAAAGTGGGTGGTAAAAAGGCCAAAGTTGAGTTCTTATGCGATTAACTAAAGCCTCATTTTCAAAGATTTGATTAACAATTCAATCAAAACTGTTTACCAATTTGGCAGAAAATTCACAATCACTGGTGGAAAATGAGTTTTAAAAAGGGACAAAATTGAGTTTTTATGCGACTTACTTAAAACTCATTTCCAAAGATCTATATGACAATTCAATCAAAACTGCATACCAATTTTCCGAAAAATTCACCCCCCTGGGTGGAAAGTGGGTGGTTAAAAGACCAAGGTTGAGTTCCTATGCGATTTGCTTCAAACTCATTTCCAAAGATCAATATAAAAATTTATTTAAAACTGCATAACAATTTTCCGGAAAATTCACATTCCTGGGTGGAAAGTGGGTGGTAAAAAGGCCAAAGTTGAGTTCTTATGCGATTTACTAAAGCCTCATTTTCAAAGATTTGATTAACAATTCAATCAAAACTGTTTACCAATTTGGCAGAAAATTCACATTCACTGGTGGAAAATGAGTTTTAAATAGGGACAAAATTGAGTTTTTATGCGACTTACTTAAAACTCATTTCCAAAGATCTATATGACAATTCAATCAAAACTGCATACCAATTTTCCGAAAAATTCACCCTCCAGGGTGGAAAGTGAGTGGCAAAAAGGGCCAAAGTTAAGTTTTTATGTGATTTGCTTCAAACTCATTTTCAAAGATTTATATGAAAATTCAATCAAAACTGCATACAAATTTTCTGGAAAATTCACCAACCTGAGTGGAAAGTGGGTGGAAAATAGGGCGAAAGTTGAGTTTTTATGTGATTTACTTAAAACTCATTTTCAAAGATCTATATGAAAATTCATTCAAATCTGTGTTCCAATTTTCCGAAAAATTCATATTCCCGGGTGGAAAGTGGGTGGTAAAAAGGCCAAAGTTGAGTTCTTATGCGATTTACTTTAGCCTCATTTTCAAAGATTTGATTGACAATTCAATCAAAACTGCATACCAATTTTCCAGAAAATTCACATTCCCGGGTGGAAAGTGGGTGGTAAAAAGGGACAAAATTGAGTTCTTATGCGACTTACTTAAAACTCATTTCCAAAGATCTATATGACAATTCAATCAAAACTGCATACCAATTTTCCGAAAAATTCACCCCCCTGGGTGGAAAGTGAGTGGCAAAAAGGCCAAAGTTAAGTTTTTATGCGATTTGCTTCAAACTCATTTTCAAAGATTTATATGAAAATTCAATCAAAACTGAATACCAATTTTCCGGAAAATTCACACCCCTGGGTGAAAAGTGGGTGGTTAAAAGACCAAGGTTGAGTTCCTATGCGATTTGCTTCAAACTCATTTCCAAAGATCAATATAAAAATTTATTTAAAACTGCATAACAATTTTCCGGAAAATTCACATTCCTGGGTGGAAAGTGGGTGGTAAAAAGGCCAAAGTTGAGTTCTTATGCGATTTACTAAAGCCTCATTTTCAAAGATTTGATTAACAATTCAATCAAAACTGTTTACCAATTTGGCAGAAAATTCACATTCACTGGTGGAAAATGAGTTTTAAATAGGGACAAAATTGAGTTTTTATGCGACTTACTTAAAACTCATTTCCAAAGATCTATATGACAATTCAATCAAAACTGCATACCAATTTTCCGAAAAATTCACCCCCCTGGGTGGAAAGTGAGTGGCAAAAAGGCCAAAGTTAAGTTTTTATGCGATTTGCTTCAAACTCATTTTCAAAGATTTATATGAAAATTCAATCAAAACTGCATACAAATTTTCTGGAAAATTCACCAACCTGAGTGGAAAGTGGGTGGAAAATAGGGCGAAAGTTGAGTTTTTATGTGATTTACTTAAAACTCATTTTCAAAGATCTATATGAAAATTCATTCAAATCTGTGTTCCAATTTTCCGAAAAATTCATATTCCCAGGTGGAAAGTGGGTGGTAAAAAGGCCAAAGTTGAGTTCTTATGCGATTTACTTTAGCCTCATTTTCAAAGATTTGATTGACAATTCAATCAAAACTGCATACCAATTTTCCAGAAAATTCACATTCCCGGGTGGAAAGTGGGTGGTAAAAAGTGACAAAATTGAGTTCTTATGCGACTTACTTAAAACTCATTTCCAAAGATCTATATGACAATTCAATCAAAACTGCATACCAATTTTCCGAAAAATTCACCCCCCTGGGTGGAAAGTGAGTGGCAAAAAGGCCAAAGTTAAGTTTTTATGCGATTTGCTTCAAACTCATTTTCAAAGATTTATATGAAAATTCAATCAAAACTGCATACCAATTTTCCGGAAAATTCACACCCCTGGGTGAAAAGTGGGTGGTTAAAAGACCAAGGTTGAGTTCCTATGCGATTTGCTTCAAACTCATTTCCAAAGATCAATA
Source organism: Hirtodrosophila cameraria (assembly GCA_949708635.1). Lineage (NCBI taxonomy): Eukaryota > Metazoa > Arthropoda > Insecta > Diptera > Drosophilidae > Hirtodrosophila > Hirtodrosophila cameraria. The sequence goes on from OX453090.1 coordinate 41,725,762, forward strand.
TAAAAATTTATTTAAAACTGCATAACAATTTTCCGGAAAATTCACATTCCTGGGTGGAAAGTGGGTGGTAAAAAGGCCAAAGTTGAGTTCTTATGCGATTTACTTTAGCCTCATTTTCAAAGATTTGATTGACAATTCAATCAAAACTGCATACCAATTTTCCAGAAAATTCACATTCCCGGGTGGAAAGTGGGTGGTAAAAAGGCCAAAGTTGAGTTCTTATGCGATTTACTTTAGCCTCATTTTCAAAGATTTGATTGAAAATTCAATCAAAACTGCATACAAATTTTCTGGAAAATTCACCCACCTGAGTGGAAAGTGGGTGGAAAATAGGGCGAAAGTTGAGTTTTTATGCGATTTACTTAAAACTCATTTTCAAAGATCTATATGAAAATTCATTCAAATCTGCATACCAATTTTCCGGAAAATTCACACCCCTGGGTGAAAAGTGGGTGGTTAAAAGACCAAGGTTGAGTTCCTATGCGATTTGCTTCAAACTCATTTCCAAAGATCAATATAAAAATTTATTTAAAACTGCATAACAATTTTCCGGAAAATTCACATTCCTGGGTGGAAAGTGGGTGAGTTCTTATGCGATTTACTTAAGCCTCATTTTCAAAGATTTGATTAACAATTCAATCAAAACTGTTTACCAATTTGGCAGAAAATTCACATTCACTGGTGGAAAATGAGTTTTAAATAGGGACAAAATTGAGTTTTTATGCGACTTACTTAAAACTCATTTCCAAAGATCTATATGACAATTCAATCAAAACTGCATACCAATTTTCCGAAAAATTCACCCCCCTGGGTGGAAAGTGGGTGGTTAAAAGACCAAGGTTGAGTTCCTATGCGATTTGCTTCAAACTCATTTCCAAAGATCAATATAAAAATTTATTTAAAACTGCATAACAATTTTCCGGAAAATTCACATTCCTGGGTGGAAAGTGGGTGGTAAAAAGGCCAAAGTTGAGTTCTTATGCGATTTACTTAAGCCTCATTTTCAAAGATTTGATTAACAATTCAATCAAAACTGTTTACCAATTTGGCAGAAAATTCACATTCACTGGTGGAAAATGAGTTTTAAATAGGGACAAAATTGAGTTTTTATGCGACTTACTTAAAACTCATTTCCAAAGATCTATATGACAATTCAATCAAAACTGCATACCAATTTTCCGAAAAATTCACCCCCCTGGGTGGAAAGTGAGTGGCAAAAAGGCCAAAGTTAAGTTTTTATGCGATTTGCTTCAAACTCATTGTCAAAGATTTATATGAAAATTCAATCAAATCTGCATACAAATTTTCTGGAAAATTCACCCACCTGAGTGGAAAGTGGGTGGAAAATAGGGCGAAAGTTGAGTTTTTATGCGATTTACTTAAAACTCATTTTCAAAGATCTATATGAAAATTCATTCAAATCTGTGTTCCAATTTTCCGAAAAATTCACCCCCCTGGGTGGAAAGTGAGTGGCAAAAAGGCCAAAGTTAAGTTTTTATGCGATTTGCTTCAAACTCATTTTTAAAGATTTATATGAAAATTCAATCAAAACTGCATACAAATTTTCTGGAAAATTCACCAACCTGAGTGGAAAGTGGGTGGAAAATAGGGCGAAAGTTGAGTTTTTATGTGATTTACTTAAAACTCATTTTCAAAGATCTATATGAAAATTCATTCAAATCTGTGTTCCAATTTTCCGAAAAATTCACATTCCCGGGTGGAAAGTGGGTGGTAAAAAGGCCAAAGTTGAGTTCTTATGCGATTTACTTAAGCCTCATTTTCAAAGATTTGATTGACAATTCAATCAAAACTGCATACCAATTTTCCAGAAAATTCACATTCCCGGGTGGAAAGTGGGTGGTAAAAAGGCCAAAGTTGAGTTCTTATGCGATTTACTTTAGCCTCATTTTCAAAGATTTGATTGAAAATTCAATCAAAACTGCATACAAATTTTCTGGAAAATTCACCCACCTGAGTGGAAAGTGGGTGGAAAATAGGGCGAAAGTTGAGTTTTTATGCGATTTACTTAAAACTCATTTTCAAAGATCTATATGAAAATTCATTCAAATCTGCATACCAATTTTCCGGAAAATTCACACCCCTGGGTGAAAAGTGGGTGGTAAAAAGGCCAAAGTTGAGTTCCTATGCGATTTGCTTCAAACTCATTTCCAAAGATCAATATAAAAATTTATTTAAAACTGCATAACAATTTTCCGGAAAATTCACATTCCTGGGTGGAAAGTGGGTGGTAAAAAGGCCAAAGTTGAGTTCTTATGCGATTTACTTAAGCCTCATTTTCAAAGATTTGATTAACAATTCAATCAAAACTGTTTACCAATTTGGCAGAAAATTCACATTCACTGGTGGAAAATGAGTTTTAAATAGGGACAAAATTGAGTTTTTATGCGACTTACTTAAAACTCATTTTCAAAGATCTATATGAAAATTCATTCAAATCTGCATACCAATTTTCCGAAAAATTCACCCCCCTGGGTGGAAAGTGAGTGGCAAAAAGGCCAAAGTTAAGTTTTTATGCGATTTGCTTCAAACTCATTTTTAAAGATTTATATGAAAATTCAATCAAAACTGCATACAAATTTTCTGGAAAATTCACCAACCTGAGTGGAAAGTGGGTGGAAAATAGGGCGAAAGTTGAGTTTTTATGTGATTTACTTAAAACTCATTTTCAAAGATCTATATGAAAATTCATTCAAATCTGTGTTCCAATTTTCCGAAAAATTCATCTTCCCGGGTGGAAAGTGGGTGGTAAAAAGGCCAAAGTTGAGTTCTTATGCGATTTACTTTAGCCTCATTTTCAAAGATTTGATTAACAATTCAATCAAAACTGCATACCAATTTTCCAGAAAATTCACATTCCCGGGTGGAAAGTGGGTGGTAAAAAGGGACAAAATTGAGTTCTTATGCGACTTACTTAAAACTCATTTCCAAAGATCTATATGACAATTCATTCAAAACTGCATACCAATTTTCCTGAAAACTAACCCCAATGGGTGGAAAATGGGTGGTAAAAAGGCCAAAGTTGAGTTCTTATGCGAATTGCTTCAAACTCATTTTCAAAGATCAATATAAAAATTTATTTAAAACTGCATAACAATTTTCCGGAAAATTCACATTCCCGGGTGGAAAGTGGGTGGTAAAAAGGCCAAAGTTGAGTTCTTATGCGATTTACTTAAGCCTCATTTTCAAAGATTTGATTGACAATTCAATCAAAACTGTTTACCAATTTTGCAGAAAATTCACATTCACTGGTGGAAAATGAGTTTTAAAAAGGGACAAAATTGAGTTGGTATGCGACTTACTTAAAACTCATTTCCAAAGATCTATATGACAATTCATTCAAAACTGCATACCAATTTTCCTGAAAACTAACCCCAATGGGTGGAAAATGGGTGGTAAAAAGGCCAAAGTTGAGTTCTTATGCGAATTGCTTCAAACTCATTTTCAAAGATCAATATAAAAATTTATTGAAAACTGCATAACAATTTTCCGGAAAACTCACATTCCCGGGTGGAAAGTGGGTGGTAAAAAGGCCAAAGTTGAGTTCTTATGCGATTTACTTAAGCCTCATTTTCAAAGATTTGATTAACAATTCAATCAAAACTGTTTACCAATTTGGCAGAAAATTCACATTCACTGGTGGAAAATGAGTTTTAAATAGGGACAAAATTGAGTTTTTATGCGACTTACTTAAAACTCATTTCCAAAGATCTATATGACAATTCAATCAAAACTGCATACCAATTTTCCGAAAAATTCACCCCCCTGGGTGGAAAGTGAGTGGCAAAAAGGCCAAAGTTAAGTTTTTATGCGATTTGCTTCAAACTCATTGTCAAAGATTTATATGAAAATTCAATCAAATCTGCATACAAATTTTCTGGAAAATTCACCCACCTGAGTGGAAAGTGGGTGGAAAATAGGGCGAAAGTTGAGTTTTTATGCGATTTACTTAAAACTCATTTTCAAAGATCTATATGAAAATTCATTCAAATCTGTGTTCCAATTTTCCGAAAAATTCACATTCCCGGGTGGAAAGTGGGTGGTAAAAAGGCCAAAGTTGAGTTCTTATGCGACTTGCTTCAAACTCATTTTCAAAGATCAATATAAAAATTTATTGAAAACTGCATAACAATTTTCCGGAAAACTCACATTCCCGGGTGGAAAGTGGGTGGTAAAAAGGCCAAAGTTGAGTTCTTATGCGATTTACTTTAGCCTCATTTTCAAAGATTTGATTGAAAACTCAATCAAAACTGCATACAAATTTTCTGGAAAATTCACCCACCTGAGTGGAAAGTGGGTGGAAAATAGGGCGAAAGTTGAGTTTTTATGCGATTTGCTTCAAACTCATTTTCAAAGATCTATATGAAAATTCATTCAAATCTGCATACCAATTTTCCGGAAAATTCACACCCCTGGGTGAAAAGTATGTGGTTAAAAGACCCAGGTTGAGTTCCTATGCGATTTGCTTCAAACTCATTTCCAAAGATCAATATAAAAATTTATTTAAAACTGCATAACAATTTTCCGGAAAATTCACATTCCTGGGTGGAAAGTGGGTGGTAAAAAGGCCAAAGTTGAGTTCTTATGCGATTTACTTAAGCCTCATTTTCAAAGATTTGATTAACAATTCAATCAAAACTGTTTACCAATTTGGCAGAAAATTCACATTCACTGGTGGAAAATGAGTTTTAAATAGGGACAAAATTGAGTTTTTATGCGACTTACTTAAAACTCATTTCCAAAGATCTATATGACAATTCAATCAAAACTGCATACCAATTTTCCGAAAAATTCACCCCCCTGGGTGGAAAGTGAGTGGCAAAAAGGCCAAAGTTAAGTTTTTATGCGATTTGCTTCAAACTCATTTTCAAAGATTTATATGAAAATTCAATCAAAACTGCATACAAATTTTCTGGAAAATTCACCAACCTGAGTGGAAAGTGGGTGGAAAATAGGGCGAAAGTTGAGTTTTTATGTGATTTACTTAAAACTCATTTTCAAAGATCTATATGAAAATTCATTCAAATCTGTGTTCCAATTTTCCGAAAAATTCATATTCCCGGGTGGAAAGTGGGTGGTAAAAAGGCCAAAGTTGAGTTCTTATGCGATTTACTTTAGCCTCATTTTCAAAGATTTGATTGACAATTCAATCAAAACTGCATACCAATTTTCCGGAAAATTCACATTCCCGGGTGGAAAGTGGGTGGTAAAAAGGGACAAAATTGAGTTCTTATGCGACTTACTTAAAACTCATTTCCAAAGATCTAAATGACAATTCATTCAAAACTGCATACCAATTTTCCTGAAAACTAACCCCCCTGGGTGGAAAGTGGGTGGTAAAAAGGCCAAAGTTGAGTTCTTATGCGATTTACTTAAGCCTCATTTTCAAAGATTTGATTAACAATTCAATCAAAACTGTTTACCAATTTGCCAGAAAATTCACATTCACTGGTGGAAAATGAGTTTTAAAAAGGGACAAAATTGAGTTTTTATGCGACTTACTTAAAACTCATTTCCAAAGATCTATATGACAATTCATTCAAAACTGCATACCAATTTTCCTGAAAACTAACCCCCCTGGGTGGAAAGTGGGTGGTAAAAAGGCCAAAGTTGAGTTCTTATGCGAATTGCTTCAAACTCATTTTCAAAGATCAATATAAAAATTTATTTAAAACTGCATAACAATTTTCCGGAAAATTCACATTCCCGGGTGGAAAGTGGGTGGTAAAAAGGCCAAAGTTGAGTTCTTATGCGATTTACTTAAGCCTCATTTTCAAAGATTTGATTGACAATTCAATCAAAACTGTTTACCAATTTTGCAGAAAATTCACATTCACTGGTGGAAAATGAGTTTTAAAAAGGGACAAAATTGAGTTTTTATGCGACTTACTTAAAACTCATTTCCAAAGATCTATATGACAATTCATTCAAAACTGCATACCAATTTTCCTGAAAACTAACCCCCCTGGGTGGAAAGTGGGTGGTAAAAAGGCCAAAGTTGAGTTCTTATGCGACTTGCTTCAAACTCATTTTCAAAGATCAATATAAAAATTTATTGAAAACTGCATAACAATTTTCCGGAAAACTCACATTCCCGGGTGGAAAGTGGGTGGTAAAAAGGCCAAAGTTGAGTTCTTATGCGATTTACTTTAGCCTCATTTTCAAAGATTTGATTGAAAACTCAATCAAAACTGCATACAAATTTTCTGGAAAATTCACCCACCTGAGTGGAAAGTGGGTGGAAAATAGGGCGAAAGTTGAGTTTTTATGCGATTTACTTAAAACTCATTTTCAAAGATCTATATGAAAATTCATTCAAATCTGCATACCAATTTTCCGGAAAATTCACACCCCTGGGTGAAAAGTATGTGGTTAAAAGACCAAGGTTGAGTTCCTATGCGATTTGCTTCAAACTCATTTCCAAAGATCAATATAAAAATTTATTTAAAACTGCATAACAATTTTCCGGAAAATTCACATTCCTGGGTGGAAAGTGGGTGGTAAAAAGGCCAAAGTTGAGTTCTTATGCGATTTACTTAAGCCTCATTTTCAAAGATTTGATTAACAATTCAATCAAAACTGTTTACCAATTTGGCAGAAAATTCACATTCACTGGTGGAAAATGAGTTTTAAATAGGGACAAAATTGAGTTTTTATGCGACTTACTTAAAACTCATTTCCAAAGATCTATATGACAATTCAATCAAAACTGCATACCAATTTTCCGAAAAATTCACCCCCCTGGGTGGAAAGTGAGTGGCAAAAAGGCCAAAGTTAAGTTTTTATGCGATTTGCTTCAAACTCATTTTCAAAGATTTATATGAAAATTCAATCAAAACTGCATACAAATTTTCTGGAAAATTCACCAACCTGAGTGGAAAGTGGGTGGAAAATAGGGCGAAAGTTGAGTTTTTATGTGATTTACTTAAAACTCATTTTCAAAGATCTATATGAAAATTCATTCAAATCTGTGTTCCAATTTTCCGAAAAATTCATATTCCCGGGTGGAAAGTGGGTGGTAAAAAGGCCAAAGTTGAGTTCTTATGCGATTTACTTTAGCCTCATTTTCAAAGATTTGATTGACAATTCAATCAAAACTGCATACCAATTTTCCAGAAAATTCACATTCCCGGGTGGAAAGTGGGTGGTAAAAAGGGACAAAATTGAGTTCTTATGCGACTTACTTAAAACTCATTTCCAAAGATCTATATGACAATTCATTCAAAACTGCATACCAATTTTCCTGAAAACTAACCCCCCTGGGTGGAAAGTGGGTGGTAAAAAGGCCAAAGTTGAGTTCTTATGCGATTTACTTAAGCCTCATTTTCAAAGATTTGATTAACAATTCAATCAAAACTGTTTACCAATTTGCCAGAAAATTCACATTCACTGGTGGAAAATGAGTTTTAAAAAGGGACAAAATTGAGTTTTTATGCGACTTACTTAAAACTCATTTCCAAAGATCTATATGACAATTCATTCAAAACTGCATACCAATTTTCCTGAAAACTAACCCCCCTGGGTGGAAAGTGGGTGGTAAAAAGGCCAAAGTTGAGTTCTTATGCGAATTGCTTCAAACTCATTTTCAAAGATCAATATAAAAATTTATTTAAAACTGCATAACAATTTTCCGGAAAATTCACATTCCCGGGTGGAAAGTGGGTGGTAAAAAGGCCAAAGTTGAGTTCTTATGCGATTTACTTAAGCCTCATTTTCAAAGATTTGATTGACAATTCAATCAAAACTGTTTACCAATTTTGCAGAAAATTCACATTCACTGGTGGAAAATGAGTTTTAAAAAGGGACAAAATTGAGTTTTTATGCGACTTACTTAAAACTCATTTCCAAAGATCTATATGACAATTCATTCAAAACTGCATACCAATTTTCCTGAAAACTAACCCCCCTGGGTGGAAAGTGGGTGGTAAAAAGGCCAAAGTTGAGTTCTTATGCGACTTGCTTCAAACTCATTTTCAAAGATCAATATAAAAATTTATTGAAAACTGCATAACAATTTTCCGGAAAACTCACATTCCCGGGTGGAAAGTGGGTGGTAAAAAGGCCAAAGTTGAGTTCTTATGCGATTTACTAAAGCCTCATTTTCAAAGATTTGATTAACAATTCAATCAAAACTGTTTACCAATTTGGCAGAAAATTCACATTCACTGGTGGAAAATGAGTTTTAAATAGGGACAAAATTGAGTTTTTATGCGACTTACTTAAAACTCATTTCCAAAGATCTATATGACAATTCAATCAAAACTGCATACCAATTTTCCGAAAAATTCACCCCCCTGGGTGGAAAGTGAGTGGCAAAAAGGCCAAAGTTAAGTTTTTATGCGATTTGCTTCAAACTCATTTTCAAAGATTTATATGAAAATTCAATCAAAACTGCATACAAATTTTCTGGAAAATTCACCAACCTGAGTGGAAAGTGGGTGGAAAATAGGGCGAAAGTTGAGTTTTTATGTGATTTACTTAAAACTCATTTTCAAAGATCTATATGAAAATTCATTCAAATCTGTGTTCCAATTTTCCGAAAAATTCATATTCCCGGGTGGAAAGTGGGTGGTAAAAAGGCCAAAGTTGAGTTCTTATGCGATTTACTTTAGCCTCATTTTCAAAGATTTGATTGACAATTCAATCAAAACTGCATACCAATTTTCCAGAAAATTCACATTCCCGGGTGGAAAGTGGGTGGTAAAAAAGGGACAAAATTGAGTTCTTATGCGACTTACTTAAAACTCATTTCCAAAGATCTATATGACAATTCATTCAAAACTGCATACCAATTTTCCTGAAAACTAACCCCCCTGGGTGGAAAGTGGGTGGTAAAAAGGCCAAAGTTGAGTTCTTATGCGATTTACTTAAGACTCATTTTCAAAGATTTGATTAACAATTCAATCAAAACTGTTTACCAATTTGGCAGAAAATTTACATTCACTGGTGGAAAATGAGTTTTAAAAAGGGACAAAATTGAGTTTTTATGCGACTTACTTAAAACTCATTTCCAAAGATCTATATGACAATTCAATCAAAACTGCATACCAATTTTTCGGAAAATTCAAACCCCTGGGTGAAAAGTGGGTGGTTAAAAGACCAAGGTTGAGTTCTTATGCGATTTGCTTCAAACTCATTTCCAAAGATCAATATAAAAATTTATTTAAAACTGCATAACAATTTTCCGGAAAACTCACATTCCCGGGTGGAAAGTGGGTGGTAAAAAGGCCAAAGTTGAGTTCTTATGCGATTTACTTAAGCCTCATTTTCAAAGATTTGATTAACAATTCAATCAAAACTGTTTACCAATTTGGCAGAAAATTTACATTCACTGGTGGAAAATGAGTTTTAAAAAGGGACAAAATTGAGTTTTTATGCGACTTACTTAAAACTCATTTCCAAAGATCTATATGACAATTCATTCAAATCTGCATACCAATTTTTCGGAAAATTCAAACCCCTGGGTGAAAAGTGGGTGGTTAAAAGACCAAGGTTGAGTTCTTATGCGATTTGCTTCAAACTCATTTCCAAAGATCAATATAAAAATTTATTTAAAACTGCATAACAATTTTCCGGAAAATTCACATTCCTGGGTGGAAAGTGGGTGGTAAAAAGGCCAAAGTTGAGTTCTTATGCGATTTACTAAAGCCTCATTTTCAAAGATTTGATTAACAATTCAATCAAAACTGTTTACCAATTTGGCAGAAAATTCACATTCACTGGTGGAAAATGAGTTTTAAATAGGGACAAAATTGAGTTTTTATGCGACTTACTTAAAACTCATTGTCAAAGATTTATATGAAAATTCAATCAAAACTGCATACAAATTATCTGGAAAATTCACCCACCTGAGTGGAAAGTGTGTGGAAAATAGGGCGAAAGTTGAGTTTTTATGCGATTTACTTAAAACTCATTTTCAAAGATCTATATGAAAATTCATTCAAATCTGTGTTCCAATTTTCCGAAAAATTCACATTCCCGGGTGGAAAGTGGGTGGTAAAAAGGCCAAAGTTGAGTTCTTATGCGATTTACTTTAGCCTCATTTTCAAAGATTTGTTTGACAATTCAATCAAAACTGCATACCAATTTTCCAGAAAATTCACATTCCCGGGTGGAAAGTGGGTGGTAAAAAGGCCAAAGTTGAGTTCTTATGCGATTTACTTTAGCCTCATTTTCAAAGATTTGATTGAAAATTCAATCAAAACTGCATACAAATTTTCTGGAAAATTCACCCACCTGAGTGGAAAGTGGGTGGAAAATAGGGCGAAAGTTGAGTTTTTATGCGATTTACTTAAAACTCATTTTCAAAGATCTATATGAAAATTCATTCAAATCTGTGTTCCAATTTTCCGAAAAATTCATATTCCCGGGTGGAAAGTGGGTGGTGAAAAGGCCAAAGTTGAGTTCTTATGCGATTTACTTTAGCCTCATTTTCAAAGATTTGATTGACAATTCATTCAAAACTGCATACCAATTTTCCAGAAAATTCACATTCCCGGGTGGAAAGTGGGTGGTAAAAAGGGACAAAATTGAGTTCTTATGCGACTTACTTAAAACTCATTTCCAAAGATCTATATGACAATTCATTCAAAACTGCAAACCAATTTTCCTGAAAACTAACCCCCCTGGGTGGAAAATGGGTGGTAAAAAGGCCAAAGTTGAGTTCTTATGCGAATTGCTTCAAACTCATTTTCAAAGATCAATATAAAAATTTATTTAAAACTGCATAACAATTTTCCGGAAAATTCACATTCCCGGGTGGAAAGTGGGTGGTAAAAAGGCCAAAGTTGAGTTCTTATGCGATTTACTTAAGCCTCATTTTCAAAGATTTGATTGACAATTCAATCAAAACTGTTTACCAATTTTGCAGAAAATTCACATTCACTGGTGGAAAATGAGTTTTAAAAAGGGACAAAATTGAGTTTTTATGCGACTTACTTAAAACTCATTTCCAAAGATCTATATGACAATTCATTCAAAACTGCATACCAATTTTCCTGAAAACTAACCCCCCTGGGTGGAAAGTGGGTGGTAAAAAGGCCAAAGTTGAGTTCTTATGCGACTTGCTTCAAACTCATTTTCAAAGATCAATATAAAAATTTATTGAAAACTGCATAACAATTTTCCGGAAAACTCACATTCCCGGGTGGAAAGTGGGTGGTAAAAAGGCCAAAGTTGAGTTCTTATGCGATTTACTTAAGCCTCATTTTCAAAGATTTGATTGACAATTCAATAAAAACTGCATACCAATTTTCCAGATAATTCACATTCCCGGGTGGAAAGTGGGTAGTAAAAAGGGACAAAATTGAGTTTTTATGCGATTTACTTCAAACTCACTTTCAAATATCTATATGACAATTCATTCAAATCTGCATACCAATTTTTCGGAAAATTCAAGCCCCTGGGTGAAAAGTGGGTGGTTAAAAGACCAAGGTTGAGTTCTTATGCGATTTGCTTCAAACTCATTTCTAAAGATCAATATGAAAATTCATTCAAATCTGCATAACAATTTTTCAGACAATTCACGTTCCCGGGTGGAAAGTGGGTGGTAAAAAGGGACAAAATTGAGTTCTTATGCGATTTACTTAAAACTCATTTCCAAAGATCTATATGATAATTCATTCAAATCTGCGTACCAATTTTCCAGAAAATTCACATTCGTGGGTGGAAAGTGAGTGGTAAAAAGTGACAAAATTTAGTTCTTATGCGATTTACTTAAAACTCATTTCCAAAGATCTATATGACAATTCATTCAAAACTGCACACCAATTTTCCGAAAAATTCACCCCCCTGGGTGGAAAGTGAGTGGCAAAAAGGCCAAAGTTAATTTTTTATGCGATTTGCTTCAAACTCATTTTCAAAGACTTATATGAAAATTCAATCAAAACTGCATACAAATTTTCTGGAAAATTCACCCACCTGAGTGGAAAGTGGGTGGAAAATAGGGCGAAAGTTGAGTTTTTATGCGATTTACTTAAAACTCATTTTCAAAGATCTATATGAAAATTCATTCAAATCTGTGTTCCAATTTTCCGAAAAATGCACATTCCCGGGTGGAAAGTGGGTGGTAAAAAGGCCAAAGTTGAGTTCTTATGCGATTTACTTTAGCCTCATTTTTTGAGCCTCATTGATTTGATTGACAATTCAATCAAAACTGTTTACCAATTTTGCAGAAAATTCACATTCACTGGTGGAAAATGAGTTTTAAAAAGGGACAAAATTGAGTTTTTATGCGACTTACTTAAAACTCATTTCCAAAGATCTATATGACAATTCATTCAAAACTGCATACCAATTTTCCTGAAAACTAACCCCCCTGGGTGGAAAGTGGGTGGTAAAAAGGCCAAAGTTGAGTTCTTATGCGACTTGCTTCAAACTCATTTTCAAAGATCAATATAAAAATTTATTTAAAACTGCATAACAATTTTCCGGAAAACTCACATTCCCGGGTGGAAAGTGGGTGGTAAAAAGGCCAAAGTTGAGTTCTTATGCGACTTGCTTCAAACTCATTTTCAAAGATTTGATTGACAATTCAATCAAAACTGCATATCAATTTTCCAGAAAATTCACATTCCCGGGTGGAAAGTGAGTGGCAAAAAGGCCAAAGTTAAGTTTTTATGCGATTTGCTTCAAACTCATTTTCAAAGATCTATATGAAAATTCATTCAAATCTGCGTACCAATTTTCCGAAAAATTCACCGAACTGAGTGGAAAGTGGGTGGTAAAAAGGGCGAAAGTTGAGTTTTTATGCGATTTGCTTCAAACTCATTTCCAAAGATCTATATAACAATTCATTTAAAAATGCATACCAAATTTTCTTAAATTTCACCCCCCAGGGTGGAAAGTGGGTGGTAAAAAGGCCAAAGTGAAGTTTTTATGCGATTTGCTTCAAACTCATTTTCAAAGATCTATATGACAATTCAATCAAAACTGCATACCAATTTTCCGAAAAATTCACCCCCCTGGGTGGAAAGTGAGTGGCAAAAAGGCCAAAGTTAATTTTTTATGCGATTTGCTTCAAACTCATTTTCAAAGACTTATATGAAAATTCAATCAAAACTGCATACAAATTATCTGGAAAATTCACCCACCTGAGTGGAAAGTGTGTGGAAAATAGGGCGAAAGTTGAGTTTTTATGCGATTTACTTAAAACTCATTTTCAAAGATCTATATGAAAATTCATTCAAATCTGTGTTCCAATTTTCCGAAAAATGCACATTCCCGGGTGGAAAGTGGGTGGTAAAAAGGCCAAAGTTGAGTTCTTATGCGATTTACTAAAGCCTCATTTTCAAAGATTTGATTAACAATTCAATCAAAACTGTTTACCAATTTGGCAGAAAATTCACATTCACTGGTGGAAAATGAGTTTTAAAAAGGGACAAAATTGAGTTTTTATGCGACTTACTTAAAACTCATTTCCAAAGATCTATATGACAATTCATTCAAAACTGCATACCAATTTTCCTGAAAACTAACCCCCCTGGGTGAAAAGTGGGTGGTTAAAAGACCAAGGTTGAGTTCTTATGCGATTTGCTTCAAACTCATTTCCAAAGATCAATATGAAAATTTATTTAAAACTGCATAACAATTTTCCGGAAAATTCACATTCCTGGGTGGAAAGTGGGTGGTAAAAAGGCCAAAGTTGAGTTCTTATGCGATTTACTAAAGCCTCATTTTCAAAGATTTGATTAACAATTCAATCAAAACTGTTTACCAATTTGGCAGAAAATTCACATTCACTGGTGGAAAATGAGTTTTAAAAAGGGACAAAATTGAGTTTTTATGCGACTTACTTAAAACTCATTTCCAAAGATCTATATGACAATTCATTCAAAACTGCATACCAATTTTCCTGAAAACTAACCCCCCTGGGTGAAAAGTGGGTGGTTAAAAGACCAAGGTTGAGTTCTTATGCGATTTGCTTCAAACTCATTTCCAAAGATCAATATGAAAATTCATTCAAATCTGCATAACAATTTTTCAGAAAATTCACGTTCCCGGGTGGAAAGTGGGTGGTAAAAAGGGACAAAATTGAGTTCTTATGCGATTTACTTAAAACTCATTTCCAAAGATCTATATGATTATTCATTCAAATCTGCGTACCAATTTTCCAGAAAATTCACATTCGTGGGTGGAAAGTGAGTGGTAAAAAGTGACAAAATTGAGTTTTATGCGATTTGCTTCAAACTCATTTCCAAAGATCTATATGAAAATTCAATCAAAACTGCATACCAATTTTCCGAAAAATTCACCCCCCTGGGTGGAAAGTGAGTGGCAAAAAGGCCAAAGTTAAGTTTTTATGCGATTTGCTTCAAACTCATTTTCAAAGATCTATATGAAAATTCATTCAAATCTGCGTACCAATTTTCCGAAAAATTCACCGAACTGAGTGGAAAGTGGGTGGTAAAAAGGGCGAAAGTTGAGTTTTTATGCGATTTGCTTCAAACTCATTTCCAAAGATCTATATAACAATTCATTTAAAAATGCATACCAAATTCTCTTAAATTTCACCCCCCAGGGTGGAAAGTGGGTGGTAAAAAGGCCAAAGTGAAGTTTTTATGCGATTTGCTTCAAACTCATTTTCAAAGATCTATATGACAATTCAATCAAAACTGCATACCAATTTTCCGAAAAATTCACCCCCCTGGGTGGAAAGTGAGTGGCAAAAAGGCCAAAGTTAATTTTTTATGCGATTTGCTTCAAACTCATTTTCAAAGACTTATATGAAAATTCAATCAAAACTGCATACAAATTATCTGGAAAATTCACCCACCTGAGTGGAAAGTGTGTGGAAAATAGGGCGAAAGTTGAGTTTTTATGCGATTTACTTAAAACTCATTTTCAAAGATCTATATGAAAATTCATTCAAATCTGTGTTCCAATTTTCCGAAAAATGCACATTCCCGGGTGGAAAGTGGGTGGTAAAAAGGCCAAAGTTGAGTTCTTATGCGATTTACTTTAGCCTCATTTTCAAAGATTTGATTGACAATTCAATCAAAACTGCATACCAATTTTCCAGAAAATTCACATTCCCGGGTGGAAAGTGGGTGGTAAAAAGGGACAACATTTTGTTCTTATGCGATTTACTAAAAACTCATTTCCAAATATCTATATGATAATTCATTCAAATCTGCATACCAATTTTCCGGAAAATTCACACCCCTGGGTGAAAAGTGAGTGGCTTAAAGACCAAGGTTGAGTTCCTATGCGATTTGCTTCAAACTCATTTCCAAAGATCAATATAAAAATTTATTTAAAACTGCATAACAATTTTCCGGAAAATTCACATTCCTGGGTGGAAAGTGGGTGGTAAAAAGGCCAAAGTTGAGTTCTTATGCGATTTACTAAAGCCTCATTTTCAAAGATTTGATTAACAATTCAATCAAAACTGTTTACCAATTTGGCAGAAAATTCACATTCACTGGTGGAAAATGAGTTTTAAATAGGGACAAAATTGAGTTTTTATGCGACTTACTTAAAACTCATTTCCAAAGATCTATATGACAATTCAATCAAAACTGCATACCAATTTTCCGAAAAATTCACCCCCCTGGGTGGAAAGTGAGTAGCAAAAAGGCCAAAGTTAAGTTTTTATGCGATTTGCTTCAAACTCATTTTCAAAGATTTGATTGACAATTCAATCAAAACTGTTTACCAATTTTGCAGAAAATTCACATTCACTGGTGGAAAATGAGTTTTAAAAAGGGACAAAATTGAGTTTTTATGCGACTTACTTAAAACTCATTTCCAAAGATCTATATGACAATTCAATCAAAACTGCATACCAATTTTCCGAAAAATTCACATTCCCGGGTGGAAAGTGGGTGGTAAAAAGGCCAAAGTTGAGTTTTTATGCGAGTTGCTTCAAATTCATTATCAAAGATTTGATTGACAATTCAATAAAAATTGCATATCAATTTTCCAGAAAATTCACATTCCCGGGTGGAAAGTGGGTAGTAAAAAGGGACAAAATTGAGTTCTTATGCGATTTACTTAAAACTCATTTCCAAAGATCTATATGACAATTCATTCAAATCTGCATACCAATTTTTCGGAAAATTCACACCCCTGGGTGAAAAGTGGGTGGTTAAAAGACCAAGGTTGAGTTCTTATGCGATTTGCTTCAAACTCATTTCCAAAGATCAATATGAAAATTCATTCAAATCTGCATAACAATTTTTCAGAAAATTCACGTTCCCGGGTGGAAAGTGGGTGGTAAAAAGGGACAAAATTGAGTTCTTATGCGATTTACTTAAAACTCATTTCCAAAGATCTATATGATAATTCATTCAAATCTGCGTACCAATTTTCCAGAAAATTCACATTCGTGGGTGGAAAGTGAGTGGTAAAAAGTGACAAAATTGAGTTTTATGCGATTTGCTTCAAACTCATTTCCAAAGATCTATATGAAAATTCAATCAAAACTGCATACCAATTTTCCGAAAAATTCACCCCCCTGGGTGGAAAGTGAGTGGCAAAAAGGCCAAAGTTAAGTTTTTATGCGATTTGCTTCAAACTCATTTTCAAAGATCTATATGAAAATTCATTCAAATCTGCGTACCAATTTTCCGAAAAATTCACCGAACTGAGTGGAAAGTGGGTGGTAAAAAGGGCGAAAGTTGAGTTTTTATGCGATTTGCTTCAAACTCATTTCCAAAGATTTATATAACAATTCATTTAAAAATGCATACCAAATTTTCTTAAATTTCACCCCCCAGGGTGGAAAGTGGGTGGTAAAAAGGCCAAAGTGAAGTTTTTATGCGATTTGCTTCAAACTCATTTTCAAAGATCTATATGAAAATTCATTCAAATCTGCGTACCGATTTCCCGAAAAATTCACCGAACTGAGTGGGAAGTGGGTGGTAAATAGGGCGAAAGTTGAGTTTTTATGCGATTTACTTCAAACTCATTTCCAAAGATCTATATGAAAATTCATTCAAAACTGCATACCAATATTCCGGAAATTCGAACAGTTGGGTAAGAAACGTGTGGTAAAAAGGGCATACGAGCGAAAGTTTACTTTTCGTGCGATATGCTTCAACTCATTTTCAAAGCTTCACTTTCAAAAGTATATGCAACGTCATTAACAAATCTCGGAAAATCCGCTTGAAAAGTCTGAAAATTGGCGGAAAGCCGTTGCAATTTATTTGTTTTGCAACCGATTAGTTCACTATAAATTTTCAATTGCGAAAAATTGTTTAAAAAACACACTTTAGTTATTTACCACAGGGACCGTTAATAACGGTTATGAAATAAAATCGTAAAACAAAAAATTGAAATATATGAAACTTTATTGATTTTCATTTACACCAGTAAATAATTATTACAGTTGAATTTTAAAAATAAAAATTTATATATATAAATCCCATCATGATTTTTATACACTTTATTAATTTTTTTTTTAAAAAAAGAAAAAAGAGTATATTGGGTTTGTGAAATATCCGTCTGTCCGTATGAACGCAGTTTTTCCACAGTTTTGAAGCTAGACCAACCAAACTTGGTATACATGTTGGTATGTATATACCATAGGCAGACAAAGTGTCAAGATCTCCCCACCACCCCCACCCCTTCCCCCACAAACCGCAAAAACCTATATTTTCCACAGTTTTATAGCTAGAGTAACCAAATTTAGCACAAGTGCTACTTATCACATCCTTGCTTGTCTGACAAAAACGCCCACCACCACAAATAAGCAAAGTCTGTATCTCCCACACCTCTTTAGTTAGAGTCACCAAATTTTGGAGGTTGAATTCTATTGTCCTATTTAATAGATTGGATAGAAATAATTTTGCCACGCCCACCCCGCCCTTGCAATCGAGCAATGTTTGTTTCTCCCGAATCTGTACAAGGGGCACAACCAAACTTAAATTGATGGCAAAACTTGAAAGATTTGAGCAAAAATACAATTCACTTTTTCCGGAGAATCCATCCCCTTTTCCACAAAACACTTTTGAAATAAAAGAGTGAGTGTGAATGTGCAACGACAAAGCGGCAGGATCAAGAGGAATTTTAAGAGAGCTATTTTGCATTGATTTAAAAGCAATGATGACAAATCGGAACCAAGAGCTACACCACATTAAAAATGTATATGAGCTGTCATTTACAAAATGAGTCGCGGCAAAGCAAGAAGCTACAACCTTTGGCTGGGCCAGCAATCCCAAGGCAACCAAAGCCGACACCTGAAGCATCAATTAAATGCCACGCAGGCTCGCGTGAATCATTTGGGAGCTGTGCTTCAGATGGCTGGTATGCTGGAGGAGCCACAGCAGATACAGCAACAACAACAACAACAAATTCAGCGCCTATTTTTCTAACAGCGTTTTGGCTTGCTTCAGCCGCAGCAACAACAACAATCGCAGCTACAACAGCAGCTGCAACAACAATAGCCGCAGCAACAACAACAACCGCAGCTACAACAACAGCAGCAAACGCCATCGAGCCTACTTGGCGAATTGAAAATAAGCGTTGACGAAAATTAATTAAAATATAACTTTGTTTAATTATTATTTGAATATTTTTTTAATTTTTATATTATTTTTTTAATTTTTGGAAAAAAAAAAATATATTAGGTTTGTGAAGTGTCTGTCTGTCCGTCCGTATGAACGCAGGTTTTTTCCACAGTTTTGAAGCTAGAGCAACCAAACTTGGTATACATGTTGGTATGTATATACCATAGTCAGACAAAGTGTCAAGATCTCCCCCCCAACCCACCCCTTCCAACCTTTACTGGAAAAACCTATAACTCCCATAGTTTTATAGCTAGAGTAACCAAATTTATCACAAGGGCTGCTTATTACATCCTTTATTGATCTGACTAAAAAAAATTGGCCACGCCCACCCCCGCCCCCACAAATAAGCAAAGTCGGTATCTCCCACAACCCTTTTTTTGTCGAAACAACTTTTCTGTTTTTAAGTACGAAACTTAGTGTTGCATAAATGCTTTATCGCTGCAATTAAAAGTGTCAACGCAGATGCAATGCAGCTCGAGGTAATTGTTGATACCGCCACCAAAAAAACAATTACCGAGAAAGCATCGCAGTGGACTATTGAAAGCTGTCGGTCCTTCAATACAATCCAGGATTACGTTCTGAAAAATTTATTTTCCGAATTTGTCAAATTAACATTTGGATGACAGTTAAATAAAAACTGCATACCAATTTTCCGGAAAATTCACATTCCCGGGTGGAAAGTGGGTGGTAAAAAGGGACAAAATTGAGTTCTTATGCTATTTACTTAAAACTCATTTCCAAAGATCTATATGACAATTCATTCAAAACTGCATACCAATTTTCCAGAAAATTCACATTCCCGGGTGAAATGTGGGTGGAAAAATGGGACAAAATTGAATTCTTACGCGATTTAATTAAAACTCATTTTCAAAGATCTATATGAAAGTTCATTCAAAGCTGCATACCAATTTTCCGGAAAATTCACATTCCCTGATGGAAAGTGAGTGGTAAGAAGGGCCAAAATTAAGTTCTTATGCGATTTGCTTCAAACTCATTTTCAAAGATCTATTTGAAAATTCAATCAAAACTGCATACCAATTTTCCGAAAAATTCACATTCCCGGGTGGAAAGTGGGTGGTAAAAAGGCCAAAGTTGAGTTTTTATGCGAGTTGCTTCAAATTCATTATCAAAGATCTATATGAAAATTCATTCAAAGCTGCATACCAATTATCCGGAAAATTCACATTCCCTGATGGAAAGTGAGTGGTAAAAAGGGCCAAAATTGAGTTCTTATGCGATTTACTTCAAACTAATTTTCAAAGATTTGTATGACAATTCAATCAAAACTGTGTACCAATTTTCCAGAAAATTCACGTTCCCGGGTGGAAAGTGGGTGGTAAAAAGGGACAAAACTGAGTTCTTATGCGATTTACTTCAAACTCATTTTCAAAGATCTATATGAAAATTCAATCAAAGCTGCATACCAATTTTCCGAAAAATTCACCGAACTGAGTGGAAAGTGGGTGGTAAATAGGGCGAAAGTTGAGTTTTTATGCGATTTGCTTCAAACTCATTTCCAAAGATCTATATGACAATTCATTCAAAACTGCATACCAATATTCCGGAAATTCGAACAGTTGGGTAAGAAACGTGTGGTAAAAACGGCATACGAGCGAAAGTTTACTTTTTGTGCGATATGATTCAACTCATTTTCAAAGCTTCACTTTCAAAAGTATATGCAACGTCATTAACAAATCTCGGAAAATCCGCTTGAAAAGTCTGAAAATTGGCGGAAAGCCGTTGCAATTTATTTGTTTTGCAACCGATTAGTTCACTATAAATTTTCAATTGCGAAAAATTGTTTAAAAAACACACTTTAGTTATTTACCACAGGGACCGTTAATAACGGTTATGAAATAAAATTGTAAAACAAAAATCTTTCGGAAGGAATGGCCATACACATTATTGAAATATATGAAACTTTATTGATTTTCATTTACACCAGTAAATAATTATTACAGTTGATTTTTTAAAAATAAAAATTTATATATATAAATCCTATCATAATTTTTATACTCTTTTTTAATTTTTTTGAAAAAAAAGAAAAAGAGTATGTTGGGTTTGTGAAATATCCGTCTGTCCGTATGAACGCGGTTTTTCCACAGTTTTGAAGATAGACCAACCAAACTTGGTATACATGTTGGTATGTATATACCATAGGCAGACAAAGTGTCAAGATCTAATAATTTTGCCACGCCCACCCCGCCCTTGCAATCGAGCAATGTTTGTTTCTCCCGAATCTGTACAACGGGCACAACCAAACTTAAATTGATGGCAAAACTTGAAAGATTTGAGCAAAAATACAATTCATTTTTTCCGGAGAATCCATCCCCTTTTCCACAAAACACTTTTGAAATAAAAGAGTGAGTGTGAATGTGCAACGACAAAGCGGCAGGATCAAGAGGAATTTTAAGAGAGCTATTTTGCATTGATTTAAAAGCAATGATGATAAATCGGAACCAAGAGCTACACCACATTAAAAATGTATATGAGCTGTCATTTACAAAATGAGTCGCGGCAAAGCAAGAAGCTACAACCTTTGGCTGGGCCAGCAATCCCAAGGCAACCAAAGCCGACACCTGAAGCATCAATTAAATGCCTCGCAGGCTCGCGTGAAGCATTTGGGAGCTGTGCTTCAGATGGCTGGTATGCTGGAGGAACCACAGCAGATACAGCAACAACAACAACAACAAATTTAGCGCCTATTTTTCTAACAGCGTTTTGGCTTGCTTCAGCCGTAGCAACAACAACAATCGCAGCTACAACAGCATTTACAGCTACAATAACAGCCGCAGCTTCAA
Organism: Hirtodrosophila cameraria; assembly: GCA_949708635.1. Taxonomy (NCBI): domain Eukaryota; kingdom Metazoa; phylum Arthropoda; class Insecta; order Diptera; family Drosophilidae; genus Hirtodrosophila; species Hirtodrosophila cameraria. The sequence goes on from OX453090.1 coordinate 41,747,090, forward strand.
CAGCCGCTGCAACATCGTTTTGGCTTGCAAAAAACAGCTGCTGCTACAACAACAGCCGCTGCAACAACAATAGCCGCTGCAACAACAACAGTGGCAGCTACAACAACAGCCGCAGCAACAACAACAGCCGCAGCTACAACAACAGCAGCAAACGCCATCGAGCCTACCTGGGGAATTAAAAATAAGCGTTGACGAAAATTAATTAAAATATAATTTTGTTTAATTATTATTTGAATATTTTTTTAATTTTTATATTCTTTTTTTAATTTTTTTGAAAAAAAAAGAAGTATATTAGGTTTGTGAAGTGTCTGTCTGTCCGTCCGTATGAACGCAGGTTTTTTCCACAGTTTTGAAGCTAGAGCAACCAAACTTTGTATACATGTTGGTATATACCATAGGCAGAAAAACTTTAAAGAGCCGTCTGTCCGTCTAATTATATGCGTTTTTCAAGACTTTGTTCTAGAGCAATCTTGATACAACTTGGCACATATGCTTTTTTTTCTGCAGGTGGTACCTATAGTTGAATGGCCAGATCGGACCACTATAACATATAGCTGCCATATGAACGCTCGGTTGAAAATAAGTTTCTGTATGAAAAACTTTTGTGTTTTTCAAAATATCTCAACCAAACTCAATTTATCTAAATTAGTGTTAGCACGTTCTACACATGTTGACCGAATTTGATCAAAATTGAATCACTGTATCTTATAGCTGCCATAGGAACAATCCATTGAAAAATAAGTTTTCTTATGCAAATCTTTTCTGCAAGGGTATATAGGTATCTTAGGCAAGCCGAAGATAACATTTCATTCTTGTTTGATGTTTTTTGGCTAATTTTTCGTATGTTTTGTCGTATTGCCATTTCTGTTGAAAGCAACGGAAATTTTTGGATTCGTTTTTATTACTCCCTGTTCCCATTTAAAATCGCAAAAGACTCCCACAGCCACAATTTTTAAGATAAAGCTTTAATTCTTGGTACACATGTATGTTTAATCAATGACTTTCGGATGTGTAAATATCAACACGATAGGATAAATAGCACCAAAGTTATGGAAGAACTTATTTCCCCTGCCTCAGCAGGCAGAAACAACAGTTTGACATGCACTGTGCAAGTTGAGTACGCTGCTTGCTTGTGTTGCCACTGAACTGCTTGAAATGCAAGTTGAGAGCAGGGAGTCTCGTAGTCGGGCACACGCGACTAGAGCATTCTTACTTGTTTAAAATTGGCTAACATTTCTTGCTGCATAAAAATTTTTAAATAGCTGTAACTAGGTACTAAAACATTCAAAACAAGTAATAACGTTGCAATCGGATGCACCCGACTGCGATATACTCTTTTTTAGCCTCATTGCGGAGTCACTTTGTTTGGTTGCTCTAGCTTCAAAACTGTGGAAAAAACAGCGATCATACGGACAGACGGTCATTTCACTAACCCAATGCAGTAGATTAAGGACATATAGATACAATAATTAATATAACAAGTAAGAACGTTGCAGTCGGGCTCACCCGACTGCGATATACTCTGTTTTCTGTACGTATATTAAATTAAATTATTTTAAAGACTCCTTATTTATATATGCTTCGAACTATAAAATTCTTTCTACTAAGTGCAGAACGCTGCAAACGCCCAAAGCAGATCGAGACGGGTGCTTGGCAAAATGATCGCTCGTTAACTGTGGCGGGGGTGGGCGTGCCAAATTTTTTTCTCCAATCTATCGAAGAGTTCAAATGGAGTCATACTGCAAAATTTGGAGTTTCTAGCTATAAGGGTGTAGGAGATACAGGTTTGACTCATTTGCGGGGGCGGTAGTGGGCGTGGCATATTTTTTTTGGCAGGTCAGTCAAGGATGTGGTCAGTAGTCTTTATGTCAAATTTGGTTACTCTAGCTGTAAAACTGTGGAAGATATAGGTTTTTGGGGGAAGGGGTGGGGGGGAGATCTTGACACTTTGTCTGCCTATGGTATATACCAACATGTATACCAAGTTTAGTTGCTCTAGCTTCAAAACTGTGGAAAAAGCCTGCGTTCATACAGACGGACGGACGGACAGACGGACATTTCACAACCCCAATATACTCTTTTTTCCTTTTTTTTCAAAAAAGTTAAAAAAAGAGTATAAAAAACAAATTTTTTTTCATAACCACTTCTGTGAACAAATTAATCACGATGTCTGACTCGATCGGCGCTGGTGCATTTACCGTTGCGCAGTTACGACATTGGTGCGCGCAGTTACGACATTGGTGCGCGCAGTTACGACATTGGTGCGCGCAACTTGGTCTACCAAGAAATGGCCCCAAGGCTACATTAGCGGCCCGGTTAAATAGAGTGCCACCAATGTCACGTGGCCAATGTCCACCAAACAATGATGAGATGGATCATGCATCAGACCTGGAAGAAATTGAAGATGCCGAAAACTTCAAAGAGGTATGTAGCTGAAAACGCCGAAACGACGCTTGCAGAAGAACAAAATGAAGTAGACGCAGAAAATGCCGAAATAGAGGCAGAAGCAGAACAAACCAAAGCTAACAGCGAGGAAGGCGCGGCGGCATTAGAAGATTATGTACCGGACAATATCGGAGCAGCAAACAAACCAAAACAAGTAAGAATACTCTAGTCGAGTGTGCCCGACTACGAGACTCCCTGCTCCCAACTTGCATTTCAAGCAGTTCAGCGGCAACACAAGCAAGCAGTGCACTTAACTCGTAAACTGCTTGTCAAACTGTTGTTACTGCCAGCTGAGACGGGCGTATAGATTCTTCTATAACTTTGGTGCTATTTATCCGATCGTGTTGAAATTTACACATCCAAAAGACATTGATTAAACATACATGTGTACCAAAAATTAAAGCTTTATCTTTAAAATTGTGGCTGTGAGAGTCTTTTGCGATTTGCGGGGGTACGGGGGGTGCATCCGTAATTTGAAATAAACTTGATCTGCGTATGGTATACAGGAACCTGCATGCCAAGTTTGGTGTCTCTAGCTCTTATAGTCTCTGAGATCGACGCGTTCATACAGACGGACAGACGGACAGAAAGACGGACATGGCTAGTTCGCCTCGGCTGTTGTTCCTGATCAAGAATATATACAGTTTACATAGTCGGAAATGCCTCCTTCTGTCTGTTACACACATTTGCAGTACTTTATAACTCCCTTTTTCCCATTTTTAATGGGAACAGGGAGTAACAAGTAAGAAAACTCTAGTCGAGTGTGCCCGACTACGAGACTCCCTGCTCCCAACTTGCATTTCAAGCAGTTCAGTGGCAACACAAGCAAGCAGCGTACTCAACTTGCACAGTGCATGTCAAACTGTTGTTTCTGCCTGCTGCGACAGGGGAAATAAGTGCTATTTATCCGATCGTGTTGAAATTTACACATCCAAAAGACATTGATTAAACATACATGTGTACCAAAAATCAAAGCTTTATCTTTAAAATTGTGGCTGTGAGAGTCTTTTGCGATTTGCGGGGGTGCGGGGGGTGCATCCGAAATTTGAAATAAACTTGATCTGCGTATGGTATACAGGAACCTGCATGCCAAGTTTGGTGTCTCTAGCTCTTATAGTCTCTGAGATCGACGCTTTCATACAAACAGACGGACAGACAGACAGACGGACAGACAAACGGACATTGCTAGTTCGTCTCGGCTGTTGATCCTGATCAAGAATATATATAGTTATATATATATAGTCGGAAATGCCTCCTTCTGTCTGTTACACACATTTGCAGTACTTTATAGCTCCCTTTTTCCCATTTTTAATGAACACGGAGTAAAAACGACATAAAGATGCTAGAGCTGCAGTTGGAAATGATGACAATGAGAAATGAAATGTTGATGCGCATGTTGATAATGGGAAAATTAATAGAAAAAGCGCTTATGTGGTTTCGTTTCGATCCGACACACATGACAATGGCAATAAACAACTTGCTGAACATTATTGAAATTAATTTTTATTCCAAAGAAAGTAAGGTTGTATTGCATCGCAAGTTTGAGGCCCGGATGTGGATAAAAAACGAAGAGTTTGCAGCGTACTTTAATGAGAAGATATCACTATCATCTCACATTCAAATGGATACGGAGGAATTAATAGACGGCATTATAGAGGGAATCCCGGATGATAATCTTCGTCAACAAGCGTACATTCAGTGTTTCACAGCGCCAAACTGTTAATTTTGCAGGCGTTTGAAAAAATTCGGCTGCCAGGAAAGTCCGAATCGTCAGAATGGAAGAAGTTGGGCAACCTGGGCACACCGATACATTGCTTCAACTGCAACTCGATGGGGCACGTTGCAGCAGAGTATCGCTGTGTGGCAGCTTGGAGCATCGTATTTCGCTTTGTGAAGATAGGAAGATGAAGGCGAACCATGAATATGTAAGGTATTATAATATTTATAGGGCGGTGTTCACTTGACGCGAAATGGCACGGCAATGTAAATGTCCATATAAAAACAACTAAGAACGTTGCAGTCGGATGCACCCGACTGCGATATACTCTTTTTTAGCCTCTTTGCGGAGTCAGAAGTGGGCGTGGCAATTGTATTTTTGGTCAAATCTTTCAAGTTTTGACATCAATTTAAGTGTGGTTACGAGCCCAACCAACGCAGTTTTTTTCCACAGTTTTGAACCTAGAGCAACCAAACTTGGTATACATGTTGGTATATACCATAGTAAGACAAAGTGTCAAGATCTCCCTGTCTGTATCTCCCCCACCCCTTTAGCTAGAGTCCCCAAATTTTGCAGGTTGAATTCTAGTGTCCTATTAAATAGATTGGATGAAAATAATTTTGCCACGCCCACCCCCGCCCTTGCAATCGAGCAATGTTTGTTTCTCCCAAACCTGAACAACGTGCCCAACTAAACTTAAATTGATGGCAAAACTTGAAAGATTTGACCAAAAATACAATTGCCACGCCCACTTCTGGCTATCGCAGTCGGGTGCATCCGACTGCAACGTTCTTACTTGTTTATATTATTTTTTTTTTGGTGATGTGATTTCGATTATAGTTTGTTTGAGGAATTTTTATCTATTTCGATTAAATTGGGGGCAATCTATGAGAACGTGTTTTATAGTAAGGTTTGTGTTGTAATGCAGTCATATTGGGGGGGGGGGGGGATTTTTGTTTATTAAGGAGTTGTGTGTCAGGCTTGTATATGCCAATCTTAGACTCATGAATTTTATTTTGTCGAGTCGCGATATATTCGTATTTGTTAATTTGCTAATTTTTGTCTTGTGTGGGTTAATCATTTTATAGTGTTGGGAGGTGTTGTTCCATATTGTATCAAAAGTTCATTTGTGTTCTGTTTAATATGTTTTCGTATGTCTGTTATGCTGAGGTTTTGTTCCGTTATTAGAGGATTATTTGATCGCGTCTTTTGCTACTTAGTCTGCTAACTCATTTCCTGCTATCTTTTACAATGCCCGGGGACCCATAAGAGAAGCATTTTGTTTTTATTTGACGATATTATGTTTTGGATAGCTGTGGTGTAGTAGTTGTTGTTGCTTATGTTTTCAATTGCTTTTAGAGAAGAGAGGGAGTCGGTGCATATTGCGAATTTACCTGTTTCTTTTGTTGCATATTTGCATGCTGTAAGTATAGCGACTATTTCGGCAGTGAAGATTGATGAAAAGTGGGGTAGTATTTGGTATGTGATTGTTTCATTGGTCGTTGTAACACTGTAGGATACGCCCGCATCCGATTTGGAGCCGTCGGTGTATACAAATTTTCTACATCTCATTGATGCTTTTATTTCATTAAATTGCTGTTGGTAAACTAGCGGTGAGGTATCGGCTTTCAAGGTGGAGTGTAGGGAAGTGTTGATAGTGTTTAAATTAATGGACCATGGTGGAGTGGTTTGTTTTTTTTTTATTAAAGTAGGGCTAACTACTACTTCTATCTTTTTGCATTGCTCTATTGTATCTTTTATCGATGAAAGTACTTTAGGATGTTTTTGCTTTTTAATTTTTTGGTATATTTTTTCTATGGTAGAGTTATTTGCGTTCATTAGTGACTTAAAGTTTTTTTGTGTTGCTGATTTCTATTGGCATTATGTTTGATTCGTATAGTAGGTTGTTAATTGGTGTGGTGCGGAAGGCGCCATATGGTAATCTTAATGCTGAGTGATATATTGTCCTGATTTTGTTCAGTATTGACTTTGGCGCTTTCCCATATAGATGAAGGCCGTAGTCAATTTTGGAAAGTATAATGGATTTCATTATACTCTTTTTTAATTTTTTTAAAAAAAAAGAAAAAAGAGTATATTGGGTTTGTGAAATGTCCGTCTGTCCTTCTGTCCGTCCGTCCGTCTGTATAAACGCAGTTTTTTTCCACAGTTTGAGCCTAGAGCAACCAAACTTGGTATACATGTTGGTATATACCATAGTAAGACAAAGTGTCAAGATCTCCCCCCCCCACCCCTTCCCCCACAAACCGCAAAAAACTATATCTTCCACAGTTTTCAAGCTAGAGTGACCAAATTTAGCACAAGGGCTAATAGTCAATGTCAATTGCTTGATTGATCTGCCAAAAAAAATTTGAACACGCCTACCTCCGCCCCCACAAGTAAGCAAAGTCTGTATCTCCCACTCCCCTTAAGCCAGAATCACAAAATTTTGCAGGTTGAATTCTGTTGCCCTATTAGATAGATTGGATGAAACTAATTTTTGCCACGCCCACCCCCGCCCTTGCAATCGAGCAATGTTTGTTTCTCCCAAACCTGTAGAACGGGCGCAGCCAAACTTAAATTGAAGGCAAAACCTGAAAGATTTGAGCAAAAATACAATTGTCACGCCTACTTCTGACTCCGCAAAGGGGCGAAAAAAAGAGTATATCGCAGTCGGGTGCATTCGACTGCAACGTTCTTACTTGTTTTTTTCTGCATATATGCAGGTGTTTACATTTGGTGATTGAAAGTGATGCAACAGAATAGTTGCACCACTGTAAAATGTCTGCAAAGAGGGGTTCAATGTTTAGGTGGTTTTTTATACTCTTTTTTTAACTTTTTTGAAAAAAAAAGGAAAAAAGAGTATATTGGGTTTGTGAAATGTCCGTCCGTCCGTCTGTCTGTCCGTCTGTCCGTCTGTCCGTCTGTATGAACGCAGGTTTTTTCCACAGTTTTGAAGCTAGAGCAACCAAACTTGGTATACATGTTGGTATATACCATAGTAAGACAAAGTGTCAAGATCTCCCCCCCACCCCCACCCCTTCCCCCACAAACCGCAAAAACCTATATCTTCCACAGTTTTATAGCTAGAGTAACCAAATTTGGCACAAGGGCTACTTATCACATCCTTCATTGATCTGGCAAAAAAAAATTCGGCCACGCCCACCCCCGCCCCCACAAATAGGCAAAGTCTGTATCTCCCCCACCCCTTTAGCTAGAATCACCAAATTTTGCAGGTTGAATTCTGTTGCCCTATTTAATAGATTGGATAAAAATATTTTTGCCACGCCCACCCCCGCCCTTGCAATCAAGCAATGTTTGTTTCTCCCAAACCTGTAGAACAGGCCCAACCAAATTTTAATTGATGGCAAAACTTTAAAGATTTGAGCAGAAATTCAATTGCCACGCCCACTGACTCCGCAAAGAGGCGAAAAAAAGAGTATATCGCAGTCGGGTGCATCCGACTGCAACGTTCTTACTTGTTTTTTGTTGATTGTTTTAACTATAGTGTAGTCGTCGGCATAGGCTGAAAAATTCAAATGTTTTGTGCTTAGCTATTATTTTATTAAGTTTGTTATAGGCTATTGTAAAAAGTATTGCTGACAGTGGTGATTCCTGTGGAATTCCGTTTTCTAAGGGTCTTGGAGTGGATTGTGCGTTGTGTGTTTGGACTGTTATTTTCTGTTTGTGAGAAAGTTTGTTATGTAATTCATGAGTTTTGGTCCAATTTTCCAATCTGTAAGTTCGTCTATAATTGTGTGAATTCCTATTCTATCAAATGCTTTGGCAAAGTCTAGTGAGATTATCGAAATGTGGTTTCTGGTTGAAAGGGCTGAGGTAGTCTGATAGTCTAGCATTGCTAGGGGATCAGACACCGACTTACCCTTTCGGAATCCCATTTGACGGCTATCGAGAAGATGGCTGTTTGAAGCTAGCCACCATAGTCGTTTTGCTACTATTTTGTCGAGTACCTTTGATATGCATAGGAATACGGGGCGATATGAAATTACGGAAGTTTTGTCTGTGTTTGGCTTAGGTATAGGGATTATATTGCTTACTTTGAATTGTTGGGGGATGTGTTCCGTAAGGATATTGTTATAAAGATTCAAAATTCTTTTCATGAGGGTGATAGATATGTTTTTGATCATTGGATAACTGTTCCGATCTCTGCCTGGGGCTTTTCCCTTTAGTTGGTTAATAGCTGCTTGTAGTTCTATTAGAGTTATGTTCTTTTCAAGATGTAATGATGCAGGTGATGGGCCGTGGGATATGAAATGTCTTGTGTTTGTTTTGTGTTGTTTGAATGTTGGGTGAAAGTTGTTGTCTGATGCTGCATCTGACCAGTAGTCGCATAGTATGTTTGCTATTTATACTCTGTTTTCCAAAATGGAAAAAAAGAGTATATTGGGTTTGTGAAATGTCCGTCTGTCCGTCCGTCTGTCCGTATGAACGCAGTTTTTTTCCACAGTTTTGAAGCTACAGCAACCAAACTTGGTATACATGTTGGTATATACCATAGGCAGACAAAGTGTCAAGATTTCCCCCCCACCCCCACCCCTTCCCCCAAAAACCGCAAAAATCTATATCTTCTGCAGTTTTGCAGCTAGAGTCACCAAATTTGGCATGAAGACTATTGATGACATCCTCGACCGATCTGTAAAAAAAAAATGCCACGCCCACTACCGCCCCTGCAAATGAGCAAAATCTGTATCTCCTACACCCTTATAGCTAGAAACCCCAAATTTGGCAGTATGAATACTTTTGATCTCATCGATAGTTTGGAGAAAAAAATTTTGACACGCCCACCCCCGCCCCAGTAAACAGAAAACAGAGTATATCGCAGTCGGGTGAGCCTGACTGCAACGTTCTTACTTGTTTGTTTTTGTTAATGATTGTTTGAGTTGCGTCTTTAGGGTTATTAAGGCAGTGGATGTCATGTCGGGTTTTTAAACCACAGAAACGGTTTATGTTGGACCATATTTTGGAAATGGGGGTGTTTGGATTGATTTCGGCTGTAAATGTGTGCATTGCTTCTCGTTTTTTGATTTTTATTTCGCGTTTGAGTTGCGCATTGTATCTTTTATATGTGATTATATTTATGGTATCTATATTTCTATTGAGATTGTGCCATGCTCTTTTTTTTCTGTCTAGTATTTGTTGTAGTGTTTGGTCCCACCACACGACATTGTTTTTGCAATGTGTATGTTGGGGCTGGGATTGCGGGATAGCTTGATTAGCACTGCTTGGTATTATTTTAGTTATATTTGCTGCTTCTTGATTTATATGTTGACTCGGTGTTTTTTTAATAGAAAATTTTCGGAGAGTTTATTAAATAATGACCAGTTGGCTTTTTATACTCTGTTTTCCAAAATGGAAAAAAAGAGTATATTGGGTTTGTGAAATGTCCGTCCGTCCGTCCGTCTGTCCGTCTGCTTGTCCGTATGAACGCAGTTTTTTTCCACAGTTTTGAAGCTAGAGCATCCAAACTTGGCATACATGTTGGTATATACCATAGTCAGACAAAGTGTCAAGATCTCCCCCCCACCCCCACCCCTTCCCCCACAAACCGCAAAAAACTATATCTTCCACAGTTTTACAGCTCGAGTAACCAAATTTGACATAAAGACTACTGACCACATCCTTGACCGACCTGCCAAAAAAAAATGCCACGCCCATTACCACCCCCGAAAATGAACTAAACCTGGATCTCCTACACCCTTATATCTAGAAACCCCAAATTTTGCAGTATGACTCTATTTGAACTCTTCGATAGATTGGAGAAAAAAAAATTTGACACGCCCACCCCCGCCCCAGTAAACGAGCGATCATTTTGCCAAGCACCCGTCTCGATCTGCTTTGGGCGTTTGCAGCGTTCTGCACTTAGTAGAAAGAATTTTATAGTTCGAAGCATATATATATAAGTAGTCTTTCAAATAATTTAATTCAATATACGTACAGAAAACAGAGTATATCGCAGTCGGGTGAGCCGCAACGTTCTTACTTGTTTTAAATTGAATTTGGGTCTGTTGGTAGAAGGACTTTGAATGTTTTCTTTAAATAATGTTATGTGGATTGGGAAGTGATCACTTTCCGAAATAAATTTATCAATACTCCATTCTGCTTGTATTTTAAGGCTAGGTGAAGCTAGGGTGAGGTCTATGTGTGTGAAAGTGTGGTGGGTGGTGAACCACTGTTAAGTATTGTTAAACATGTTTGGGTTATATATTTAAATATTGTGTTGCCTCTAGAGTTATTTTTCTGTGATCCCCAGCTTCTGTGCCAGCTATTGAAGTCTCCTGTTATAAGTAGTGGTTGTTGAATATTATTGTATGCGTTTCTTATATTTTGTAAAGAGATAGGTTGGTGGGGAGGTATGTAAGATGAAATAATTGTAAATTTGATATTTGATTGAATTGTTACTGCTATGAAATCGAAGTTATGTGTGTTCAGGTTAGTCATTTGTTGTTGTATGGAGTTGTGCACTAGAAGAACAGCGCCTCCGTATGAGTTTAATGCAGTTTGTTGGGATGGGTACGTTTTGTGTGGAGTGGACGTGGGTTTCCTGAAGGTAAATTATTATACTCTTTTTTTAACTTTTTTGAAAAAAAAGGAAAAAAGAGTATATTGGGGTTGTGAAATGTCCGTCCGTCCGTCTGTCTGTCCGTCTGTATGAACGCAGGTTTTTTCCACAGTTTTGAAGCTAGAGCAACCAAACTTGGTATACGTGTTGGTATATACCATAGGCAGACAAAGTGTCAAGATCATATTTGCAATTGAAACATTATTTTTCTTTATTACATGTCTCATCTTCTTTTGTGTGGTGTTCGGCAGAGCAGTTGTTGCATGTTTTTGGGCTTTTACAGATGGAGGTGTGATGTCCTAGTCGTAGGCGATTTTGGCATCTTAGTGGTATATCTTAGTGGTTGACTATATCGTAGCCGATGTTTATTTTTTCCGGTAGGCTGAGCAGTGCGAAAGTAAGAGTGATTAGGCCAGTTTCTTTTAGGGTTTTCTTTTTTAGGATTTTTTTTATTTCAGTGACTTTTTGTGATTTAAGTTCAAGAAGAATTTCTTCTTCTGCTACGTTTCGTAGGTCGTTTGAGTATATAACTCCTTTTGATGTATTTAGTGATCTGTGTTCACTAACTGTAACGTTAAATTGTCCAAAGGTGGTTAATCTCATTAGTTTCGCGGCTTGTGTTGCGTAACGGGCCTGCTCTTGTCTTTTTGCATGTGTCAATTTCGCCGATGCACGTGTAGTCAATTACTTTTTTTATTAGGAAGTGTGAAACATTTTCGAATGTTTTTTGGTCGTTTCTATTTATTATTAGGTATTTTGGTTCATTGTTTGAGAATAAGTTGTTTAAATTGTGTCTATTTATATCTGGAGGGCGACTCATTGTTGTTGGTTTTGGGCTTATGCCCTGCAACTGTTTAATGTTGTAACTTTTCTGCGTGGGTGTTTTGTTTTTGTTCGTTTTTGGTTTCTGTTATGTTCACTTGTTTGTTTGTTGTTTTTACTCCCTGTTCCCATTAAAAATGGGAAAAAGGGAGTTATAAAGTACTGCAAATGTGTGTAACAGGCAGAAGGAAGCATTTCCGACTATATAAACTATATATATTCTTGATCAGCATCAACAGCCATGACGATCTAGCCATGTCCGTCTGTCTGTCTGTCTGTCCGTCTGTCCGTCTGTCCGTATGAACACACAGATCTCGGAGTCTACAAAAGCTAGAGACACCAAACTTGGCATGTAGGTTCCTGTATACCATACGCAGATCAAGTTTATTTCAATTTCGGAGGCACCCCCCCCCCCCCCCCGCCCCCCCCGCACCACCGCAAATCGCAAAAGACTCCCACAGGCACAATTTTAAAGATAGAGCTTTAATTATGTTTAATCAATGTCTTTCGGATGTGTAAATTTCAAGACGATCGGATAAATAGCACCAAAGTTATGGAAAAACTTATTTCCCCTGTCTTAGCAGGCAGAAACAACAGTTTGACAAGCACTGTGCAAGTTGAGTAGGCTGCTTGCTTGTGTTGCCGCTGAACTGCTTGAAATGCAAGTGGGGAGCAGGGAGTCTCGTAGTGTGGCACACTCGACTTACTTATTTTTACTGATAAGCTCTCGCTGATCGCGAGGTGATTGTTCGCACGTCTTAACTTCTCGAAGCTTAAATTTGCACTGAATTATGATATTAATTAAATAAATTTCACTAAATAAGATAAATACTTGAATATCTATTTATGTACTTAATATTATAAATATAATTTCACTTTCGTTTTGTTTAATATATGTATGTTTTCTTTATTATGGCTTCTGTAAACAGCTGATTTAATTTTTAACAGCACAACAGCAGCGTAAGATTGCCAGAATATTCGGTTTTATTTTAATTAACAGCAACTTAGCAGAATGTTATTTTTTAGAGGTTATTACGTGCCGTAATTACACGCCGAGTGAACACCGCCCTTATAGCGTGAACAATACTTATTAATGAACCTCTTTACCTAAAATGCCTCGTCGACTCCGGGAGCCCAATTAGTTTAGTCAAGATCTCCAGTTTAAAAATTAAAGTTAAGGAATTAAATGAATGTCAACATGTAACAATGAAAAAAGAAAAAAGTTGGTAAAGTTTTGATTTAAAAAAAATTAATTTAACTGTTTTGAAACATGTATACCAAGTTTGGTTACTCTAGCTTCAAAACTGTGGAAAAACAAGTAAGAACGTTGCAGTATACTCGACTGCGATATACTCTTTTTTAGCCTCTTGGCGGACTCAGAATAGGGCGTGGCAATTGTATTTTTGCTCAAGTCTATCAAGTTTTGCCATCAATTTAAATTGCTTTGGGCCAATTCAAAAGGGTTGGGAGAAACAAACATTGCTTGATTGCAAGGGCGGGCGTGGGCGTGGCCAAATTATTTTTATCCAATCTATTAAATAGGTCAACCTGCAAAATTTTTGGACTCTAGCTAATGGGGTGTGGGAGATACAGACTTACAGATCAATCAAGGAAGTGATTAGTAGCCCTTGTGATAAATTTAGTTACTCTAGCTGTCAAGCTATGGAAGATATACGTTTTTTTCCGTTTGTGCAAAAAGGGGCGGGGTTGGGTGGGAGATCTTGACACTTTGTCTGCCTATGGTATTTAGCAACATGTATAACAAGTTTGGTGGCTCTAGCTTCAAAACTGTGGCAAAAAAAAACTGCGTTCATACAACGCACGATCTTTTTTTCGGACATTTCTCATCGCATGCTACAACTCACGCCCTACGGTCGTGCGGCTTTGCATCACGTGCATTGACGCACGTCTTTCGACCGGACGCCTTTCATCGCATTCCAGGATCGGATATCTACAAGCGAGACTGTGCAGTACCTAGCGTTTGGACACGTTCACGTGCACTAGTCAGTCGCCAAGCAGGGCCTGGTGCTGGCAATGCCAGCAAATTAGTGTCTTGGTGGGTCGGCCTTAGCATTTGGTTGAACAACCAACACATTGCTCACGATCCCGCCCGGCATTTATCAACGTTTACTCTGCGCATTGGATTAAGGTTGCCCCACCTCTCGAGAGGCAACCACACATCGTTTCGTAACCTGGCTTAAGCCAAATATGTGTTTTTAACACATATACACGTATTTATTAGGATTAATTTTGATTTTATAAACATCATGAAAGTCTTTTAGCTAATTATAATTTCATTTTTGGATGTGCCGCTCTTCTTGTTTGTGAGTCTGCATTTTCTGCATCCCTCTACAGATTCAGCGATCAACAGGCCTGCTGACTCCGCTGGGTACTGCAGTAAGAACGGCATAGCCGAGAGAAAACCAGATGCCCCGACTACAGTAAGCGTAAGCAATAAGAGCACTAACGTTTGAACTTTAGTGTTCCCATTTGCGCATACTTACAATCTAGTATGCTTTTTACGTCCTATTAGAATTTCATGATACTCCTTCTGCTATTTCATATGGTCGATTGAACAATTTAACGCCCAAATGTTACTTGAAACTATAGTGCTTTAATTGAGATGAATTATATAATGAAAATGAACTAATTTATTCTTATTTGGAACAACTTCGGTACTACATGCCGCAATTGTATGCAAAAGGGTAAAAGCAACAAAATACAATGCTTTTACAGGTTGGGCGGGCAAAGAAGAAAGAACAACTTCACCACAATTCTTCCAACACATCTATAAGTCTATAAGTCCTCTAAATTCACTCGGTACTATTGGTTAGGGATATCCTGTTCTGTTCCTGTCTTAACTCTGTCTTGGTTTTATTTATGTGACGCGTACGCATTAGGGAGTAAAAGACCCACCCCACTTGCCCTGAGCACAGTCGATTCAAAAGACAGAGAATGCTCCTGATACGTCGCTGACAACGTGTTCGTTTCAACAGTCAAACTTATATAAATACATAAATATTTATACACCAATTCATTGGATAAAAATGAAGTGAACTTTTTTATATCACATGAATAACATATGCATTTTAAAACAAGTAAGAACGTTGCAGTCGGATGCACCCGACTGCGATATACTCTTTTTTCGCCTCTTTGCGGAGTCAGTGGGCGTGGCAATTGAATTTCTGCTCAAATCTTTAAAGTTTTGCCATCAATTAAAATTTGGTTGGGCCTGTTCTACAGGTTTGGGAGAAACAAACATTGCTTGATTGCAAGGGCGGGGGTGGGCGTGGCAAAAATATTTTTATCCAATCTATTAAATAGGGCAACAGAATTCAACCTGCAAAATTTGGTGATTCTAGCTAAAGGGGTGGGGGAGATACAGACTTTGCCTATTTGTGGGGGCGGGGGTGGGCGTGGCCGAATTTTTTTTTGCCAGATCAATGAAGGATGTGATAAGTAGCCCTTGTGCCAAATTTGGTTACTCTAGCTATAAAACTGTGGAAGATATAGGTTTTTGCGGTTTGTGGGGGAAGGGGTGGGGGTGGGGGGGAGATCTTGACACTTTGTCTTACTATGGTATATACCAACATGTATACCAAGTTTGGTTGCTCTAGCTTCAAAACTGTGGAAAAAACCTGCGTTCATACAGACGGACAGACGGACAGACGGACAGACGGACGGACGGACAGACGGACAGACGGACAGACAGACGGACGGACGGACATTTCACAAACCCAATATACTCTTTTTTCCTTTTTTTTCAAAAAAGTTAAAAAAAGAGTATAAAGAAACAAGAAAGAAATGTTATCTACGGCGTGCCGACACTTTGTCTTACTATGGTATATACCAACATGTATACCAAGTTTGGTTGCTCTAGCTTCAAAACTGTGGAAAAAACCTGCGTTCATACAGACGGACAGACGGACGGACGGACAGACGGACATTTCACAAACCCAATATACTCTTTTTTTCCATTTTGGAAAACAGAGTATAAAAAGTTATGCATTCAAAAACTTATTTTGCAACCCATCGTTCCTATGGCAGCTATAAGATATAGAAGTTCGGACATGACGGACATGACTCGGCTATTGATGCTGATCACGAATATACAAATTTATTTTTTCTGAGACGTCTCCTTCAATGCGTTACACATTTCGTGGCAAAATTATACTACCCTCTGCAAGGGTATAAAAATACTATATAGTTTCAGTTAAATTCTAACACAACATTATTTTTACATCAATTCATTTGAAAGAAGCTTTTAGTTAACTTCAAGAAGACATACATTCCATTTCAATTCATCGGATTTTTAATTATTTTATATTTTAAGAAACATTGAAGGCAACAGTATTTTTCACACGCTTCACATTTCAGTGTAGTTTGCGGTGTTTTTCTGGTAGCTTGCTCTCCACCCGATTCTTTGGCTATGCTTTTGTAGCATATTATACAGCGACGGCGCTTAAATCGGTCAAGATCTTCCAATCTATGATTTTTTGATTCTGGCGCTACCGAGTCATCGCATTTTTTTTTCAAATTTGAATAAACTTTCAAAAATATTTTAACTGAATACCGTGATTGTTAATTTTTCATTTGTTATTTCCTCATAAGTGAGAAATGAATGTATGATTTATAATAGTTATATTCGATTATGTTTTTTTGGTTTCAAAACTTCTCGTTGTCTTTGCTGCACTTTTACCATTTCTTCCCCATACTTCTTACTTAGAACTAAAAACGCCTGTTTCGTCTTTCCACTTTTGATGTATGACACGTTCTTTACATTCCATGGATATACATTCTCCTGCATTAAGTTTTTTTTGGGTGACTTATTTTGTGTTAAACTTTCTTTTTGAACGCAGTGTTCCAATCAAATGCGTTTTACGTCGCAGCAAAGTATTTGCCAAGATTACTGAAGTGTAATAATTTTCTATACAGAGCTTATGACCTTGATCAAGTACTTTTTCCATAAGGTCCATGACGATTTTGGAAGGTACACTCTCGTTTTCATCCTTCGATTTTCCACAGTATACTTTGAAATCATAGGTATAGCCGTATTAAAATCAGAACTTGAATAGTTATACTCTGTTCTCCAAAATGGAAAAAAAGAGTATATTGGGTTCGTGAAATGTCCGTCTGTCCGTCCGTCCGTCTGTCCGTCTGTATGAACGCAGGTTTTTCCCACAGTTTTGAAGCTAGAGCAACCAAACTTGGTATACATGTTGGTATATACCATAGTAAGACAAAGTGTCAAGATCTCCCCCCACCCCCGCCCCTTCCCCAACAAACCGCAAAAACCTATATCTTCCACAGTTTTACAGCTAGAGTAACCAAATTTGACATAAAGACTAGTGACCACACCCTTGACCGACCTGCCAAAAAAAAGTATGCCACGCCCACTACCGCCCCAGCAAATGGGCTAAACCTGTATCTCTTACACCCTTATAACTAGAAACCCTAAATTTTGCTGTATGGCTCCATTTGAACTCTTCGATAGATTGGAGAAAAAAAATTTTGCCACGTCCACCCCCGCCCCAGTAAACGAGCGATCATTTTGACAAGTACGCGTCTCGCTCTGCGTTGGGCGTTTGCAGCGTTCTGTACTTAGTAGAAAGAATTTTATAGTTCGTAGCGTATATGTATATATAAGTAGTCTTTAAAAGAATTTAATTTAATTTACGTACAGAAAACAGAGTATATCGAAGTCGGGTGAGCCCGACTGCAACGTTCTTACTTGTTTTATTCCAAATTTGTGCATTTTATTTGGAATATCCTGATATACTGAGATGGAATAGTAGGTTTCTGAAATGATTCCAGAAGTTTTGCTTTCAATGGTGAAAACTTTTGTAGCCTATATTCTGTTAGATTTTCATTATTGTTGAAATGTAGCGTTTTCAGCAATAACTGAAAACGGTTTCTGGACATAATGCTGGGCAAGCAATTCTCATAAATCGGTCTTTTCTGCCAATACTGCAAGACTGCACTGACGGAAATAGACACAACCCCATCCAGATGATCACGCCGAAATATTTTTCCATTTCTTCACAATCAGTCGGTTATCATTTTTGAATACGGGAATTTGGCAATAACTCTTTCTGAGCGCATTGTGAGGCATAACGATTTGTTCCGAGTACCTAAAGACAAAGAATTTAAGATATTGAATATATTTACCTGTTTTCCAAGAAAGTTAACGATAACTTAAAATTAGGTCCAAAATATCGTTATTTATAAACAATCTGAAGAAGTCAACTGGATCTTTATCGTACATGCCGTATAGCTCACTTTGAAAGCCAGAAGTCTCTTCAGTGAAAGAAAAAGTTTTTAATTCATCTCCATCTGCAGGATACCACTCATAGCTACTCGTAATTGATTTGTTCGCTATTTTTACTCCCTGTTCCCATTAAAAATGGGAAAAAGGGAGATATAAAGTACTGCAAATGTATGTAACAGGCAGAATAAGGCATTTCCGAATATATAAACTATATATATTCTAGATCAGCATCAACAACCGAGTCGATTTAACTATGTCCGTCTGTCTGTCCGTCCGTCTGTATGAACGCATCGATCTCAATGACTATCAGAGCTAGAAACACCAAACATGGCAGGCAGGTTCCTGTCTACCATGCGCAGACCAAGTTCTTTTTTCTTTTTTTTTCAAAAAAAAAAATAAAACAAGTAAGAATACTCTAGTCGAGTGTGCCCGACTACGAGACTCCCTGCTCCCAACTTGCATTTCAAGCAGTTCAGCGACAACACAAGCAAGCAGTGCACAAAACTCGTAAGCTGCTTGTCAAACTGTTGTTGCTGCCATCTGATACGGGTGTAACACAAGAAAGCAGTGCACTTAACTCGTAAACTGCTTGTCAAACTGTTGTTGCTGCAAACTGAGACGGGCGTAATAGATTCTTCTATAACTTTTGTGCTATTTATCCGATCGTGTTGAAATTTACACATCCGAAAGACATTGATTAAACATACATGTGTACCAAAAATTAAAGCTCTATCTTTAAAATTGTGGCTGTGGGAGTCTTTTGCGATTTGCGGGGGTGCGGGGGGGTGCATCCGAAATTTGAAATAAACTTGATCTGCGTATGGTATACAGAAACCTGCATGCCAAGTTTGGTATCTCTAGCTCTTATAGTCTCTGAGATCGACGCGTTCATACAGACGGACAGACGGACAGACGGACAGACAGACAGACAGACGGACATGGCTAGTTCGTCTCGGCTGTTGATCCTGATCAAGAATATATATAGTTTATATAGT
This sequence comes from Hirtodrosophila cameraria, assembly GCA_949708635.1. Lineage (NCBI taxonomy): Eukaryota > Metazoa > Arthropoda > Insecta > Diptera > Drosophilidae > Hirtodrosophila > Hirtodrosophila cameraria. Next base: position 41,765,914 of record OX453090.1, read on the forward strand.
CGGAAATGCCTCCTTCTGCCTGTTACACACATTTGCAGTACTTTATAACTCCCTTTTTCCCATTTTTAATGGGAACAGGGAGTAAAAATAGTATTAAAATATCTACAAATTAGACAGATGACATAGTAGCAAAGTTCTAGGTGTAGAAATAGACGAATCATGATTTATTACATGAAAGAGTTTGTTATAATTAGAACATAACATACGAAAAGGGTTGTGGATAGCATAGTTAGTTGTACAGGTTTGAAGAGAAAGAGGATGAAAATTCTAGTAGTTCTAATTGGAACAGCGAAACTTATTTGGTGATTAATTCAGATGAATCAATTTCCCCATTTATAAGTGTATATAAGAAAGTTATACCAAGCATAGTTCTACGATCATAAAGAGAGGGAAGATTTATTAGTAAAAGTCTAAGACCCCGAAGAGCCATTATATCTTGATGAACCTTGTATTGGGGACATCATTTACAAGATCCATACTAAAGAATAGGACGAACAAGTGCAGTATAAAGAGTTTTAGGGGCTCTAAAGTTTGAGGGGTCTAAAACAAAAACCAAGTCAAGCATCCTTTTCAATGAATTTGGTATAGCATTGATTTGACACAATGACATCCAAATAACTGATTTAGGCAATCATACTGATTAGTTGGAGTCAAGATGTTGGGGTCGGCACATGAAATTTAACTCTTAACTCTCTCTCTCTTTTTAGTTGACGGTTGTGTTTTTGTGTGCTTCACCTATTTAATTATTTTTGTGCGTTAAAGTTGCGTAAAATTAAAGATTTTGCACCTATGTACTATATGCAGTTTAACCGATTGTGTTTTCAATAACATTGAAGTTTTTGGCTACTAATTTTGTCTTAATTATTTATAAATTGTAAATTGTTATTGAATTGTGAACTTTGCTCTTTGGACTTGTTTGTTTGTAATCAACAGAGTCTCATTTCGGCTGTAGCTGTGTTGTTGTTTTTTTTTTTTTTTTTTTGGCTCATCTCCTTTGTGGTTTTGTTTGTTTACATTTTACAATATCGACTGCAGCTGTGTTGTTGATTTCGCATTGTGCAAGTTGTTCTTGTTGTTTCTAGTTTCCCAATAGTTTCTTTGAAGACCTCTGTAGTTAACACCCCTATAGAAAATAAATCGTGCTGCAAATAGTCTTGCTCATTTACGCGTTCTGATGATGCTGCACCACCGCATTATGTTTATACTCTGTTTTCCAAAATGGAAAAAAAGAGTATATTGGGTTTGTGAAATGTCCGTCCGTCCGTCTGTCTGTCCGTCTGTCCGTCTGTCCGTCTGTATGAACGCAGGTTTTTTCCACAGTTTTGAAGCTAGAGCAACCAAACTTGGTATACATGTTGGTATATACCATAGTAAGACAAAGTGTCAAGATCTTATTGCCCCTACTGCCACTGTTTCTGGACCCGTTTCTCCTTCTCCATCTTCTCTCGTTATCCCTATGGCCCCCCCACGCTACCAGACCCGTTACTCCTTCCCCATCTCCTCGTGATATTTCGACTGCCCCTGTTTCTAGACCTTCTCTTACCACCGGCTCTGCCATAAGGGCGGCGTCTGGTCGTAAAAAAGCATCTTTGAGTATCTCAACTCCTTCTGTTTCGACTGTACCAGTCTCAACTCTTCCTGTTGTTGCCCCGCGCAAGCAAGTGTTTGTGTCTAGGCTATCGCCAGACACCACTTGTGAATCTATAGCGTCGTTTATAGCTAGTAAATCTTCAGCTAGCGTTTCTATCTCTAAATTTAATTTTTCTAGTCCCCGTGAAATAGCTTCGTTTAAAATAAGTGTTCCTCTAGATTCATTTGCAATCATTTGTGATCAAAACTTTTGGCCACCTCATATGATTGTTCATGAATTTAAGCCTAGAAACCGTGTTCAGCGTTTGCCAATATCTATCCCACATGTTTCCCATTCCTTACAAGCTTCCTCATCTTCTAATGCATCGTCAAAAAACTGATATCTTCCCTTCTACTAACCTATCAGAATGTAAGAGGGCTTAACACTAAACTTTCTAAATTGTTTGTGGACACTTGGTTAAAACCCGATATTCCTGATTCCTCAATTTTCGCTAATAGGTTTTCCTCGTTTAGATATGATCGTTGATCGCGACTAGGTGGTGGTGTCCTTATCGCTGTAGATTCTGATATCTCATCGGAACAAATTTTTAATTCCTTGCCTTCTAGTGAGTTGAGTATCTGTGTGTCAAAATCCTGATGACAAACTTTTCAATTTTTATTACTTGTTCGTATATTCCTCCTCAATCTGATTTATCTATCTACCAGTCTCATCTTTCTTCTATTCAATCAGTTTCCACTATGCTTCTGATAGGGATTTATTTATTTTTTCTGGTGATTTTAATTTGTCTGATGTTGTTTGGTCCACTAGCCCAAGTGTTTTGGTGCCATCTAGTTCGCACGAATTTATTGATGGCCTGCACGAGTTGTCTTTTTCTCAATTAAATCATGTGCGAAACTGTAATGACCGGATCCTTGATTTAATATTCTTATCTGATCCATCCTTTAGTTTAATTTCTCGTACTGATCCCCTTGTATTTCCTGAAGATCCTTATCATCCTACCTTAGATCTATCTATAGAACTCTCTAACTTTGAGCCTATTGCTGCTCATCCAATAGCAAAATTACGATGTTTTCGTAAAGCAGACTTTTATTTCAAGCTGACTGGTTCCAATTGTACTCTTGTACAAATATGGATATTGCCATTTTAATCTTTTATAGTACACTGAATTCGCTTTTGGATGCTTGCGTTCCTCTTGCGTATCCTGTGAGGCTTAACAGGCCTCCCTGGTTTTCTCGAGAATTAACGAGGCTTTAAAATGTGAAATCAAGGTATTACAAAAAGTTTAAGGGATCCGGTAATCCTTCTGATTTTTGTCATTATATGGTCGCTAGATCAAATTTTATGATGCATAATTCGCTTTGCTATAAAGATTATCTGCTACGCTGTAAGCAGCAGTTCGCTCGGTATCCTAGACAGTTCTATAACTTTGTGAATGCGAAACGCAAATCTTCTTTGTTGCCACACTCTGTATTTTATGAAAATACTAAATCAAACTCAGCTCAGCATGCAGCCGATGTGTTTGCAAAGTTTTTTCAATCCACTTACACTTTTACTAACTACCCATCTAACACACCTTATCCTTATCCTTTACAAAGGTCTAATTGTATTTTTGGTCCTGCGATCACGGAAAGTTCACTACTTAGTGAACTTCATTCAATTAAACCTGGGTATTCACCTGGTCCTGATGGAGTACCAGGATGTGTACTAAGATATTGTGCTGGATCTCTTTGTAAGCCTTTACTTAAATTATTTTCACTATCTGTTGACTCCTGCTCTTTTCCTGTTTTTTGGAAGGAATCCTTTATCATTCCTCTTCATAAGCATGGTTCAAAAACAGATGTTAAAAATTATAGAGGTATTTGCAAATTGTCTGCAATTCCTAAATTGTTAGAAAAAAAAAAATTATAACATCTCAGTTGCAACATTTATGTAGCTCTATCATTTATACTTCCCAGCATGGTTTTGTTAAGCACCGTTCTACCACTACTAACCTACTTGAATTCACTTCTCTTGTTGTTAAAGGATTTCAGAGGAAAATGCAAGCTGATGCAATTTACACTGACTTCAGTAAGGCATTTGATTCTATTAACCACTAACTCTTGCTTCATAAGCTCCACCTTTTCGGATTTCCTCCCAACCTTCTTTCTTGGATTTCTGACTTTCTAAATAATAGGACCCAAAAAGTTAGTTTCAAAACTTCTTTATCTACTCCTGTCTTTGTCACTTCTGGCGTTCCCCAAGGTAGTCATCTAGGTCCTTTGCTTTTTAATCTTTTTATTATTGACCTTCCCTCCATCATATCGCACTCTCATATACTAATGTATGCAGATGATGTGAAGCTTACTACAGTCCGATCTTGATTCTTTTTATACTCTTTTTTTAATTTTTTTTGAAAAAAAAAAGAAAAAAGAGTATATTGGGTTTGTGAAATGTCCGTCTGTCCGTCCGTCCGTCTGCATGAACGCAGTTTTTTTCCACAGTTTTGAAGCTAGAGCAACCAAACTTGGTATACATGTTGGTATATACCATAGTAAGACAAAGTGTCAAGATCTCCCCCCCCACCACCACCCCTTCCCCCACAAACCGCAAAAAAACTATATTTTCATCAATAAATTGCTTGATTGATCTGCCAAAAAAAAATTTGACCACGCCACGCCCTTAAGCTAGAATCACCAAATTTTGCAGGTTGAATTCTGTTGACCTATTAAATAGATTGGATGAAAATAATTTTTGTCACGCCCACCCCCGCCCTTGCAATCGAGCAATGTTTGTTTCTCCCAAACCTGTAGAACGTGTCCAACCAAACTTAAATTAAAGGCAAAACTTGAAAGATTTGAGCAAAAATACAATTGTCACGCCTACTTCTGAATCCGCAAAGGGGCGAAAAAAAAGAGTATATCGCAGTCGGGTGCATTCGACTTATTTTAATTTAATTTAATGTCGACTTATAACAGTCGACCCAGAAAAAGTTAAAATTTAAAAAAATTAAAATTATTATTAAAATTATAAATTAAACAAGTAAGAACGTTGCAGTCGTTACAGGTTTAGCTCATTTTCGGGGGCGGTAGTGGGCGTGGCATTTTTTTTTTGGCAGGTCGGTCAAGAGTGTGGTCACTAGTCTTTATGTCAAATTTGGTTACTCTAGCTGTAAAACTGTGGAAGATATAGGTTTTTGCGGTTTGTGGGGGAAGGGGTGGGGGTGGGGGGTGATCTTGACACTTTGTCTTACTATGGTACATACCAACATGTATAATAATATGTGGAAAAAACCTGCGTTCATACAGACTAACAGACGGACAGACGGACATTTCACAAACCCAATATACTCTTTTTTTCTATTTTGGAAAACGGAGTATAAAAAAGCAAAAAATAAAAAAGAAGCAAAAATATAGCTGGGTAATAAACCTCAAAAAAATTGATCCAACATTTAGTGGCCTGGATTGGGGAAAACCCAGAAAAAACCCAATCAGATCAAGAAGTTAGTATGTTAGAAATACACTAAAGATACAAACAAATAAATACAGGCAAAACAAGTAAGAACGTTGCAGTCGGATGCACACGACTGCGATATACTCTTTTTTAGCCTCTTTGCGGAGTCAGAAGTGGGCGTGTCAATTGTATTTTTGCTCAAATCTTTCAAGTTTTGACATAAATTTAAATTTGGTTGGGCCCGTTGTACAGGTTTGGGAGAAACAAACATTGCTCGATTGCAATGGGGGTGGGCGTGGCAAAATTATTTTGACACTTTGTCTGCCTATGGTATATACCAACATGTATACCAAGTTTGGTTGCTCTAGCTTCAAAACTGTGGAAAAAACCTGCGTTCATACAGACTAGACTGCATGAGTGGCAAAAAAAACCGCAATCGAGTATATAACGCTTAAATTGAGTTGAATGAATATGAATGCAAAGCGATATGAGTATGAGTGAGTGAGTAGGGCTCCCGTTAAGCTCGACGCACAAAATAGAGAAAATGAGTATGAATGAGTATAAGTGAGAATGAGAGCAACAGTTTCGAATGTATTCGAGATGCACAGCGGTTGTTGTTGTTCTTTCGTTGTGCAGGAAATAAACGAAAAAAGAATATCATATATTGCATTTGAATATTTATTTTGCTTATAACTATTTCATATAAATATATGTATCTATACATTTAACTTATGTTTGAATGTAAAAACATTATTTTATTAATGTTTTCTGAATTTGTTGCAATTAAACAGCGTCTTTCCGTAGTCAAATTTCTGGTGTTTGAAAACGTTCTCTCTGATGCCGCGCTGCTCGCAGGTATACAAAAAATTTTGCAACTTATTTTAAACAATAATGGAAAAAATGTTTTGTGCATGTTCCACCAAGCCAGGGCATCAAAATTTGTGCTGTATGGAACATTAATGTTGGAGTAACCTTTTATTTCTTGATCCACTTGGTCTTTATTTGGGTCAATTTGTTGAACCTCTATGTAGTCTGCAAATTCGTCTTTTACTATTGAAATGTCAGCAGTATTACACACACTGCCTTTAAGAAAGCATTCCATCATTATTTAACAGTCGTTAATTACGGTGTCCTTTTCAATATGAGAAAATTATAACAATTTATTTGTGGGTGGAAAAAGAAATAGGGGTATTTTGTGATATTGTGATAGGTTTGGTTCAATTGTAGATAAAATTTGATTATGCAATGCGGACTTAAAGGCTTGAATAATGTCAATATCATTGGAATCGGACTGACAGGTTTTCTTTAATTTATTAATATTGGGAATTACCAAATGATTTGTGGGACGTCTTCTAGCCTCTAGTTTTTTTGAAACGATTTCAAAATTTTCTAAAATTTGGATGTTGTTTATACCCTCAATTTTATATGTTTTCATCCTTTAATATGGTTGTCACCTCAATCCAATTGACTTCGACAGATTTTAGGAGGTAAAAAACTTTTTTAGTGAAAATCCCAAGGACGAATTCATTCCTGATTTCTTGAAGAATTTCACCAGCTTGCTGCAAGAACTGACCACGGAGCCCAGCTCAGGTACGGCTTTAATACCTTTTTCAACAGCGTTGTTTAAAAGATGACTAACGCAATGGATTTTTTGCAAATCATCGAATGCCTTTATCATATTGGACCCACGATCCGTTACGCTTATGGGATTGTCCACTTCCAGATCGCATCCAAAGTTTTCTAGGATTTGCACAATTTTTTCCCGAATATTTGCACCTATTTATAGAAAATTTAATTAAATTCAAGTTATACACTCGTAGATTAGTTAACAAACATGTGCAGGACATTTCCTTCATCGACTTCATGGCCATGAGACGATCAACGAGTACTCCTTCCTTCAAGTAATGCACTGTGCAGGACAAATATGAAGCTTTCAGGTAGTTATCTGTCCATATGTCGCTGGTGATTGCGTATCCAAAAGTTTTATATTTAAAAATTTCCTTTTTTATTGGTTCAAAATGCGAGTCATTGGATGTGGTAACAATTTATCCACATCGACATTGGACCCATATGTTGCACCAATATTAAATAAATATTCCGCAAATTTTTTGAGGCCTGAGTCTGCTATAATTTTTAATGGGCGGCAGTTCTTTATAACCCATTCAGTGGCAACAACTATGCACTCGTGCTTCGATTCTGAACTTTCGTCAATCGGGGATGTTTTTTTATTTTTGCTCCCATTAATTGTGTAGCATTTATGTTTGGTTAAATTTGATGTGCTACCTGTGAACTTCATAACTGACAAACACATACTACAGGCTACAAGATCAGCTAACTCCTCACCATTTTCATTTTTGATTTATGAAAAAAATTGCCACACAACCCTTCAACCCTTCTTTACTATTAAGCTGTACATGCCACTATGCACCCTGTAGTTCGAGGTGGCGGCTACATCGCCGGCGATCGGTGGCAGTAACCGGCGACTCTGCAATCTACTTCCCATGTGTTTTAGGGGTGATTTTAACATTATCAAGTCATACAAAAGTCGCCAGTGGCCAGACGTTCGAGACCCGGTGGCATCCACCAGTGACAGCCACTGTGGCATCCACGAGTGACAGCCACTGTGGCATCCACGAGTGACAGCCACGATGGCATCCACCAGTGACAGCCGCTGTGGCATCTACCAGTGATATCTAATGTGACAGCTAGCTGCCACGGTGGCACCTACCAGTGGCAGCCACTGTGGCATCTACTAAGGGATGCCACTGTGGCATCATCCATTAAAGTAAAAATACAAATTTTAAATTCTTTCAATTTTATATTTCAATTATAAAGTGGTTATGAAGAAAAAACATTAGGGATTATGGGGTTCTGTTGAATGCCTATAATTTAAAATTGCGTGTTTTATTACTCCCTGTTCCCATTAAAAATGGGAAAAAAAGAGTTATAAAGTACTGCAAACGTGTGTAACAGGCAGAAGGAGACATTTCCGACTATATAAACTATATATATTCTTGATCAGCATCAACAGCCGTGACGATCTAGCCATGTCCGTCTGTCTGTCCGTCTGTCTGTCTGTCCGTCTGTCCATCTGTCCGTCTGTCCGTATGAACACACAGATCTCGGAGACTACAAAAGCTAGAGACACCAAACTTGGCATGTAGGTTTATTTAAAATTTCGGATGCACCCCCCCGCACCCCCGCAATTCGCAAAAGACTCCCACAGCCACAATTTTAAAGATAGAGCTTTAATTTTTGGTACACATGTATGTTTAATCAATGTCTTTCGGATGTGTAAATTTCAACACGATCGGATAAATAGCACCAAAGTTATGGAAAAACTTATTTCCCCTGTCTCAGCAGGCAGAAACAACAGTTTGACATGCACTGTGCGAGTTGAGTAGGCTGCTTGCTTGTGTTGCCGCTGAACTGCTTGAAATGCAAGTTGGGAGCAGGGAGTCTTGTAGTCGGGCACACTCGACTAGAGTATTCTTACTTGTTTTTACATTTTAATTGATACGAAATATCATATCCAAATTAAGTTAATAACCATTGTTTGCATAATTATATAAAACAGGCAACTTTAAAGTACACACAGTCTACGAACCTCGGATCGCCAATGTTATGTCTTATAACGTTGCAGTTGAAGGTTTCGCAGGTTGAGAAGTCTGTGGCGGCTCTTCCGCACGTGGTGCACGCTGCTATTGTGATACCTTTTTTTGTGAATTAAGCAATTGCCTTCCTCGGACGCACCTGGAAGTAAAATTTTGAATTAGTCGTGTTAAAAATTAAAAAAATTTCATTTATGTTTACCAATAAGTGCATCATAGGCATCAGCAGTCCTTTTATAGCCAATATCTGTTAAAAAATAAAATTAAAAAAAATTACTCACATTACGAAAGCAACAACGAAAGCAAAGTTCATTTTCGTTTGCATTACTAACAACCGGCGATGTGGGATGCGACCGCTCGCATCCCACATCGCCGGTCACTTCTGATCGAGTAGCCGCTGGCGAACTACTGGGCAGCTTCTCCTTTATTTCCTGAGAAATATAATCTTTTACGCTCATTGCGCTTTGTGCAACCGGTATATTCAAATAACTAACTAAATAAATTCTGAAAAAAAAAATACACAAATGACATTTATGGACAGGTCACAAGTACGGAGTTTTAAAACTATGTATAAAGTTAGTATGTTATTAATTAAAGTAATTATATATTATATTTGACTACACAATAACAAAACAAACGAAAGCACAAACAACAAACTACGCTTTAAATAACATACATTTTCGTTTTGTGTATTTTTTCCTCCATCCATTTTTGCGACTGATGCGTTTCGACGATACAAGCCAAACAAACATACAAAATATGTATTTCATCACTCGAGTGATTCGAATTTTTTCAGCTGCCCAGAATTACTCATTCTGTATTGCGCAGTATTTATTTCCATTCAATACGCATTGTATGAGTTTCGAATTATACTTCTACTCATACACATTCACTTATGGCGTGCCTCATACTCACTCAACTCAATTCAATTCGAATGCATTCAGTTAAACGTACGTAGTGAGTGAAGCAATGCATCTCTCTAATACAGACAGACGGACAGACGGACATTTCACAAACCCAATATACTCTTTTTTCTTTTTTTTTTTTTTAAAAATTAAAAAAAAGTTTGTATGAGTATCGCAATATACTTCTAATAGGAACAGCAAAACAAATTTAGTTATTTAGTTTATTTAAAAATATTATACCAAGCATGGTTCTACGATCAGAAAGAGAGGGAAGATTCATTAGTAAGAGTCTACTACGGTAAGGAGGCATGCGAATGTTAGGATTCCAATTAAAGTCCCGGAGGGCAAAGAGAAGAAATGGTTTTTGTATAGACTCTATTCTGTCTTGATGAACCTTGTACTGGGGACACCATATACAAGATCCATATTCCAGAATTGGTCGAACAAGTGAGGTATAAAGAGTTTTAGTAACGTAGGGATCGTCAAATTCCTTTGACCAACGCTTTATGAAACCAAGGACTCCATAGGCACAATTTGTCATCGATAAAATATGCTTGTCAAACTTAAACTTGGGATCTAAAAGAATACCCAAATCAACAACCGACTCAATACGTTCAAGTGGTTTACCATTAGAACAAAGTTATTAAAATATGGCATTCGCCTATAAAGGGACATTACCTTACACTTACTGCAATTAAGACTTAATAAATTTACTCGACACCAAGTTTGAAAACGGTTAAGATCAGTTTGCAAATTCTGACCAGATAGAGAGTTATTAGCAGACAAACAGAGCTTTACATCGTCGGCGTACATTAGTACCCGAGAGTGATTTATTACAGAAGGCAAGTCATTAATAAAAAGAGTAAATAATAAAGGGCCGAGATGGCTTCCTTGTGGTACTCCAGAAGTAACTTGAACAGACTTAGAAGGTAAGCCTTAAAAATGAACTTTTTGGGTTCTTAAATTTAGATAACTAGAGATCCAAAGAATAAAGTTATTTGGTAATCCAAAAAGATTAAGCTTATGAATTAAAAGGGAATGATTAACGGAGTCAAAAGCTTTACTGAAATCAGTGTAAATGACATCTGTTTGCATTTTAATTTGAAAGCCCCTTATAACAAAAGAGGTGAATTCCAATAAGTTAGTGGTAGTAGATCTATATTTCACAAACCCATGCTGGCTGGGTGAAACAATAGATCTACAAAAACGTTGTAGTTGAGAAGTTATTAATTTCTCAAAAATCTTAGGGATGGCGGACAACTTAGAGATACCTCTATAGTTTTGAACATAAGACTTGATTCCTTTTTTGAGGAAAGGAATTATGAATGATTCTTTCCAAAGCATTGGAAAAGTGCACAACTCCACGGAAAGATTAAATAAGCTATAAAGGGGTCTCAAAAGACCTTCAGCACATTACTTAAATATATAGCCTGGTATTCCATCAGGCCCCGGTGAAAATACGGTTTTAATGGCTTTTAGATCGCTCAGCAGCAAACCTTCTGTGCTCAAATGTTCAAAAATGCAATTAGAGGAACTTGCATGATAAGGATAAGGCAAATCGAATTGGTTAGTTGAAGATGTTGATGGAAGTGTTGATGAAATACGCTTCGCATTAACGAAGGTATAAAGCTGTTTAGGATCCCGTTGAAACTGCAGCCTACGTCTTCTAAGGTAATCCTTATAACACTGGCTATTCAGGGCAGAAAACCTGGATCGAGCATTCAGAAATTGTGAGAAATCAAAAGAGGAGCCAGTTTCCTTGAATTTTTTATATAATCTGGACTTTCTATTTTTCAAGTATGTTAAATCGCGTGTAACCAAACGGGTTTGTTAGACCTACGTGGATTACACATTGGGACACATATGTCAGGTAAAGAGTTAAAAGTAGCATAAAAAATTGTAATTGCACAATCTATGTCACTGCACCTATATAGCTGAGACCAATCAGTCTACGATAAAAGCTGAGACAGTTTATGAAAATCGGTTTTCCGAAAAGGGCGAACTCGACGCGTAGGGTTGTTACAAGGACTTAACATCCGGGATGGCAAATCCATCAGCACCTCCAAAGTTGGATGATAAGGATCTTCAGGATAGGATATAGGTTCTGTACGGGAGATAGATAAGAAAGAGGGATCTAAAGCAAAAATCAAATCAAGAAATGTGTTCAAAGGAATCGTGATATTATTGATTTGACACAATGACATCCCAAATAAATTGTCCAGAAAATCATTTTGACCCGTGGCAGTCAAAACATTAGTATTGGAACTAGAAATCCATGTAGTTCCAGTAATATTGAAATCACCAAGAACTACAAGAAAGTCGCGATCGGAAAGCATAGATATAACAGAATTAATTGCAGAAGAATGAACTAAATTAACAGAATTATCAGAAGATGGAGGAATGTAAGAACAAGTAATAAACAGCGATACACCAAAAAAAACACAATTTAATAGCAACAAATTCAATATCTATTGAATTATCGGTCACTACTAATTCAGAAGCTAAATCAGCATTAACAGCGATAAGTACACCGCCACCTCGACGAAGTTGGCGATCTTTTCGATAGATGGAGAATTTGTTTGTGAAAATTTCAGAGTTAAGAATATCAGGCCTTAGCCAAGTTTCGGAAAAGGCAATGACATTAAAATTAAAGGAAAGACTATTCAAATAAAGATTAGGAAGTTTAGTACAAATGCCTCTTACATTCTGATAGCCTAGTGAGGGGGAGGATTTTAGATTTTGGGCTATCAGAAACTACCTGAGGTTGAGTGTTAGTTCTACTACTTCTACTACTACTACCAGGTAATGAAAGAAGTGCAACCAGGATCCGATTTTTCTTTTTTGCAGAATATTCTTTTATAATTAAGTATTTTTATTTTAAGTATATTTTATTGAAATATTCGGCAGGAGCACATATTTTAAATGAAGAAATTTCCCGAATATATGAAAATTTGAATTTTCCCACCGTAATATTGACACTTTGTCTGCTTATGATATATACATACCAACATGTACCCCAAGTTTGGTTGCTCTAGCTTCAAAACTGTGGAAAAAACCTGCGTTCGTTTTCTTTTCGTTCGTTCACAAAAACAAAACAGTGCAATTGCACAAATTAAGAATTTATTAAAGAAAATAGTCTGTTAAAGACTATAAAGACTGTGTTTCACACAACCGACGTTTAACAGAAGTCACTGATTAAACAGTGATAGTTTTTTTCAAAAAAAAAAAAAAGACAAGACCAAACTCGACGGTTTCCCCCTATTTCGGGTCCTACGAATCGAACTGCGTCATTACTTTTTTGAGTTACAATCATGGTTTCATACAAAATTTTTTGTTGAAGTTTTTCATAAATGTGGCCCATTGTAAGAGAAAGGCACATTTTTCTTCGGTCTCTAAATTTTCAATGTTGACTTTTTTGGTAAACTTTCTTTGGCAAAGCTTCTCAGAATAAGTCCGTCTTTAAGTTCTTTGTGTGCTATTTTTTTTTTTTTTTTTGTATCTTATAAGTGTTATTAATAAGAATCATAAATTTGTACACAATATTTTAATTAAATTTAATAAGACTCATCTACCAATGTCCAGCACAAATCAGCAAGCAACGAGTCAAGCTTTTTGCCGCTGTACCAATGCTCAAGGGGAGCGGCGACTTGGTAAAATTTTTTCCCATGCTCATTGGATTCAGTCGGAACTTGCTGCTCAAAATGGTCCTTGTGATGGTGAAGGAAATGAATTTTAAGAACATATTCACACCTATTTCTTCAAAAGCGTCTAGCATGTCATCCACATATTTTTTCCAATCTTCAGACCGGTGCTAAGCTCCTAAGCAATGGTTTATAACGTCCTTATCGGAGTTCCAGGCAATTTTTTCATTTGGCCTTAAAAGTTCTCCGAATTTTGCGTTTTTCTTAAGTTTTCTTATATCGGGGCCATTGAGAACACCTGAAAATAATGATATGTTGATTTAGTTCCATTTGTGCGCTGAAAAAAGACTTAAAATACCTTCTTTTATTTTCGCAATACTTAGTCTTGGAAATATTTCTGTCAAACATTTAAAAGCTTCACTCGTTGCTTGCTGATTTGTGCTGGACATTGGTAGATGAGTCTTATTAAATTTAATTAAAATATTGTATACAAATTTATGATTCTTATTAATAACACTTATAAGATACAAAAAAAAAAAAAAATAGCACACAAAGAACTTAAAGACGGACTTATTCTGAGAAGCTTGCCAAAGAAAGTTTACCAAAAAAGTCAACATTGAAAAAGTTAGAGACCGAAGAAAAATGTGCCTTTCTCTTACAATGTGCCACATTTATGAAAAACTTCAACAAAAAATTTTGTATGAAACCATGATTGTAACTCAAAAAAGTAATGATGCAGTTCGATTCGTAGGACCCGAAATAGGGGGAACCGTCGAGTTTGGTCTTGTCTTATTTTTTGACTATCACAGTGTTATTAATAAGCAAAAAAAGGTGCAAAATAAAACGTTTAAAACGAGGAAAAATAAACAAATGCGTCCGTTGGCGAATGCGAAGCGAATCGATTATGTTCTTGTTCGTCCAATTCTAGAATATGGGTCTTGTGTTTGGGCTTCTCAATACCCGATTCACCAGATCAGAGTAGAATCTGTGCAAAGGAAGTTTTTGCTATTCCCTTCGCGGGGTTTCAACTGGATTTCAGGCTTTGACCTAACTCCTTACGCTAGTAGACTCCTATTGATTAACCTTCCCTCTTTAACTAATCGTCGTATTATGCTCGGTGTAATGTTTGTAGTTAGATTACTAAATGGTGAAATCGACTCCTCTATGTTGATGAGCCAAATAAATTTTTCAGTTCCTTCTCGACCTACCCGTAACTTTGTTCCACTTAATCTTTCTCGTTGTACTAGTAACTATGCCTTGCATGAACCTTTTCGAGTACTTTGTGCTGATTATAACAGACTTTTTTGTGCTTTCAATTCTGAATACTCTCTTCTTATTATTAAAAACTCTATTTTAACTTTTTTAGCTCGCAGTTAACAATTTTTGCCAACTAATTTTTACTAACTTTTTTTTTATTATTTTTGGTCTGATTGGGTTTTGCTGGGTTTTCCCAATCAATTTTTATGCTCTTTTTTTTAACTTTTTTGAAAAAAAATTAAAAAAGAGTATATTGGGGTTGTGAAATGTCCGTCTGTCCGTCCGTCCGTCTGTATGAACGCAGGTTTTTTCCACAGTTTTGAAGCTAGAGCAACCAAACTTGGTATACATGTTGGTATATACCATAGTAAGACAAAGTGTCAAGATCTCCCCCCCACCCCCACGCCTTCCCCCACAAACCGCAAAAACATATATCTTCCACAGTTTTATAGCTAGAGTAACCAAATTTAGTACAAGGGCTACTTATCACATCCTTGATTGATCTGACAAAAAATTTTGCCACGCCCACCCCCGCCCCCAAAAATGAGCAAAGTCTGTATCTCCCCCACCCCTTTAGCAAGAATCACCAAATTTTGCAGGTTGAATTCTATTGTCCTATTAAAAAGATTGGATGAAAATAATTTTGCCACGCACACCTCCGCCCTTGCGATCGACCAATGTTTGTTTCTCCCAAACCTGTTGAACGGGCCCAACCAAACTAAAATTGATGGCAAAACTTGAAAGACTTGAGCAAAATGCAATTGCCACGCCCACTTCTGCCTCCGCAAAGAGGCTAAAAAAGAGTATATCGCAGTCGGGTGCATCCGACTGCAACGTTCTTACTTGTTTTACTTGTGTTCTCTTTTATAATTAAGCCTTTTGGCCACAAAGAGTCACAGCAAGTAGTATTAAATACTTCAGACTGCACACTAATTTTAAAAGAGGAAATTTTTCTTGCATATTGGAACTTAAATTTTTCCACATCGCGGAATATAGGATTTAACATCCTCCACTGAAATATCAGGGGCAAGGCGAGAGTCAAAGACATGTTTGTTGGGTGTGCCAGGTATGAGTGGCTTAAGAGCAGCACTCGAAAGACTAGGCACGGATAAATCGGAAAATTCTGATGTCGCACTTGCAATAGGAACGAGACTATTGATAGAATGAACAGTATCATTCCCAGATCTCACGGTTGGTGCCGGAGTATCAGACGACATTAAGTGTAGAAGTCGATGGTGTAGAAGGCAAATTTTGAGGCGGTAGACACAGACCACTAGGGGGCATAGTTGGATCCACTCGGTAACAAGGCTCATCTTAAAACCTTACATTATTAAATTGAACCTCCATTTCCTTGAACAATGTACCCCCGTACGCGGAGGTGCGGGGGGGTGCATCCGAAATTTTAAATAAACCTACATGCCAAGTTTGGTGTCTCCAGCTTTTGTAGTCTCCGAGATCTGTGTGTTCATACGGACAGACGGACAGACGGACAGACAGACAGACGGACAGACAGAAGGACATGGCTAGATCGTCACGGCTGTTGATGCTGATCAAGAATATATATAGTTTATATAGTCGGAAATGCTTCCTTCTGCCTGTTACACACATTTGCAGTACTTTTTTAATGGGAACAGGGAGTAAAAACCGAGTTCATACAGACAGACGGACGGACGGACATTTCACAAACCCAATATACTCTTTTTACTCCCTGTTCCCATTAAAAATGTGAAAAATAATAATAAAGTACTGCAAATGTGTGTAACAGACAGAAGGAGGCATTTCCGACTATATAAACTATATATATTCTTGATCAGGATCAACAGCCGAGACGAACTAGCCATGTCCGTCTGTCTGTCCGACTGTCCGTCTGTATGAACGCGTCGATCTCAGAGACTATAAGAGCCAGAGATACCAAACTTGGCATGCAGGTTCCTGTATACCATACGCAGATCAAGTTTATTTCAAATTTCGGATGCAGCAACGGCTGATAGTGCACACAAGAAAATGTGTTGACATGTTGGTCTCATAGGGCATAGTAAGCAGCAAGGCGAGCAGCATCCGATCCAAGCTCATAACATTGTTGACAAACAGTATTAAAGTGGGTCCAACAAAAGATGGATGACGGAAATTTTTTTTGACTCCTTCCAAACGTACCAGGAATTGTTACGATTATAATGGGCGCTTTTATAAGGTCCAAAAGGTGGACTCTGTTCAGTCTTCTAACTTCTGCTAGGACTCGGTGATCTCTGGCTAAAGGTTTTGGGTGCCGACGCCGTCCGTCGTTGTATCGGCTGGTGTGCCTGTTTATCTGGTCACACAGTTTCCTAAGTTTTAAGTCACGTTTGATGACGGAGTTACAAACATACCGTGCGAGACCAGCCTAGCGGTGTTCGACTGCAGCGTACACACCCGTTTAGCTGCGACTTGGACGCGGAGTCCCAGACTTGCATTCCATACGTCGAAGTTGGGACAACAATAATTTTGAACAAAAGCACTTTGGTGCGGAGACTTAGGAGAAGCTCCTTATACCATTAGCCAGTTTAATTTTTGTATTTTAGTTTTTGTAGCGTTTACGACATTGCGGATGTGTTTCGTCCAGTTTAGCCACTTGTCCATAGTGATGCCAAGGTATTTGTGCTGTTGTAGTTGTTGTATGAGTTGGATGACGGACATGATTGAAAAGATTGCGCAGGGTAGGCGACTTGTAGCCGGTTGGTTCCGGGTGGTTCTGTAGATCAGGGGTGGGCACGTAGTGGCTCGCGCCATTCTCTTTCGCATTTGGCGTCTCCATGTTGGCTTGTGCGACGTCGTCGCGCGAAGTACAAACAAGTAAGAATACTCTAGTTGAGTGTGCCCGACTACGAGACTCCCTGCTCCCAACTTGCATTTCAAGCAGTTCAGCGGCAACACAAGCAAGCAGTGCACTTAACTCGTAAACTGCTTGTCAAACTGTTGTTGCTGCCAACTGAGACGGGCGTAATAGATTCTTCTATAACTTTTGTGCTATTTATCCGATCGTGTTGAAATTAACACATCCGAAAGACATTGACTAAACATACATGTGTACCAAAAATTAAAGCTTTATCTTTAAAATTGTGGCTGTTGGAGTCTTTTGCGATTTGCGGGGGTGCGGGGGGGTGTATCCCAAATTTGAAATAAACTTGATCTGCGTATGGTATACACGAACCTTCATGCCAAGTTTGGTGTCTCTAGCTCTTATAGTCTCTGAGATCTGTGTGTTTACACGGGCAGACGGACAGACAGACGGACATGGCTAGTTCGTCTCGGCTGTTGACCCTGATCAAGAATATACATAGTTTATATAGTCGGAAATGCCTCCTTCTGTCTGTTACACACATTTGCAGTACTTTATAACTCCCTTTTTCCCATTTTTAATGGGAACAGGGAGTAAAAACAAAAAGTGTGCTCGAGCATTGGTCTCGAGTCGAGACCGCAGTGCAAAAAAATCAATCGTTAAGTTTAAGCATGCAATTGTACACTGACGAAATAGAACCAAAAAACTAATAAGCTGCAATAACTTTGTTGTTTTTAAGCGATGCTACATTTAGTTTTTACTTTTGGTTTCGTTAAGTGCATTGATCTTCTGACGTAGCTGACAAATTATTTATGACTATGTTTGTTATAGATTTTCCTGTAACTTGTCAGCGAAAATTAGCTACCCACCACTGCTGTAGATCATAGTATGCCTGCTTGATGCCCAATAATTTCGTCAAATCCATGATGATGGAGCAACCGTAAACTTTAATCCAGCAAATTGCGTGGGTTGTCACAAAGGTCCACTGGACCGGTGAGCTCTCACCGACGTTGGTCTGTCAGAGTACAATCGATTCCGCAGGCATCCAGTTTTGTACAAGATAATGTAAATAAAGCGATGAAATCAGGGTATAAATACAAACAAGTAAGAATACTCTAGTCGAGTGTGCCCGACTACGAGACTCCCTGCTCCCAAATTGCATTTCAAGCAGTTCAGCGGCATCACAAGCAAGCAGAGACTTAACCAGGTTGAATTCTATTGCCCTATTAAATAGATTCGATAAAAATAATTTTGCCACGCCCACCCCCGCCCTTGCAATCGAGCAATGTTTGTTTCTCCCAAACCTGTAGAACGGGCCCAACCAAACTTAAATTGATTTCAAAACTTGAAAGATTTGAGCAAATATACAATTGCCACGCCCAATTCTGGCTCCGCAAAGAGGCTAAAAAAGAGTATATCGCAGTCGGGTGCATCCGACTGCAACGTTCTTACTTGTTTTTATTTAAAGTAATACCTTTCGATCGGTACAATGCTAGTCGCCGTTTGCGCACTTCGTGCTGCGTCTTATCTAGCCTGAACTACCGTCCACAGTGATTGCATCAGAACATTAAATTTTTCTTCATCCTTAATTTTTTTTCGAGTGAATACACGTCGTGAAGCTCTGTACATGGCTATAGCAACTAAAATACTGTTGCTGCTGACATGCTGTAGTATGTACATATACTCTTTTTTATTTTTTTTTTAAATAAAAGAAAAAAAGAGTTTATTTATTAACAAAAAAAAAAAAAAAAAAGAGTATATTGGGTTTGTGGAATGTCCGTCCGTCCGTCTGTCCGTCCGTATGAACGCAGTTTTTTTTGCAGTTTTAGAGCTAGAGTAACCAAACTTTGTATACATGTTGGTATATACCATAGGCAGACAAAGTGTCCAAATCTCACCCCAACCCCTTCCCCAACAAGCCGCAAAAACCTATATCTTCCACAATTTTATAGCTAGAGTAACCAAATTTAGCACAAGGGCTACTTATAACATCCTTGATTGATCTGAGCAAAAACAATTTGGCCACGCCCACCCGCGCCCCCATACATGAGCAAAGTCTGTATCTCCCACACCCCTTTAGCTAGAATCACCAAATTTTGCAGTTTGAATTCTAATGCCCCATTTAATAGGTTGGATAAAAATAATTTTGCCACGCCCACCCCCGCTCCCTGCTTGCTTGTGTTGCAGCTAAACTGCTTGAAATACAAAATTTAAATACCTTCTGCAAGGGTATAAAAGAAAGCAGCGTACATGTTTCTATCAGCTGAGTGCTTGAAAAAATTATAAACAAGAAAGAATTGTTATTTATGGCGTGCTGGATATATATACCCTTGCAGAGAGAATTTGCATATGAGAACTTATTTTTCAACTGATTGTTTCTCTATGTCAGCTATAAGTTATTGTGATCCGATTTTAATAAAATTTGGTCAACATATGTAGAACGTGCTTTAATTTAGACATAGTGAGTTAGGTTGAGTTATTTTGAAAAGCAAAAAAGTTTTTCATGCAAAAACTAATTTTTTAACCGATCGTTCCTATGGCAGCTATGTGTTATAGAGGTCCGATCTGGCGGATGCAACAATAGATACCTGCAATAAGAAGAAGCATCTGTGCCAAGTTTCGTCAAGATAGCTCTAGAACAAAATCTTGAAAAACGCATATAAACAGACGGACAGACAGACGGACATGACTCGGCTGTTGATGCTGATCACGTAATTACAAATTTTTCTGAGACATCTCCTTCAATGCGTCACACATTTCGTGACAAAATTATAATACCACCTGCAAGAGTATAAAAACAAAAGAATAATGACTTCCAATCGGGATAAGCGCGATAATGCTATAAATGAAAAGCTTAGTGCCATAGAACCGAATTTATAAACATGCTTCACAAAATGCCATATGTGTTAAACTCTCACTTTTTTTTTTAAAGGATACAGGTGTACAAATTATTTACTTGGTGAAAGAAAACAGGTACAGTAAACATCTACATATGACAAAAATAAGGTATTAGCCTAACCGACCAGCATAGCCGATGTTTAGAAAACTAAACATGCAACCCTCGGGGCCTATCTTTAAAAACACACACACATATCAATCTTCGAGTAAGCGGGACACTTGAGATAAAAACCCAAGCCGTTGGTAAAAAGAGTCAATCCTTGCTTAGCAAGGCAATAAACAAAAAGATCAAATTATCCCACCAGATGTGACGCCGGACATGTGAACTGTAACAACTGTACACACATGTGTGATGACGATAAGCCAATAGAAACTTAGCATAGGATATATTCCACATGTAATTTTTTAGAAATCATATGTTAAAAAAGGAAAACTATTGTAACACTAATAATTCTATCCTTGTTATTCATAAAATAGAATCCACATACATTTAAGGTATAAAAGCACATACAAACCCAATAAAGAACTCAGTCTTAACAAATTTAAATCTGGACGCGTTTCATTTTTAATAGGGCTCGGCAGAAAATAAAAGGAACGTTTTTAAAGGACTGCGACAAAGGCGCAATCAACTTTAAAACTACTCTTACAGCTGATGTGGTAATCCCTTCACTTAGGAAGGTAGTTTACGGAATAAGTATTAAATTTAAATCATGGGAAACATCTTTATTCGGTTATTTATTTTGGTTTGTATAAAATCTCCAAAATTCGGAAGTAACGGCAGCACCGTCACAATCTTAGAGCGAGAAAGAACAATATCTGTGATGCTGAGAGCGTGCAATTATGCTTGTTGTTGTTTTCGCTGCTGCTGCTGTTTTTGATAAATTGGTTTTTTTTACTTTTCCAGATTGTTATAGTTGCTTTTTAGCAGAGGTTCGTTTTTAATATAACAATAAATACGTTATCTGCGCTTATTGAAACGGTTCAGCAGTCATAGTGTTAAGTGGGCTCTTTTCTGCGTAGGCTGGACAGAGAGAGCAAGATGCCTCTCGCATTAAAAACGCAAAAATACAAAATCAAATGAAAAACAAAGCATAGAAAAAAACTTTCCTATATCTAATGCGCTTATAACTTTCAATACACAACTACATAGGTTATTTTTCGACCTCCTTCACGGGGAACTTCTAGATCTTCCACGCATGCAATTTTTGATTACTCGCTCATATATGTATGAAAGTACTTTGTTTTTATAGTTATACTCTTTTTTTAATTTTTTTTGAAGAAAAAAGAGTATATTGGGTTTGTAAAATGTCCGTCTGTCCGTACTTGTTTATTTTTTTTTGCTGGTGTTCAACCAAAACAGTATTATTTTAAAGCGTTATAAAATTGATTTTTATTATATACAGAATTTAAAAAACTATTTGCTAAATATTATTTAAATTTATATTCAAGTGTTTACTTTGCTTAAACTAATTTTGTTTGGATGTTTCACTTGTCGTTTGTCGCATATTGCTCGTCGCGTAGCTATTGGCCATTTCTGAAACCGACGTCCAGCTCAAAAGTAATTATATAATTTTTAATGAGTCGTACGAGCATAACTTAATTATTCCAGAGCACTCACAACTCCAAGACATCATATTCCATTTTGCATGAAAGAAATAAATTTCAAAAATTAGTTAATATATTTTGTTTGGATTTCTATCGTTAATATGAGGTTAAAATAGCATGCAATCAAAAAATGCAAAGCAAATACGTAGCTTAGTGAAGAGTAATTAAAATAGTATGCTTCAATTGGTTAATTTTCGACTAAAGTTCTTCTAATTGATAGTGATATTGGAAGTAAGTAGCAGGAGAATATAGAGTTATCATGCCGAAATTGTGGGTATAGGTTTTATAGTTAAATTTTATAGTTTTTTCAGATTGTCAACAATTGTAGAAATATAGCTAACATAACTTTTATACATACACGCGGCATCCGCTTTAAACTCAAGATAGATTCTGTTGTTAGGCTTGCTTGAAATAATTGTGTTTCATTATTTATGAATATTTCATTTTTAATAATGTTTTATGTTGCTGTTATAAGAAATTTGTAAAAAAATGACTAAGTTTTTTTAATTTAGCTGGTTTTGTTGACAAACTGCGCGTGGCATCAGAATTTTTCCGTAAAATTTGATTTCATTGAATCAGAATGACGTCAGGTTCTACCACCCGAGTTGAAATTTTACCCCTTTGAATATATTGTAAATATCTAAGTACATATTTCGTAACTTGATATTTTCGTATTGATTGTTATATGTAAATTGATATTGCTGATTATTACAATATTAAGTATATGGTTTATCGTTCGATTTAACAAGGTACTATTTTTTCTCAAATAAAAAAGGATTGCAAGAATGTCGAAAATATAAAATGTAATGACAAATGCGTTTTTACAAACACTTGAGCTTCATGTTGTGTTTTTGTAAGTTTTTGTTATATATATAAAAGTGTTTACATTAAACAGTCCCTGCGGTGTTTATATTACATTGCATAAGTCTCACATGAACTATTGTTGTCATCACTCGATTTACCTTTCCATTGGGGAGGTCTGCTGAGCTGAAAGTCGATCTAGAGATCTGTAGGTTTTCAGCATGGGGTTCCCTTTAAATTGCTTCAGTGCTAACAATCCTTGAATGCAGATATATGATACGTGTTGTACTTACAAAATTAAACTTGTAAGTCGTCAGGTTTTTTGGTACTTTTGTCAAATCGTGTTTCTTTTTGTATTTTTATTATTGAATAATAATTAAAATTTTACAATTGTCTTTTTTTTTGTCGGGGTTTGCCTATTAACTTTTTTGTTATTTCCTTTCTATAATTTACTATTTTGGTCAAAATGACCAATTTCAATTTTTCTAATTTATTTTCCATTTTGTTGCATTTTTCATTGGATTTTCTTGAATTTTTTATAGTTTTATGCAATTATTTGAATTTAAATACTAATAACGACATAAAAAATCAGCGCATTTTCTTTTTTTGGTTTTCTCCATTTTTTGTTTTTAAATTAATTTAGTTTCAATATCTTCTAGTTTACGTTTCTTGTTCACTTGACTTGGTTTTCATCTTCTTTGCTTCCTTTGATTTCCCTTTTTGACTATTATAAATGTCTAATTAAATATTATATTATAGTAGCCTATATATTTTAGTAGAGAAAGGAGCATGGTTTTCTTTGTTGTTTTCTTTTAATAAATATATACTTGTATGTATATTGTTTAAAATTCATTTAAATGCAACTAGTTTTTAGGAAAAAGTTTCATCATTTGCTTTCAAATATTTTGTTTTGTATTGTTACATAGTACTCTAAGTATATATACATATACATATATAAATATATATATATATATATATATATATATGTACATATACATATACATATACATATATATTTTCCAGTGTTAATGTATGATGAAAGATCCGTTTTCCAAAGTGTCTTTTATGTATGTACTAAAAAATTATTTATTTTGTAAGCTTATAATCTCTTTTAACTGCCTTAAAGCCTTTTATGGCGATCTTCTTCGGGTGCAGTTTGCCTCAACATTTATTTAGGCTCGTCTTTTCATAGAGCTGAGCTTTATTATGTATATTCAATTAGTTTTAATCTATTTGCTTTGTTGCTGACTTCGTTTAAAAATTGCTTATGAATAACATCAATGGGTTTTCAATTTCAATTGATAAAATTTGAATTTAATCCCGTTATCGATTGCTAAGCCTTACTTTGTTGCTTTACTCTCAATTTAACTGGCTGAGAATTTTATCAGTTTATTTAATTGTTGTTTTAGTTGCGTTCAATTTTTGCTGATAAATGAGCTCAAATAATTGAAAAAAATAGGTACAAAATATTAAAATTAATTATTGTTATTATTTTGCATGATGGCAGCTTGCTTGTTATTTTCTCCTCTATTATTTGTATTGTTCTATTCTTATGTATTTGGATCTAAATGTAATCCATCTAAGAGCATTTAATATTCTTCAAAAATCATATCCCAAAAAAGTAATTTTCTTTATTTTCAGCTTTGAAATAAATAATAATATTGTAATTGAAAATAATATAATTTATTTTCACCTTCCATTAATATATATCCCGTAAAGATTTCATATTAGATTTCCAGTTTCTTTTTTTTATCAAAATCTAAACCTTAACTTTATTAAACTGTACGATGAATTTTCGACATTCTTAAAAAACACTACGATCTCAAAATTGATTTAAAAATAAAGTGTACTCGTATTGTAAAAAAAAAAATCAAACTTTGTATAGTCTCAAAATGGTACTTTCTTATAAATAGTATAAAATTTGTGTACAATAAAACTGTTTATAAAGTTCTCTTCAAGTCAAAAATGAAATTCAAAAACAAAACGGGACTATGAGCTCGGGTTGTTCTTATTCACAATATACAAAAATTTTTGTTGTAAAACTATTGCTAACATGATTTTTGTTGTTAAGTTGGCTTGAATATTATGTTGAGTTCTTGGATAGAATCGTTATTAGCATTATGATTTGTTTATGTGTAAATTGCTATGCTTAGTTTAATTGTATGACACTTAATAAGATTTTGGTATTTTTGCAATGTTTATATATGTTTATATATGTATGTATATGCAAATTAATAAATTTGCTTTTGTGGTTAATGTTGTTGCTGTGGCGGCTTTTTGCTTTTGTTCACGTTTCAATTATTTATATTCAAAGAAAAATTCTGATTGTTTTCAATGCACAAGATTTACAATTAGAAGCAGAATTGCTGTAACTTAAAAATTATAAATAGAATGTCATGTTTGACGAAAGGTTAGTTTATTTCTGTTTAGGCATGTTGAATCATTTGAGACCTGAAGATCTTTCAATTATTTTGATCTTTTTCTTTTATATATGTATGTTACTTGTTATATTATTATTTTACAGACCCTCAAATGACTCACATGCAGTTCAATTTTTAAGATTTTGTTGCATGTGTATTTTTTTCTTATGTAGTAAAATTATGTGCTTGGCTAGTTTGTGGACAGTATGACATACTGTACGATCATTGAATCAATGAATCTTGTATGTACGTGTATACATGAAATATTCTAACACATTATTATTATGTATGTAAATATATGTTTATGTATCTGTATATTCTGTATAAGTTAAGTGAATAATAACGCCTGAAGTTGAAGAGACTCAAGGGGAATATAGCAAAAATTTACTTTTTCTTTGTTGTGATCTTTATATACTCGTATATGTATAAAGCTCTCTCTTTGTATGTGATTTGATTTGTTTGTATGTTTTTATGCTTGAATATTAAAGCAAAGCACATAATTTGCAACACACCAAACATGCTTTGTGTTCTATGATGTTCATTGTTATTGGAAATTATGTAATTTTTTGTTTTTGTTTTTGTATTGTGAGTATTTTTTTATTTGGAAAGTGTTGAATCGCTTCGTATGCATTTTTGGTTGTGTACCAAGTTTTAGTATTCAGTATTCGCTAATTTAGATATTAAGTTTATTTTTTTTTTTTTTTTTTTTTGCTTAGTAATAAAAGTATTATAAGAAAAAATGTAAATGAAAATTCCTTTACGAGGAAGGAATACCGAAAGTTATAGGACTGTGTACAGTTGATACATTTGCTGTTCTCAATGAACGAGCGAACTTTTGCTTATCTATTCAATAGATCGATCGATCATTGTTTGCATTTCCAAAAAAATCATGCAATTCATCAACATGCAGATATTATTGCTCGCAACCATTAAATTTATCAATTTGCCTTTTGATTTCGATCTTTTTAAGTTCACAATCCAGATGAAATGCAATAAAATATTGTACATTTCATTTGTTGTGCACACCTTGGGCTTGGTTTCTTAATACTCGTAGGAATAGTCTTCAGTTGTAAGTTTTTTTTTGTTTTCTTGTATTTATTTTTTCAGTGTTCATTTTGTAATTATTATTTTCTTTTGTTTTTGTTTTTCTTTGTTTTCAATTTTGTAATTTCAATAGATTTTATTTTCAATTCGATGGATGGGTTATTCTATTGGTTTTGTATATGCATTAGGGGATAGGTATTTTTATTGTTCTGTTTGTTTTTGCAAATAAAATTACTAAAAATTTAATGAGTTTTACGTACAAATGTTAAGATATGTAGGTCGTCATATTGGTTCTCTTTTTTAGAAGTGCAGATCTACGAATGGGACTATAATCTTAAATGATTTAAGTCCAATTCCTTTAAGGACTGAGTGGAAGCAATGAAATTGATGATCTCTTGAAAAAATCTGAACAAAAAAACTACTCGCAATAAACTGACTTACATAATGCTCAAGAAGAGTTTTAGAATTCTTATAATCTTGCTAGATAGACAAGATAAAAAAACGTTGGGTTTGGCATGTTGCAAACATCCATTAATGTATTGTAATTTCTATTAATTAGTTTCCATTTTAAAACTCAATATTGTCAAAATTAAAGTGAGCGTATACAATTAAATCTTCAAAATGTTTTTATTTAATACTGCAATATTTTTTTGAAGTTTACCAACAAAGTTGGAAATTGCTGTAGATCTTGTGAAAATTGCTCCTAAATTGTAAGATATATTGTACAATTCTTTAAAGAAAATATACCCGTTTTATTCTTGTTTGTCAGAGTCATCAAATGGAAGAAAATTAATTACTGGCTTGGGACTAGCGGTTTGGAACATTGTAGGTTTTCCAGGCTTTTCTTTGGGGTTATATATTTTGAATTTAGGGTTGTTTTTTTTTGTATTGTTTTTAGTTTGGAATTAAAAATGTGTATACGATTTTAGTTTATTTTTTAAGTCTCTTTTATGTTTTTTTTTTTTTAAATTTTTTTAAAGACTTGTTTAAACGATTGAAAAAAATTTGTTGTTTAAATTATTGTGTTTATATAGATAATTTTTTAATATTTTTTTGTTGCTTTTTTCTTGGTATCATTTAGTCAATGGTTTTTATATAAGTGTTTTTCTCTTTTTTTGTTAATTTTTTTTTAAATGTTTTTAATTTTACTTAAAAAGTTTCGTTATTAATTTAATAATTAACAAATTGATTTTATTATAAAACCAATAACAATAACCACCTCGCCCACATGGCTACGAGACAATAATATGTGGTGCTGATAGTAGTACAGCTATTGTGGCTAATATTGTGAACATTGTGAATATGATAAGGCACAGTCTGTCAACGACCATAGCTGCAAATTTCCAATCATTGGCAATGTCATTGTCCTCGTCATCTTTACGTAGCTATATTGTTTCATATATGTATATATGATTTCATATGCGATAATTAACAGTTTATTTGATTATGTTTGTTAAGAATATTTGTGAGAAATGTAAGAAATATTTGGAGAGAAGAAGAAGCAAAAATAAATTGTTGGTTTTATAAATAAATTATCATATATTCTTAAAGCCGCATCTTATTTAAGAATCATTAATGTACATTCGTTACGACTGGTGCTGTAAATTATTGTGCAAGTTGGGCAGATGTCTTAAAGTTATAGTTGTCTACTATATATACATATATGTAAATCCTTCTTATGGCTTGTAGTTTTAACATGCAATTGAACCAAATATTAACTAAATGACAAATATAAAACAAAATGTATTTAAACAGACACGAATGCTTTTTTCAAGAGTATAGAGATCCAATACTCAGGTCTAAAAAAAATCCCAGCAATTATTGGCACTCACTTAGAGTTGCATCGAATCACATGGACTTAGTTCGATCGAATTTGTCTTTGTACTGAACGATTGATCGTTCAACTGAATCTAATCGCAAAATCGTTTAGTAGTCCAAATGCTTACTTCCAAACCTGCACCTGCACCTCCACCTTAAAAGATGTGTTCCAAAATGTTGGCCAATTCACAAATTTAAAACCGACAAATTGAATTCAAGCTGGTAGCCCTGCCTCAAAGGCGTCTACAAGCAATGTTTAAAAAATTATGCCGTGTTCTGATTTAACTACAATTCAATATCCAAATATTAGGGGCCTTTTTTCTTAGCTTAAAAATTGTACTTCCTTCGAAGGTGATTTTATCGCTTTTTTAAAGAGTGGGTTAAACTCTGACAAATCTTAGATGATTTGAGATCTTCGCAAGTGTATGTTTATGACTTTTTGTTATATGTTCCTATTGACAATATATTCGGTTAACCATATGGCTGAAAACACACCGGATCAGACAAAACGTTTTTGATTCTTCAGTCAAGATTTTTGGTTGTTGATCATACCAAACGAAACAAAATCTAACAAAACAAAACGTTTCGTTTTTTTGTTTCGTTTGGTGTGCGTTGAAACAAAACAAAATTAAATTTTTGACTCGATTTTCGTGCCGTTGATGGTGTGGTCGGACACATTACTTTTGTCCACTGTTTTTATATACTCGTTTTTTAATTTTTTTGAAAAAAAAAAAAAAGAAAAAAGAGTATATTGGGTTTGTGAAATGTCCGTCCGTCTGCCCGTCTGTCTGTCTGTCTGTCTGTCCGTCCGTATGAACGCAGGTTTTTTCCACGGTCTTGAAGCTTGAGCAACCAATCTTGGTATACATGTTGGTATATAGCATAGGCAGACAAAGTGTCGAGATCTCCAAAAATCTTTAAAAAAAATTTTAAAAAAGTGTATAATAAAATATTTTATCTTAATTATCAGTGGTAGAGCAAACCTTTCTTGGGTTATGATAGGCAACAAGTCCACAAAATTATAGACAGCTACGTCAACGAGTTCATACAATCAAACAAACAGACAACCTTTTCACCTCAATTTGGAAAAGCCGCTCTAATTTAAAAATGGTTATAATTTTTGAATGAATTGTCAGAATTGGATGATCGAGGTGTCATTCGACGCGTATTCAGAAAAAGACCAAAACTGTGGTCTCCCCAATCCTCGCAAACATCTAAACACCCCATCTAGACTTTAATATTTATTTTAGATTAATATGATTTTAATTAATCATTCATTTTCTGGTTTAAAATTTTCTTAATCATAATTCTTTTTCCTTTATTGAATGCTAATAGTCGACACAACTAAATAAGTAATTCTCTGCTCATTAAAATATATATATGTATTTATTTTGTGACTAACATATGGCATATAGTCATTGCAATTCTATAGTTCTCTTAAAATTGAAGCAAACATATTCATGAAGTGAATATACTCAAATCTTTACTTATGCTTTAAATTGATTTAATATAAATAAATTAAAAGTAAAACTAAATTGATTCAAACACTTGTTCCTAACATGACAACGAAGCAACTTACCTGATCAGTAATAAAGCGAATTTCCTTTAAGATTAAACCTAATTCATAATCTGTTGATGATTTGATGCACGTATGATGTGTAACCGCATCGGGCATTCGAGTGCTGCCAATTGGCCCAATGCTGCCATCGTCGCCTTGCCTGCAGGGAGGAATCGGAAAGGGATGAGTTTATTGTTATGTGAAAGATTATATGTAAGATTGGCCTGTGGGGCGACATTTGTGTTGTGTTGTTACCCATAAACCGTGCGATAGAAAGCCGGATTGTGTGGCAATGTGCCGCCTGGCGTCATTGGGCGACAATTGTGGCGAAAATCATCATCAATGTCGAGCACATTTGCCAGCAGAGACTTCGAGGAGCTTCAATGTTGTCCGAATGATGACGGAAGGGGGACGGAGGAAACAGGCAAAAGAGATTATATAGCATATCAATAGATTATTATAATTAACACAAATCTATGGCATATTATACCGCTCTTTTAGCTCAACATCAGATAGTATTTGATGCTTGCGCTCGGATGCGGTATCCGAGCAGGGCGTTGTCGGGAATTCCAAAATCAGCGGTCGTCCCGGTCGACTCATGCGTAATAACCATGGTAGCCAGCATAAAAATACGATGCGTATCTAACGGGTGGTATGTGGCAGGTATAAATTAAAACGTTTAGTAGACGAACTGCGAGGTGACTCGACTCCAAATGTGTGTATTACAAGAGTATCTCAAGTTTAGTGAGTCGACTGTGAATGTGTGAGTGTGAATGTGAATGTGTGTGTGAGTGTGTGTGTATGAGTCATTTAGTGTGTGTGCGTCTGACCCAATGTGTGGCTTTCTTAACCGGGCAGGCAACGATTTATGGCGCTTTTGCATGAACAGCGTCAGCGTCTCACACACATACACACACACACACACACACACACACACACACACACACACACACACATACACACACACACTGAAACACAGACACGGCACAAATATGATTTATTTTTGATTTTGATTACAACTAAATCAACAATATGCCCTCATCGTGAGCTCCAATGGGGCAACTCGTTGTTCTCGTTGCTGATAGTTGTTGTATCAGAGAAGTGTCGGTTAGTGTGTTGTTGTTGGTAGTGTTGTTGGTAGCGTTGTTGTTTGATGTTTGGAATGATTTCGGTGCGTTACTATTACACTTAACTATAATAATATTTATGTGAGTTTCTCGGTGTTG
Organism: Hirtodrosophila cameraria; assembly: GCA_949708635.1. Taxonomy (NCBI): domain Eukaryota; kingdom Metazoa; phylum Arthropoda; class Insecta; order Diptera; family Drosophilidae; genus Hirtodrosophila; species Hirtodrosophila cameraria. The sequence goes on from OX453090.1 coordinate 41,796,533, forward strand.
GTCTGTTGCCATTGCGGGTAGCTGTTTATTTATAGCTATAATGCATGCACAATTTTATTTTTGGTATACAACAAACACGATACAGCAATAACGATAACAATCACACAAACAACAATTTGGTACTATCGGTAAATATACACACCAATATCACCTTAAGCTGCTAAGTGTACCCAGTCGACCATTTTCCGTTTCTGGCTATACATTTTCAAAACACTCAATCATACTCGGATGCACCCGACTGCGATACACTCTTTTTGTAGAAGTGGCTGTTAGGGGAAGGGGTGGGGGTGGGGGTGAGATCTTGACACTTTGTCTGCCTATGGTATATACCAACATCATTTCACAAACCCTCCTCCCTCTCTCATTTTTCAATTCTTGACTGTTTTAGTTTTTTTTTAACGTTTTAATAAAGGTTGTTTTTTTAGACGTGTGGTTCAATCTGGTACTTCTTTTTTCGTATTTGGTCTTTTTGACAGCATACTTATATACAATCCAAAATGGTTTTAAATTTCAACTTTTATTTTTTACTGTGCAGTGAACACTAATTACATTTTCGATGCATGAAGTATGCAAGAAATTACTTAATAATATCGTAGTTTATCCTTTTGAAATAAGTTCATAGCCGCAGTCACTTCGTCTCACACAACATGAATCAATATGAATTGAGACCTCTGGCATCAGCTTTTATGTCGAGCATCCGAAATCAAAATAAGAAAGTTCCGAAATCAGATCCAGCCGACACTATTGCAATACCAAAGTAATATTCCACATCACACAAATACAATTTAATTGCATACAGTGGACAGCTGGATAACAACATATGAATACAATTTGTTTTTTTAATTATCCGTTTGTGAAACAAAAATCTTGTTTCAAAAAATCAATTAAATTAAAAAAAAAAACAAGTAAGTATGGTCTAGTCGAGTGTGCCCGACTACGCGACTCCCTGCTCCCAACTTGCATTTAAAACCAGTTCAGCAGCAACACAAGCAAGCAGTGCACTTAACTTCTCCAGTGCATGTCAAACTGTTGTTTCTGCCTGCTGAGATGGGGGTAATAAATTCTTCCATAACTTTGGTGCTATTTATCCGATCGTTATGAAATTTACGCAGCTGATCAATATTGATTAAACATATATGTGTACCAAAAATCAAAGCTTTATCTTTAAAACTGTGACTGTGGGAGTTTTTTGCGAATTGCAGTGGTGTGGACGTATGCGTATGGTATTCAGGAACCTGCATGCCAATATTGGTGCAAAAATACAAGTGCCACTCCCACTTCTGCCTCTGCATACAAGCGGAAAAAAGAGTATATTGCAGTCGGGTGTATCCGACTGCAACGTTCTTACTTGTTTTTAATCTCTTTTTTTAATTTTTTTGAAATATTGGGTTTGTGAAATGTCCGTCTGTCCGTCCGTCCGTCCGTCTGTCCATCCGTCTGTCCGTCCGTCTGTCCGTCCGTCCGTCCGGTATACATGTTGGTATATACCATAGGCAGACAAAGTGTCAAGATCTACCACTCACCCCCACCCCTTCCCCCACAAACCGCAAAAGCCTATATCTCCCACAGTTTTATAGCTAGAGTAACCAAATTTGGCACAAGGGCTATTTATTTTGCCCACGCCCACCCCTGCCCCCACAAATGAGCAAAGTCTGTATCTCCCACACCCCTTTAGCTAGAATCACGAAATGTTGCAGGTTGAATTCTATTGCCCTATTTAAAAGATTGGATACAAATATTTTTGCCACGCCCACCCCCGCCCTTGCAACCAAGCAATGTTTGTTTCTCCCAAACCTGTAGAACAGCCCCAACCAAACTTAAATTGATGACTTGAAAGATTTGAGCACAAATACAATTGCCACGCCCACTTCTGACTCCGCAAAGAGGCTAAAAAAGACTATATCGCAGTCGGGTGAATCCGACTGCAACGTTCTTACTTGTTTTTTATTATATAACTTATAATGATTACGGTCTCTGGTAACTTTACATCAAAGGTAATCTAATCGGATTATGGTTACGGAAATTGTAAAAAATTAAGTAGTGCTTAGATTCCACGGTTGAATACCAGCGATGAGTAAATATGCAAATACCCACCATCTTCGAACGCCTTCAGTAAATTTTATAATGCGGATAAACAGTGCCCAGGTTATTAAGGAGTCAAGCCGCTCTAGCCTCTAAATTTCAACAATTTACTTCTAAAGCGAAACAAAAGCGGATGTGAGTTAATGGGCTATGTAGAAAATCTGAAGTATAGTTTAAACGTCGATTTTTTTTTGTCATAAAGTCCAATCTTTGTTTGGTATACATTAAGAAAATTGTAATTATAGTTGATAGTTAACTCCACAATGAAAATACAAGCCACTTTTCAAATATTACTTAGTGGCAACCCACAACCGGAAGAAGCTTCTGTGCCAACAGCAGTATAACAATTTTACTCATTTGTAGAGACGCGAATAGTATTAGAATTTTATGATTCTACCTTTAAAATGGTAGAGATTTGAATTATATTGTTTGCTTTGAAAATGTGTAGCTTAAAAGAAGTTGTTTTTAATAAAAAATCTTTCTATATTACATTAAACCACCCTGGAAAGCGCAACAAAACGCCTATCAATAACTTTCAACTGTGTCTGTTTAAAACGCAAACCACGGCAGACTTTTTTAAAAAGTGCAGAGCACAAAGACAAGCAAAATCAAACTGCTTGGAAACTCGTTAAAGAGTATTACCTAGTGGAGTACGCTGAAGAACAACATTTGAACTTGTTTCTTTTGGTCGCTTGCTTTGTGCAAATTGATTTGTTGTTATCACACAAGCTTAGAGCAGACAATTTCAAGTAGTAGTCGAAAAGGGAAGGTCTGACTGAGCTGCTATTGTACATGTCATGTCCTAAGCTGCACATTTGTAATGCACCTGCATTTCCAATAGGCTCCATTTTCATGCCCGTGTCACGACAACTTGCAACTGGGCCAACTGTCGGCTGGCTGCCACTTTTTTGTGTGTCTCAGTGTAGTGTGTGTGTGTGTGTGTGTGTGTGTGTGTGTGTGTGTGTGTGTGTGTGTGTGTGTGTGTGTGTGTGTGTGTGAGTGTGTGTGTGAGTGTGTGTGTGTGTGTGTGTGTGTGTGTGTGTGTGTGTGTGTGTGTGTGTGTGTGTGTGTGTGTGTGTGTGTGTGTGTGTGTGTGTGTGTGTGTGTGTGTGTGTGTGTGTGTGTGTGTGTGTGTGTGTGTGTGTGTGTGTGTGTGTGTGTGTGTGTGTGTTTGTGTGTGTGTGTGTGTGTGTGCGACGCTTCAGGTGGTACTTCAACCACCTGCCCACATTTTTACCGCGAAAACCATAGAAAACTTTTCATGAGACTGACTTATTCAAAGCCAATCAACTTCCACTGAGTTGCATTCCGTTAAGCAGCCCAATTCCGCCCAACTCTTGACTTAGGCGCCTTTTCTATGTATGTAACATATAGAACTTGCTACTACTTGCAACATGTGAGGCACTGTGTGATGAAATATTTTAATTTTGAGTGCCATAGATACGAGTACTTACAATACAATTGTTTTTAAAACCATATAAAAACAACATTTATAATTATATGCAGCAATCTATAAAACAAATGTGACTAACAACTTAGATAAGTAATATAGTTGAGCAATTTGAACTATATCTGCAAATTTAAAAAAAATACATATGCATATGTCTGTCTTATGCTATTTAATAGAGGAAATCTGTTGACCACTCAGTTATCTTATGCTTTAGAAATCAAATCAATAACATTCACAGCACCAATCATTCAGTACATTTACATCAAAATATTGAGCTATTTACATAAGTTAAAATATAGATTTTAAAATTTTAGAAATTAGTTAAGAGCATGTTGCATATATTAAATAAATGACACCGCATTTTATATTTTCATAAATAGTATACATTTTTTTTTAAATACGTACGAGTACAAATAGAAAAGCATTGTGCAACGGGTTAGTAAGTTAGTTAGTTAGTTTGTGGATAGGTATAACGTGATTAAGAGGCTGTGATGGATTGTACAGAGTGACATAGCTTACAAAAGAAGATATGGGCCCAACATCAACATTACGATATTTTTCATTACATAAATTATTTTATAGTAGACACGTTTAGTACTCGTCGTAGCAGACATGTTGTTGTTGCTAGTTACATTTGTAATTACAACATTCATTTCGTACTCTGTACATCCGTCCGTCACATTTGGGCTTGGCATCACATTTTTTTTTTTTTTTTATTTTAAACTAGGAAAAAGCAAATTTCCAGTTTTTTTTTTGTTTTTTTTTTTTGTGTCACACGCACATAGACTAAAACTCAGTTGACATTTTGCTTGGCTAAGTACAATTCTAAAACAACAAAAACAGCGCCTCTAAGAAGGCATTGAATTAACACACTGACAAAATTAAATACAAAAAATTATAAAAACATGTGTACGAAAATCAAAATGTTGTTACAACAACACAGCAACAACAACAAACGAGCGGATCAACAATCATAACTATTATAATAATAATAAGCTACATATATATAATAATTAATTGATGCTGCAACTAGAACTTATTTTAATTTGCTTGATTTCTAAATTTATTGAAAGCTTCACGGAATCTTCTGAGCCGTAATGATATTACCATACAGACATATCTATGGTTACATTGTACTTTGTTATATAACATGTTTTTCCTATTCATTTCAAAAATATTTCTAAATATCAGAGTTGTGCCATTATCATTTTTTTTTTCATTGTGATTGAAAAAAGTAATGCCAGTGAAAATATTTCTTATTATGCTGGGATTCCACAGGCGTTATATTGTGTCATATTTTATTGTCATAATGTCATATTGTTTTTGGAAACGGTCTTGAAAAGTTGTTATACTCAGGATTTGACAACTATTGGCATGTTGTGTCACATTCGTTAGTGAAAACAAGTGACACGAATCACATCATATATGTGTCATATCTCATATTTTTGGCATATTATAACGAAAGCGTCATATCCAATATGATGTGCCTGTTGAAACAGATATGACGACATAAGCCAAATATGACCAAATGCTGTGACATGACAGATTATCGAACATGCTCGTTTTGTCATCACAGATATGCTGAAAAGCTTGTATTTTGTAGTTTTTTAAAGAAATTTTTGGTTTTGCAACAAAAACATATTTTGAATTTGAATTGGCAGTTTTTTTTAATTTTAATTGGTGGTGTATTATATTAAATTAATTAAAATTGTATGAATATACACACTTTAAAGGGTCGGAGACACCTCTTTATGCCTGTTACATACTTTTTAATAAGAACAATGTGTAAAAACTTGCAAATTGCAAGCGCAATAATTATAATAATTATTAATTATTCGGTTCATAGTGCCAAACCTTTATAACTGACAGCAGTTTTGTAATTTTTACAAATAAATAAAGCGTGTGCTAAAATGGAGCCAAAAATTGTCGAGTTAGCATGCAGTGGAGTGCAGAATCTGTATCCAAGCTCATAAAAGCTGTGGAGCAATTTGAGTGCCTATGGAGTGTGGCCAACACCGAGTATAAAAATGGAGACGCCGCCTGGACTTAAGTAGCATATGTATTTCAAGTCAATACCCAAGCTACTAGCTGGTCAAAATAATGAGTATCCATTCGCACGTAGTTTTTGAATTTCGCCGGGTTCATGCGAAGATCACTGTTTAATTTAGCAAACATGCCCTTCTTTTCTCGAGTCAAAAACAGGTCATTCACCCAGCAAGAGCACTCGCTCTTTGATGCATGTTCTTCGCAAGGCAAAGCAACGATCATCGACGACGCCAATATTTAAACTTTCTTTGCTGGTTCCATTTTACAATTTTCGGACACAATAAATTGTAAAATTGCTTAGCTTGTTCTCTCAAATATGACGATATACCAATATGTCGATAGAATATGCCAAACTAATATGCTGCCACAACATGACAGCAACGTTTCCACAGAAGCTCTTCATATTTGTCGACATGTCGTGATTTCATAAATATGATACCCAATATGACAACAGTAATATGACGCTTGTGTAAACACTTCTTCGATATGACGACCCGGCGTCAGATATATGTGAAACAACAAAATATCGCATATTGCCATATATCATTCCTGTGGAAACCCAGCACTAGCATTACAAAAATAAAGGCAAGGAATATTTTTTTGTGGCATTGAATATTTCTAATAATTTTAGATTTCATTTATTTTTCTGAAAATCAAAAAAAAAAAAAAACAAGAACCTTGCAGTCGGATGCACCCGACTGCGATATACTCTTTTTTCGAATGTTTGTGGAGTCAGAAGTTGGCGTGGCAATTGTATTTTTGCTTGAACCTTTCAAGTTTTGCCATCAATTTAAATTGGAGATCTTGACACTTTGTCTGCCTATGATATACACCAACATGTATACCAAGTTTGGTTGCTCTAGCTGCGTTCATACAGACGGACAGACCGATGGACGGACGGAAGGACGAACATTTCACAAACCCAATATACTCTTTGTTTCCATTTTGGCAAACAGAGCATAAAAATTGTCAGAAATTCCGAAAATTGAAATTGTTGAAAATATTTCTTTGCACTTTGGTAATATTTCGATATATTGTTGTTTTTGGTTAATATTAACAGCGAAAATACCAGAAAAAATATAAAAACAAGTAAGAATGCTCTAGTCGGGTGTGCCCGACTACGAGACTCCCTGCTCCCACTTTACATTTCAAGCAGTTCAGCGGCAACTCAAGCAAGCAGTGTACTTAACTCGTACACTGCTTGTCAAACTGTTGTTGCTGCCAGCTAAGACGGGCGTAATAGATTCTTCTATAACTTTGGTACTATTTATCCAATCGTGTTGAAATTTCCACAACATTGAAATTCAACATTGATACAACATATATGTGTACCAAAAATCAAAGCTTTATCTTTAAAATTGTGGCTGTGGGAGTCTTTTGCGATTTGCGGAGGTCCGGGGAGGTACACCCGAAATTTGAAATAAACTTGATCTGCGTATGGTATACAGGAACCTGCATGCCAAGTTTGGTGTCTCTAGCTCTTATAGTGTCCGAGATCTGTGTGTTCATACGGACAGACGGACAGACAGACAGACGGACATGGCTAGTTCGTCTTGGCTGTTGATGCTGATCAAGAAAATATATAGTTTATATAGTCGGAAATGCCTCCTTCTGTCTGTTACACACATTTGCAGTACTTTATAACTCCCTTTTTTCCACTTTTAATGGGAACAGGGAGTAAAAAACTCCTCAACAATAATTTACATTGCTTTTATGAAAATATTTTCACTAGCATTACATTTTTCAATGTTACTGAAATGTTATCTTCTCTAGCATTATCTTTATCAAGACATTACAAAATCAATTAATTGATGGCCACTCTGCTGAATATAAATTGTATGTAAAGCATATTAGGTTTAAACATAAAATTTAAACCGAAAAATGATTAATAGTCACAAACGAAGCAATTAATTGCATTATCATTTATAATTATTAAATTTACAATCGAAGCTTAATAAAAAAAAGTTAAAATTTGATGTTTATTATTGATTGGAATCCTAGATGCTCAAGAGAGTGTTAAATCGATTGGCTGAAATGTAATTAAATGTAGTTATAGATTTTATAGTTTTAAAAGATTTATTCCATGCTCACTTTACCGGAAGCGTTTCAAAAATTTGCGGCATATGCCGTAAGCCACATATGCTTTGCACAAAAACAGTATTTTACATGAGAGGCTACATTAAAATTTGAGTTTTTGATCAGGGTGTGGCATTAATTTTGCAGTAACACAAACCAAATTTGAGTAATATATAATATATATAAATATACAACAATAATAAGTGATTAAATACAACACAAGGTAACGGGCGATAACAAAACAACGTGAAAAAGGGAAAGCACAAAAACATTTTTAAACTATATTTAGCTAACACATAAAATTTATTGCGCATTTTTCAGATGTCTCTGTTTTGTGTGTGGCTAAAGACATAAATCATATGAAAATGCTAATGCTCCCCCCAACAATGGACAGAGCAGCAGACGAGCAAGTCCAGTATCAGGATCAGTATCAGTATAAGTATCAGAATCAGTATCAGGACTTGATCCTGATAAGGAGTTTGCTGCTGCTGCTGCTATTGCTGAAGGACTATGATAAGTGATGGTCGCATTTTGCAATTGTTTGTTGTTTGTTGTTGATTTGGATACGAGTTGTTGGTTGTCTTTTTGGTTGGTAGGTTGGCTGTTTTGATATTTGTTGGTTGGTTTTTGGTTGAATGACCCATTTTTGAAACTTACCCATTCGGACATTTCGTGCGTATCAGCATTTCGATGATGATAATTTAATATTAAAATCGTTGACACAACGGATGAAGCTACCATAAACATTATGCAATTGAAATATGTACCTGTTGGTTGGTTGGGCGTGTTGTCAATATATATATAAAATAGTTTATCGTTTTTCGATGGGTGAGTTAAGATTGTTTTTAGTGTGTTGTGGTGCGTATGGTTTTTTGTTCGATTTGTATCGGTAAATTATTTGATCGTTTATTTGGTTAGTTGGTTGGTTTATTGGTTGATTGATTGATGGGTTAGTTTGTCGAGCATAGTTCAGGGTAGCATATTTCGATCAGAATTCATTCAGTTTTTGTTTGTTTTTTTTTTTTATTTTTATTGGGTATTGAGAGTGTTTTGGCAAGAGGTTTACAATTTTTGAAAGAAAGAAAAAAGGCAGAGATATATACAAATGTTTTAGTTAGTATTTATCATAAATGTAAATCTTGATTTTAATCTTTTTACTTTTTGTTTTATTAAATTTGAACATATAGAAATAAGAAATATTTGGTATTTGTATTGCAAAAAAAAATATTTTTAAACACAAACAGTTAACTTCTAAACTTGAATTTGAGTAACATGGTAGTCGTTATATGCTATTTTAGGTATATACAAATAGACGCCCAAAAATGTGCGCCAAAAACTGAATTAGATAGAAAAGTTTTGACAATAAAGTTAAGAATTTGAATTTGAAGTGAGTTTTTATACGTTGTTGAAATTTAAGCAATTTAGTTTGGCCTTAAACAAATTTATACTAAATATTAATTTATTAAAACATATTATTGATAGTTTGGTTGTAATTTGAAAACGAATTAATTTATTTTGTATTACATATTTGGTTTTTTTATGGGGAATTGTTAAAAATCAATATATATGTTGTAGTTTGAATAACCATATCAGATAAATTGTAATAGTTTGAGAAACATAACGACATATACGACAATATTTAGATTTAGTATAAGGAACAAACGGTAACGCTAAAAGTTTTTAAAGAACTTTAAAATGGTATCTAGTACATTATTTAAAAAGTCTAATTGGAAGTAAAAATATTTTTAAATAGACAACAAGAGTATTCTAAATTAAATCTAGAAATAGACGCCTGTTGAGATACTAGTTCGTATTGAAACAGAAAACCTTTATCGATTCAACTATTCAAACAAGTAAGAAAGTTGCAGTCGTATGCTCCCGACTACGATATACTACTGTGTTCACACTTTTTGCTGAGTCGAAAGTGATCACATCTGCCAAGAAGATAATTTTGAAACTGGTGGCTCGGACATTGCATGTGTGGGAAATATTCAGTTTAGCGTTTTTTTTTTTTAAATTATTCTAATAGGTCAACTGAGGGGTGTGGGAGATACAGATTTTTGATTTACTTGAAAAAACATGTATTCTTACGGTCGAACAGACGGTCAGACAGACGGACAGGCGAACATTTTACGAACTCAATATAAAATTTGTTTCCATTTTAAAAAACAAGTGCAAAAAAGTATACTCAAATTTCAATTTGGTTGCATTACACATTTTGGGACTTATTAAAAACCCACAGAAGCTTATAAGAATTTAATAACTGATCGATTGTTTGTAAACAACGTCTAAATAAAAAATCTGATTGCTGGTAAAATCAGTTTATATTAACTAACGATGAACATAATTGTTTGCCAGCAGAAAAGCGTTTCTGAAAATCAAAAATATGAACATTTATTTTTGAATAGAGTTTTGTGATAAGTTAAAGAATTTATTCATGGTAGGGACGAACTAACAATCAAATGTTCGGTTTCAAAAAATTCTTTAGAATTTAATAACTTGAGTTTTAGGAAATTACCGAGAGCTTTGAAGGCTCTGAATTACAATATAAACAAATATTTTGGATCCAGAAAAAACCTAATTATATCGTTAAATTAAAATGCAGTATATATCTTTACTTAACAAAAAATCATCCCAAAACAAAAGATTATAGCATGCAAGTAACTCGTTTTCAAATTTGAGTGCATTTATTATTAGACCAACTCGTATGTTCATTGTGTAATAGCTGTTATTATTATTTTTCGATTTTATTTTTACTAATTTGCATTTTGAGTATAGTTTAAATGACATAATTTATGTGCCCTATGAATAATAATACTTTTTTTGTTTTCTTTCTATAAGGATTTAAGTACTTTTATTTTTAGCAGCAGCGCGCTGTTTTTTTGTCGCTTTAAAGACAGACAATTTTTATTAGAAAAATTGTAAAGCTTTAAAGCCTAAAAAACGGCTGTTTCTTTTTTAAGATTACCAAATAGCTGATTTGTGCGCATTTTATAAGTTGTGTGTCAAAGTTTTAATATTATAAAATCATCGGATTTTATTTGGTTTTTAAAATCGTTTTAGAAATGCATGAGTATGAATATGAATCGAAATATACAGTAAGTATTAACTGTAGAACAATCACACTTTTATTATGATAATGTAAACTATAAGCTATAAACTATAAACAGAAGAATACATGAACTGAAAAGGCAAAATCGATCGTGGTTATAGCGTTTATACGAATATACCATAACGATTACAAAGATTACATAAAGACAAAAGTATTATAAACAGTAATATTGGCAAGCAAAATAGTCTTACCTAGCAAAGGCACTGCATCTGAGGTGGCTGGCATTGTCTCGGCAACCATATTGAGGAACACGGTCAAGGAGAGCAAGATCGTAACGCCTAAATATTGAGATGTATTAAATAAATAACTAATAAAATTCTAAATGTTTGTAAATTAAAATTAAATTTTAAATTAGTACAAATATATGTTAGATAACAGTGTTATCATAACACTAATCAACAACATTATCCATCTCATATTTTGTAGTAAGTCCTCCCTAGCTTTTTCTTGTTAATATTTACGTTGTATTTATGTATGATGAATGATTAAGTAACATGCGTTATTTTATTTTGAAGGTTTTTTTAAATTTCGGATTGGTAGTTATAAATATTAAGTATTTGAAAATAAAAAATATTGTAGATAGTAATAAGATATTATAAATGCGGTTATCCCCTTAAAAGTTGTCAGCTTGTTTTTATTTAATTTTTACATGATGGTAATTATTATCTTATTTTACTGTCATAGTTGCTCGTTGTAAAATAAATCAAAAAGGTCCCCTGAATTTCATAAGATATTTTCCTTTGAAGAAAAGTTGCTCAAAGGAAAGCTTATTTTTAAACCGATTGTTGATTTTAATGAAACTTACTCAACATGTATGAGTACAAGCGAGTTTTGTTAACTTATCTTTATAAGCAAAAAAGTTTTTCATGGATAGAAATTGAGCGAATAGATTGCATATAAACAGACGAAGAGACTGATGAAAAATATATCAGCCTTATAGGGTCGGAGACGTCTTACAGACAGATAGCATCATTATTGCTCTGGCAACAAAGCCTTATGTGTGACATTGGGCTGACTGGATGGACATTTTGTGCAAAGTGGCAACTGATTGAAAATGCGAGGTGAGTTGCTGGTCCTTATTATAAAAAGTACTTAGCAGATAATGTTTGAAGATGCTGCCAAGTATTTGTATTAGCTAAGTGGAATTCGTATTTATTTATGGAACATTTTAAGTTCTTACACAAAAGCAGCTCTTTCGATTTGGTCTTAAATTGGGGCTAGTTTTAAGTGCACGTGACTTTTGATTGCAAGTACTTACCCAGCGATAATTTTTCCCCCGAATCTGGCGGAAGGGTGAAGCCAAGCAAAGCCATCGACGCAATCAGTACACAGGGTATGATCAGATTAAAAAAATAGTACAGAGTGCGTCGTCGAATTATAATGGCAAATGTGATGTCTATATACGGTTCCGGGCAGCAATTGTAGTATATCTCATTGCGTTTTCCGGGCACACCTAGGCGGATTGAGTAGTAGGGGATTGGGGGGATAAATAATGAAAACATTACTAAACCATATTCTTAAAATTGATAACCTTTTTTATGTTGAAGTTGCAATTCACTTTCATCTGTATTTGTCTCAGCTCTTACTTGGGTCTTTTGTCTAAGCTTTATAGTATATGTCGAGCATGGCATACAGGCAAAAGAGTTAGTAGTAGTAGTATATAGAAAGTAAGTAAGTATGTGGAGTATGTAGAGAGAGTAAAGCATGTTAAGAGGTATGAAAAGCGTTTAGAAAGTTGAGTTAAATGTAGCTTTGACTAGCAAGTTGTGTTAACAGTTCAAGTATTTGTTAAAATGTGAATATTTTATAAAATAACGTTGAGTATGAAATATGCATTTACTTTTAAAACTGTGGTGGCTTCGTGTGTGCATGCTGTGGTTTCTCTAAGTGTAGTCAAAAATAACAGTATGTAGACTGTAAATACGATATGTGTAACTGTGATTTCAGTTCTATTAGCATACGAGTCACTAATTTGAAGTGAACATCGACTTGAGTTTGTCAGTGATAAACATGTTTCGAAAGTTTCTCTAACTAACTTTTGATGAAAGCGATAAAAACTTCATTTTCAAGAAGGCTTTTAGTCTTATATAGGGAAATATTAGCTGCGGTATGACAGGTTAAACAAAGCTACCAAACTGGAAATTGAAATCCAGGAAGCGAAGTCTACTCTTTTTGGTTGTTGTCAAGATACAAACTAAGACTAATCTTAAGATAAACAATCAATTTGTTAAGCTTAGTCGTAGTTCACAGAAGGAATTACAAGATCAGCACTCTTATTCTTTCTTATTAGCATCTTATAGATCTTGACACTTTGTCTGCCTATGGTATATACCAACATGTATACCAAGTTTGGTTGATCTAACTTCAAAACTGTGGACAAAAACTGCGTTCATACAGACAGGCGGACAGACAAACATTTCACAAACCCAATATACTCTTTTTTATTTTTTTTTTTAAAAAATTTAAAAAAGAGTATAATTAACTAACATATTTGATTTTTGAACACGTTAAAAACTGAGAAAACTTAAAAATATTTGCATAAACTAGTCAACAAATGCGAATACCGCAGAGCACAATAAAAATGCAATGCATAAATAAAACCACGATGCTGTTTCATCCTATTTCCTGTTATGAATTATTGTTACTGTTATGAATTATTTTTAATTAAATGCAATCTTCATAGTCCAATCGGTATGAAATTTCCACAATACGCAACTTGATTTTAATTTTAAATCTAACCTGACAAACAAACTACAAAATGTATTTCTAATAGGTTTGGAGTTAATTTAATATACCCAACATAGACATTTTGAATGGGAACAGGTACAATACAGTATCTAGAGTAAAAAGAAAAACAAACAAATGAAATCAGTAAGAATAAAAGTAAAATAATAAAAACGTAGCAGACAAATTCAGATAAAATAAAACAGAAATTTGTTGCTCAAACTTTCTTTGCAGTTTTGTGTGATTTGAAGTTTGTGGCCAGTGTTGAGTAGAGAACTTATTTGGTTTTATTGTTAAGTATGTGTGTGGGTGTGTGTGTGTGTAACGTTTGAGTGTGTTTGTGTTTAGCTGTTAATTTAAAGTGCACCTCTTGAGTGAGTGGGAATTTATGATTGTAGTTGTGTTTGTCTTTTAATTTCTTAATTGTTTTGGTGCGTAGTTGAAGCCAACAAAAGTAAATAGCAAGTATTTTCTTCTATCTTTCAGTGAGTGTGTATTTAAAAAAGTTTAGCTTTGTGTGTGTGCTGGTGTGGTGGTTGTGGACTGGGCATTAAGATATTTCAGCATTTTATAGATAAAAACTGCAATATACGCCTTTATGTGCAAGTCATTACTTCAATTTAATATTTATTATTTTATTTTATAATTTTGTCCTAATATATCACGAATTCGAAATTGATCTGCATATAAGATAATAAGGTCCATTTCATAATCTTTGACACCTTAAGATCTGAGCTTTAAGTTTTAAATAAAATCAGTAGAGGCTATCTGACCTGCTCTTTATATCTCAAAACGTCAAACCTTAACGTTCTTTAAAGAATTTGTTTTTTTTTTCTGCGGAATGTAAAGCTATTGCCAGAGTACACTAAAAATTCAAAAACTAAATTCTTTAACTCAACTTTCTTAAATTTTGAAATTCACTCGTTTTTATGTTTCAAAAACGATGTTAATTCGGAACAGGCCTGATTATTTTTGTTTAGTAGATCTTAGATATTGTAAAAATGGATTTAATTTCATTATAATACCATTCTCTCACTGTACTACTTTTTAAGAAATCCTTGAAAAATCGCAATTTTTATGACAATGAAATACACCTTATTTCATGATTACAACTTTTACAAAAATATGCAGCAAAAATCAAAAGCAATCAAATTGAGTTTGAATATAATTAATAGAAATATTTTCGGATTTGCTGACATTTAAAGGGTTTTTTTTTTTTTTGGTATGTTTTTGAAGCTTTGCAGACTCTGGACTATTAAAGTTATCAATTGTTAGGCTGATTTATAAATAATACAGATGACGATGTTGATTTTCTGTTGGCTTACTTAACAGCTAATCAAAATGCAATATATTGTTTCGTAATTGTATATGTACAATATTATGTATTTCTAGGCAGCATTCAATATAATCTTAAAGGACTGTTCAGTTTTTGAACTTGCTTATTGCTTAAACATGCCATAAGAGCGTCGTAAGATAGAAATGGAAATATCAATATTAGGCAATTTTAAATGGGGTTGCAAACACGGTCCAAGCCTTACCTCTTGCTAAAGGGGGGTTTTTATTAATGATGTACGCGCAGTCCGTACAGCATATTTTAGGGGCTGCACTTAGCCCAAAAGTATGCTACACCACTGACATGTACTGAATAATAGATTTCATTTTGTTCTATTTGTTGTAAGCGAAACGTTTACGCGGCTATTTCAGACTTGAAAAGTTAAAGCGCCCAAGCCTAATGATAGTTTTTAAGTTTATTGATAGAGTTTTTGTTTGGAGTAAGTGAGTGGGAAAACACTGGATAAGCGTGTAGTATTCTGTGTGTACTTGAAGAAAAACAGTAGGAAGATAGTAGATATAATAATAGTAGTATAGGGTAACAGGGTTCATTAGGTTTCATATTATACTATATGTATTTCGTATTCATTGGCCTCGAAACTATTGAAGGAACGATGATGATTAAGATGTGAGCAACAGTGATGGAAGACGTTCTAAACAGCCGATTGATTGAATATGCCCACCAGTTATTTTGTCGAAGAATTCAATCAATTGTTGAAGAAAACGCACTATAAACAGTATGAGTTTCGAACGGAACGAGTTCGGAACTAAAGCTCGCAACCTGAACCCTGCTTCAGTTAGAGAGAGTTGAGTGAGAAAATTGCATGCCTTTTTTTTTGTTTTTTTTTTTTTGGGCCAAAACGACCTTTAGTACTATATATAAGTACGTGAAGGCTTCGTTATACCAATGTGTGTCCTTTAGGAAACTTATGGAAATACATAACATATCTCCAAGTAAAAAGAGGATGAGAAACAAAGTTATTCTTTGTTTTGTTTTGCCAGAGTTTTGCACAGACACAGACACAGATACAAAAACACACACGCAAATACATACATGCATGGGTACATACATATGTATTTACATATACAGTGACAATGTAAATTTCTCAATTCTTGTCTAAGTAAAATGTGTGTGTTTTCGTTTCATTTTGTCTGAGAACCAGTGTTACTTTAGGTAAGCAACGGCTGCCTTTAGAGCGCAGCCCGCTCCAGAGCCAGATGTGGATAGGGTTGCTTCTGGCATTGGCTTACTCACCCAGTAGTTCCCACTCGCCGTTGAGCACGTAACTGCTGATATCACCGCCAGTTTCATCTTGTAATTGCAAATCCAGCTTTAGTTACAATGGGGAGAGGGTAGAATAATATAAATATATCGCTCCGCCTTCTTTTTCTCCTCATTCTTTTTTTACTCAATAAACCAAACTGAAATTATAATATTCAAAAAAAACAAAATTAAAAATTAAAATAAGCGTAACAACTACGAGCTGTGTACTCCCTGGTTGCATTGCTTTTGCATTTTCGGGCGACTGAACCAAACCTGAAATCCGTCATAGGTCCAGCTGCCAAATTTCATCTCGCAGCGCTGATCATCAAACGGAAACCACGTGATGTCTATCTTGCACGTGGACTTAAAGATGCCCGGTGGCACATACAGGCATGAGCCATTGTTTCGCACTACCACGTTGGTTTGATAGGTGCCATCGAAGCCTTCGTCAGCGCTATTGTACATGAGGACATCAGGTTTCCAGATCCGATGTGGTGGTATGCGCAAATCTTTAACCCCACCATAGTCGGAAGTATTCCAGCGGAGATTCATATCATTCCACTCCAGTTTAAGCCACACATTCGTGACTAGCAATTGATTTTTCTCGTCCTGCCAATGAAATTGCCAACAACAACATATTTAGCAGATGGTAAATAGTAAATAGAAAATAGTAAAATTCAAATTCAATTCAAAACAAGAAAGAAAAGTTATATCACGCCTGTTTTTTTTTACGCAAATAATACATCGTCCAAACACAGCTTAAAGAAATAAATCAAATTTTAATAAAAATATGTATTTTAATTTAATTGAAATCACATTCGAAATCCAATCATATTCTCATTAAATGAAGGAATTCATATTTTTGGTAATTTAAAGCCTGAATGATTCACAGATGCTTTTAAAAAAGATTTTTTTTTATAGCTCTGCAAAAAAGACATTATTCCCATATTTTACAAACGAGCAAAATTTTTTCTAAAATTATCGTAATTGTTGTTTTAATACTAGTTTTTTAATTTTTTTTAAAAAGAAGAAAAAAGAGTATATTGGGTTTGTGAAATGTCCGTCTGTCCGTCCATACATGTTGGTAAATACCATAGGCAGACAAAGTGTCAAGATCTCCGACTGCATCCGACTGCAACGTTCTTACTTGTTTGCATTGTACAATAAAATATGTGTAGGTAATTGTATATATTTATTTGAGTTCGTCAAAAACACAGCATGTTAAACTTAACATATTTCTAGGATTTAAAATACATAACGCTAATTATAAAGCAGAAAGACTTAAGAGCTTTTAAGCAGTTTGATAATCTTCATTAATATATATGCATATCTATATATATATATATATATATATATATATAGAATCTATAATACCACACATGTAGTAGAAATGTAGGCCATTGTATAATACATTAAACTGTTACATTAACAAGTAAGAATACTCTAGTCGAGTTTGCCCGACTACGAGACTCCCTGTTCTCGAGTTGCATTTCAAGCAGTTCAGCGGCAACACATCATCCGAAATTTGAAATAAACTTGATCTGCGTATGGTATACAGGAACCTACATGCCAAGTTTGGTGTCTCTAGCTTTTGTAGTCTCCGAGATCTGTGTGTTCATACGGACAGACGGACATGGCTAGTTCGACTCGGCTGTTGATCCTGATCAAGAATATATATATAGTTTTTATAGTCGAAAATGCTTCCTTCTGCCTGTTACACACATTTGCAGTACTTTATAATTCCCTTTTTCCCATTTTTAATGGGAACAGGGAGTAAAAACAGCAAACGACATGCAAAATAAAATCAATTTTGAAGAGCGAGCTAAATTTTTAAATGCGAGCCAAACCAGCCCTACAAAACCGTGTCCCTGGACACTTCCAATAACCAAATGCGCGTATTACAATGCGAGCAACAACAATTTCATAAAAAACTGCAGAGCGATAATAAAAACTGGCAATCAAATATTAAAAAAATTTAATAAAATATTTGTGTAATTTTCAACTAAATACCTAAAATATTCCTGATAAACCGAAATGCCAAAAAAAATTCTCTGCGCGCTTAACTAACGTAACAACAGGGAATGTGTGCAGAGAGGTAAGCGGAGAGTGGAGCGAGGAGACTGGAGAGTAAAGAGCGGATGTGTGTGTGCTGTAAGCCGTGTCCTGCATTGCGGAAGAAATTTTTAACCGAACAATTGCCGGGTATAAGCAACTCCAAAAAACTCGAAAATAGTAACAAAAGTTTCACAAAAATTGAGACAGAAATGCGGTAAGATGAAATGAACCAATGCAGCCAGAATAAAAGTCCTGTGCCCGGCAGGCTACAAACGAGTCTAGCTGAACTCGTCCATAAGTTTTTTTTTTTTTGCTCACAAAATCGAAATGCTGGCAAAAAAAACAATGGAAAAATGTCCAGCAGCGGCTAACAGAGTTTCCTTTAATTTAGGATGCAGGACTGTGCACAGGACACGTAATATTGCGGTCATAACAACACACAAAAACAGCATCAACGTTTTTTTTCTGTTTCTCTCTCTCTGTCTCCCTCTCCCTGGCTTTCCAAATATAGCCATTACATTAGTGCACTTGACTGCAGCTTTCATTTCCCTTCCCTTTTAAACATTCCTGCCTCTATCATAGGCTATATTCTACAACATGTTTTCAAATGTATTTTGTGGTTTTATCCAGAGCCGAAACCAACTAAACGCTGAAATCTCTGTCTATGCCTTTTCAATGACTCTGTTCCCCTGTGTGGTCGGCGTCAACCTAATCAAATTCGTTTTCAACTAATTAGAACGAGAATTGGCTTTTGTGTGTTATATTTAGTATGGTTACTGGCTAAAGGTGAGAGCAATGGGTGGTATGCGCTGGATGGTGGGCTGTGGGTGGTTTTTGGTGGAGTAATTGGGACTGTCGCACAATTCGCTTTGATAGCTTAATCTGACACACTTTTGCAGTCACGTACTGTTTTCAAAGTATGCAGTGCAGTGTTATTGCAAAAGTACAAAATGCCTTTTCTATTTGACGCAATTTTATACTCTTTTTTAATTTTTTTGAAAAAAAAGAAAAAAGAGTATATTAGGTTTGTGAAATGTCCGTCTGTCCGTCCGTCTGTCCGTATGAACGCAGGTTTTTTCCACAGTTTTGAGGCCAGAGCAACCAAACTTGGTATACATGTTGATATATACCATAGGCAGACAAAGTGTCAAGATCTCACCAATTGGATTCTATTGCCCTATTAAATAAATGGATAAAAATAATTTTGCCACGCCAACTTCCGCCCTTGAAATCAAGCAATGTTTGTTTTCCCCAAAATTGTAGAATGGGCCCAACCAAACTTAAATTGATGGACAAACTTGAAAGATTTGAGCAAAAAAAAATTTGAGCAAGTAAGTTTGCTCTAGTCGAGTGTGCCCGACTACGAGAATCCTTGCTCCCAACTTGCATTTCAAGTTCAGTGGCAACACAAGCAAGCAGCGCACTTAATAGTGCATGTCAAACTGTTGTTGCTGCCTGCTGAGACGGTGGAAATAGATTCTTCATTTTCCCACTTTTAATGGGAACATTGAGTAAAAAGATAAAAGTCAGTGTTTTTTAGTGTTCTTTGCATACTTTCAGAACACTTTCAATACTTTTTTGATTTAGTGCTGGAAAACGAGATTAAGTTTTTGACATTCGCAAGCTTATCAGGTTTTTAACTTAACCGAAACTCTTCCACAGTTGTGTAGCTAGAGTAACCAAACAAGTAGCCCTCACTTCCTTGATTGATCTGACTAAAAAAATTCGCCAATGCCCACACCCGCCCCGAAATGTTCAAAGTCTGCATCTCCTACACCCCTTTAGCTAGAGTCCCTAAATTTTGAATGTTGAATGTTGAATTCTATTGCCCTATATAATAGATTGGATAAAAATAATTTTGCCTCGCCCATCCCCGCCCTTGCAATCGACCAAAGTTTGTTTCTCCCAAACCTGTAGAACTGGCCAAACCAAACTTAAATTGATGGTAAGACTTGAAAGATTTGAGCAAAAATACAATTGCTACGTCCACTTCTTACTCCGCAAAGAGGCGAAAAAAAGAGTAAATCGCAGTTGGGTGCATCCGATTGCAACGTTCTTACTTTTTTTCTTTGTTAATAGTAGTCTTTAACAAGGAACAATTTGTCTAATTAGTTGTATTTTTATACTCTTTTTTTAACTTTTTTGAAAAAAAAGGAAAAAAGAGTATATTGGGTTTGTGAAATGTCCGTCCGTCCGTCTGTCTGTCCGTCTGTCCGTCTGTATGAACGCAGGTTTTTTCCACAGTTTTGAAGCTAGAGCAACCAAACTTGGTATACATGTTGGTATATACCATAGTAAGACAAAGTGTCAAGATCTCCCCCCCACCCCCACCCCTTCCCCCACAAACCGCAAAAACCTATATCTTCCACAGTTTTATAGCTAGAGTAACCAAATTTGGCACAAGGGCTACTTATCACATCCTTCATTGATCTGGCAAAACAAAATTCGGCCACGCCCACCCCCGCCCCCACAAATAGGCAAAGTCTGTATCTCCCCCACCCCTTTAGCTACAATCACCAAATTTTGCAGGTTGAATTCTGTTGCCCTATTTAATAGATTGGATAAAAATATTTTTGCCACGCCCACCCCCGCCCTTGCAATCAAGCAATGTTTGTTTCTCCCAAACCTGTAGAACAGGCCCAACCAAATTTTAATTGATGGCAAAACTTTAAAGATTTGAGCAGAAATTCAATTGCCACGCCCACTGACTCCGCAAAGAGGCGAAAAAAAGAGTATATCGCAGTCGGGTGCATCCGACTGCAACGTTCTTACTTGTCTTTTTGTTATCTTTGGGAAAAGATGTATGACACTTGTTTTATTTTTTTTGTTTTACCTCTTTTAGACATATGACTTTTCAATAGAAGTTTAAGGCCGCAATTCTAACTATTCTTTTTCTTGCCTGAGATTGTTCTTAAAATATTGTTGATCTTCCGACCTTAATTCTGATCTGAGGGCCAAGCCTGTGTTCTGGGATGTAAATTCCTTGGGATATTCAGGCAAGAGAAGAGACCTTACGAAAAAAGGAGTTCTGTAAGAAGGACATCCCAAACAGAAAGGAAAGGAAGCAGTATTGTAAGCGCTCAGGCCTGGACATTACTTTTCACGCCTGAAGGAATGTATTGTTTTAGGCCTGAACAAACAGACAGTAAGAAAGTATGTTTTCCATTTTGAAAAGAGATTATATATGTAAATTGCTTTAAGTTTAATTGAAATAAAAATGTGAGCAGAGGGTCGTGGCATAAGCAGACGAATGGGAATGGGAACCACAGAATTTGTGGTGCTTACTTGTCGTAGCCTTCGGTGACTTTTGAAATTGTTGCTCTTGGGGTTGTTGTTGTTGATGTTGTGGCTGTTGTTGTTGCATGCATGCAAAACAGCTAAAGGGCTGGGGTTGCAGAGCGGAATGTGTTTGATGCTCATTTAGTCGCTTTTAAGTGGAGCAGCGCAGTAAGCAACAGACGTAACATAAACTCAACATATTTCTATTCGAAAGGTGCTGTGCTGTCCATCTCGCTTCATCTCTCTCTCTCTCTTCTTTCTCTCTCTCTCTCTCTCTCTCACTCTTTTCTTTATCTCATTTTGATTCTTTTTTGTTGTGGCAAAAATTGAAGTTTCTACAACTGGCGCGTTGAATTTTAAGTGAGCAGGCAAAATGTAAGCTAGAAAAATGTTACCAAGTTGGCGTTGCACCTCGCCCGCTGCCTTAAAACATGTTTCGGCTGGCGTACAATTTACATATATTCTCACACTCGCACTAACACTCACACTAACTAACAGCAACACACGCACATTCAAAATGCAGCAGTTCATTGACATGCGCCCTGTTCGGGGAATTCAAGAAAATTGTTGAATAAAATACGGCGCGCATTTTCCACGAACACACACACACACACCCGCAAACACACACACGCAAAAGGCCTACCCTTCAGTTTTTGGCGTAAACTAAAGCAACTAAACTTGCTATACATGTTGGTATTACCATAGGCAGACAAAGTGGCAAGATCTCACCAAGGGTGTACCGCAGCGGGTCCACCCGACTGCAACGTTCTTATTTGTTCGTATATTTTGCGCGTTGAGTTTTACTTCCGATGTAAGTTGTACATATAAAGAATATATTATATTAATTACGAAATACTAAATTGAACTTAGTTTCAGAAGAGAAAAGAATGAAAATATTACTATTACATACGTATGTAGTTATTTGTAATTATACTTTGGCATGGGCTTGCACTGCACTATAGGTCAAATGACCAATTTTTTTGGCCAAAATTAATAAGTCATAGACTAAGCTAGATTTTTGGACCTTGTGCTTAGAATAAGTTTCCAAATAACTTTAAAGAGTGTTTTTGAGAAAATTTTCGTGGCACAAATTTTGGACCAAAATATAAAACAATTTTTTTATTATTTTTTAAATTTTTTTTAAAAATTATTTGTAAGAAAAAAATTAAAACTTCAAAATTAGTACATAGTTTATGTAAATACATGTTAGGAATACGGAAACATCAACTTCTTGATCATCAACAAGCTTCTCCCTCCGTCATGTTGTAAATAAGTCAGCATGGCATGACAGTGAGGTTAGATCATAAAAAGTGATATTACAGAAAAAGTGCAGAAAAGTGAACTTTAAAACAAGTAAGAACGTTGCAGTCGGATGCACCCGACTGCGATATACTCTTTTTTTCGCCTCTTTGCGGAGTCAGTGGGCGTGGCAATTGAATTTCTGCTCAAATCTTTAAAGTTGTGCCATCAATTAAAATTTGGTTGGGCCTGTTCTACAGGTTTGGGAGAAACAAACATTGCTTGATTGCAAGGGTGGGGGTGGGCGTGGCAAAAATATTTTTATCCAATCTATTAAATAGGGCAACAGAATTCAACCTGCAAAATTTGGTGATTGTAGCTAAAGGGGTGGGGGAGATACAGACTTTGCCTATTTGTGGGGGCGGGGGTGGGCGTGGCCGAATTTTGTTTTGCCAGATCAATGAAGGATGTGATAAGTAGCCCTTGTGCCGAATTTGGTTACTCTAGCTATAAAACTGTGGAAGATATAGGTTTTTGCGGTTTGTGGGGGAAGGGGTGGGGGTGGGGGGGAGATCTTGACACTTTGTCTGCCTATGGTATATACCAACATGTATACCAAGTTTGGTTGCTCTAGCTTCAAAATTGTGGAAAAAACCTGCGTTCATACAGACAGACGGACAGACAGACGGACAGACAGACGGACAGACAGACGGACAGACAGACGGACAGACGGACATTTCACAAACCCAATATACTCTTTTTTCCTTTTTTTTCAAAAAAGTTAAAAAAAGAGTATAATAAGGTGCATTGAATGATGAATTGATATATCTATAAATCACATAAGGTGTTATTTCTAGCAAATGCTAGCAATTTTTTGTTGCCCTTAGGAAACACAAGTTTTGTTCACAATTTTATTTATTTAGATCACTTCACTTTACGAGATTATTACAAAGACAGCATGTTCAATTTCTGCAGTTCAAGCATACCAGCCCACAGTTAAAACCACACTTATAATATTCCATAAAAGAAGTTTCACTAAAATTGATTTTTTTTTAGCTTTTTAGTACTCGAAAGTCACAGGAAAAATTGAACTTTAAGTTAACAGGTACACTTCGTTTGAAACGCTGTGTTTAACGCTGTTATCGTAACAGTTTAGCATTCTGCTAAAATTTCTAGTATATACCATTATGCTTTGATGTATACGTATTGCATTGCGACAAAAATACTTCATTTGGAACACTTTTAGAAAATGGTTTTCGGCCAAAAAATGTGGTCATTTGAACTTTAGTGCACTGGAAAAATAAGTACATTCTCCGGCCAGGCAAGTACATTAGAAGTGATGCTCAACTGCGGAAAGTTACTGATGGGTAGTTTCATAATGTTCAATGGATAAAAAAACTGCTGCTCGAGTTCATTACTTATTTTTACTGATATCCTTTGTCCTTGCTGCTTGTTAGCTGCTTCTAATGTCCCCGCCATTGCCGTTGTCTGCTTATTCGTTTTTTATCATTAACCATTTGCTTCTCTTATCTCCATCTCACACTCGTTCTCTTTGACTTTATTTTGTTGCGCTCATTGATGCCAATTAATCTCTTGCTTTGTCTCCGCATTTTATTTAATGTACCAAGGAGTTGATTTATTTTGCACTTTGTTGCCTTTTATACTTTTATCATATTTGTGACTTTTTGTTGCAATATCACTTGCACTGAATACGTTCCCATGTATTTATGTATGAAACAAAAAGACTCATAAGCGAGATTAAAGTCTAGGAACGATAGATATTCAAGCCAGAAAACTTCTGATATCTAATTTTGTGACGAAGTATTTTCTGATTAATACAATAAATATTTCAAATAATAAAAATTAATTTTGCATTCCGCAAGTTGCGCAAAAAGAATCAACTTTTTTTTAACTTTTGCAGTGTGTGTATTGTATGCAGGTGATTAAAGTAATACTATTAATATAAGAAGCTTATTAAATAATTACACCAATACATTTATTGATAATTACTGAATAATATTGCTTATATGAAAAACTATAGTCATTCAAATGTACATCATTTCGATCTTATATCTTGTATCAAATTATGTTCAACATTTGCATATACTCGTTCAACAAACTCATGTGACTTTTTTTTAAAGAGTTTTCATTTTGTTTAAGAATTTTCTGGTATGTTTATAATATTTATATAACCTCCTTGACAGATTTAACCAAATATAAACTACCATTTCACCCTCCATACTCCAAAATTTGATATATAAGAACGGTAAAAATTCTGAAACAATTGGATCAAATAAGTAAACTAGAGTATGCCGCTGTTGGGAGCTGCAAAGTTCTGACGTGTTTATAATTGTCAGAGACATACAATTCTTCTAATTGATATGCTTCTTTTCTTAAGCTTTAAGAACGTGTTTGTATAAATACTTTAGCAGTTTAAATGATTTTTAGCTCTTATGCGAAGATATGTTATTTGATATCGAAGTGCTGTCCCAATTTCGGCAAACACTCCGCACAGGCCATTAAGAAATACTCTGGACATGCTAACATCTATCCTTTGTTTGCATGTGCTCATTTTACAAACTTAAAGTCTTTGATGCCACCTGAACACACAGTTGTACACACATATACATATACACACGCAGATAAAAACACTCGAGTTGCAAACATTCGCACAGGATAGGACAGGCAGCAACATCAATCAAAGGGAAAGTAACTCAGAAGCTGGAAGCTCTGCCTATCCAAATGAAAGCCAAAGCCAAATGCATTGAAAATGATGAAAAGTATGCCATATATGTCCATATGCATGTGGGTGCTTAAGTGTGTGAGTGTTTGAGGTGTCCCTTTTTAAGTTGATGACATATATGCAACTGGCTCAGAAATATGTAGGTACGTCTTTGGTGTCTTTGAACCGAGTAGAGGTAACAGAAAACTTATAAGTAAAAATGGAAAAGGGAAAACTGAACTAAAATTGACGGAAGTCTGGAATAAGGCGTAGATTGCAATGGACAGGAGCTATATTAACATATATGAAATGGTAATCAAACTGAAAACTATAAACTGAAACATGATAGCATTTTAATTTGAGCGTCGTCGTTGTCTGCTTTTGTTACGACTACATGCTCAACTGGAGGAGCTTATACATTTGGCAATGAGCCAAAATTGGTCAGCAGCTCAAGACAACTGTTTGGATCGGCCAAATGTTTCATTGCCCGTTTTCCAGCCGGCCTCAGTCACCTGGCAGTAAATCACGTCGAAGAAGAGGCAACCAGGGTCACCCAAAAAGCCTGCAAATAAAAGACCCGTACTTGTAACAGAAAATCAATTTTCTGTTCTTGGTACGCAAGAAGATTGCCAAGATGGCGATAACTTTGACATGGATATTATTCAGGTCGAAACCGACAATGAGGAGACGCGGCAGCCTCAAATTCCACTGTCAAAGAAGCCGCCAAAGCCTAGCCAAATCACAGTATTGGCTGTCACCGATGTACCAGACTTGGAGAGATACCTTGACTCAGCGGTAGACCCCGACTCATATGAACTCAAAGCTGCTCGTAATGGCAGCCTGCGCATTAACGCTCGCGAATCTGATGCCCACAAAAAAGCTTTCCGAAGAAAATATTCAATGTACGCACTTTTGCCTCCCAGAAGACAGACCCTTTAGATTGGTAGAATGCAACTTGGCTGCCTCTACCCCTATCGAGCGAATTTTAACTGCATTCAACTCTCAAGGTCACACTGTGGTGAACACTTATAATCCAAAGTCCAAGGCACAGTTGGAGGGCTCTTCTGAAATTAATCCATGTGAAGTTCCTGGCCAGAACGTTTGGTTTATAGATCTCAAAAAGGCCACCAACAATCGGGAAGCACTAAAGGTCAACAAAGTCGGCAGACAAAGGGTTAGTATGGAGATGCCGGAAAGAATATTGACATGCGACAATGTTACCGATGCTTTGGCTTTGATCACACAAAAAATTACTGCACCAAGGAGCCCAGATGTGGTAGATGCAATAAGTCGCACTGGACTGGTTCCAGTCAGTGCCAGGCAAAGAATTATGACGACCTGGAGTGTGCCAATTGTCATGGGAAACACGAGGCAACCCATAAGGGCTGCAAAATATACGCCCAACGGCTCAAAAGCCGTAAAAGTGGAATCAACACTGGTCCCATAGCCCGCGAAGGAGTTCTTCAACAGCCACGCACCAACAAACAGCAGGTAATTCCAACCGCAATCGTGTGGCAAGGCCTGTCTTATGCCGACGTGTCAAGAACTGGGCAACAGAGCACAGCATTTGAAAGGAATGGCTCACAACAGCAGCGGGGCTGTACCTCTAGTACAAGCTACCAGTCACCTCATTGTGCTGACCATCAGCGTGTGGCAAATCCAAATTAACCACAGCATCATGAGCAAACGACAATTGATGGCTCTCTAGCACAAATCATTATTTCAATGCAGCAGACTATAGCAGGTCTCCCGAAAACCATCGCTGAGCTTCTTCAGGAGATCAAGGAGCTCAGAGGATTCAAGCCGTGGAACCAGCGCAAATAATGGTTTCTGTACTGCGCCTCGGTACCTGGAACGCTCGTAGTATTATCCCAAATACTAATGAGCTCAAAGTGTTTCTGAGCAGGCATGAAATTGACATCATGCTTATCTCAGAGACCTTCTACACGCTGGCTCCTACTTCAATATGGTAGGTTACACCTGCAATCGAGCAGATCACCCTGGAAGCCGCCCAAGAGGAGGAGCATATGTGCTAGTCAGGCAGGGATTCGTACACTATCACCTTCAACCGATCACAACATTTTCAACATTTCACAAACCCAATGTACTTTTTTTTTCTTTTTTTATCAAAAAAATTAAAAAAGAGTATAAAAACTGCGTTCATACAGACGGACGGACGGACATTTCACAAACCCAATATACTCTTATTTTCCATTTTGGAAAACAGAGTATAAAAAAAGTATATTGGGTTTGTGAAATGTCCGTCTGTCTGTCCGTATGTGGGAACGCAGGTTTTTTCCACAGTTTTGAAATTAGAGCAACCAAACTTGGTATGCATGTTGATGTATACCATAGGCAGACAAAGTGTCAAGATTGATGAAAATTTCGTATACCTATATAAAATTCGTCTTATAATTGTGGATGTATTTCAACAACTATAGTAAAAATTATTGATGATATTAATTTACATTTTACTTTAAAATGTTGAAATTTTCTGTCATGTGTAGAATTTATTTCGATAACTCTGGGAAACTTATTCTAGAAAACATGGAAAAAATCTATAATTTGATGGTCATAAAATTAAAAATTGTCACTTGTATGTAGAGATTCATACTTTGTTTGTAGAATTTTATTTTATTTTTCGTATGGAAAATTTTGTAGACTTAAAAAATTTATTTTTTCTTAGTGTAGTTGTGGGGGAGAGTTGTTAAGGTATGTGTATGTAGCTTTTTGGCACAAATTGTGACTTATTCAAATGCAATTTTCAGCCGCACCACACAACGCACACCGCAGACACAGTCATCCGACCAGGTTTTATTGCAATTGTGTAGCTCCTTTGTGGTTTTATTTTTCCCCTTGGCATATCCTGTTATGACATCGCTGCTGCCAATTAAGGAATGTGCATGCTTGGAGGCGTCTGTATAAATCACACGCGATAAAAATGCATTTGAGTTACCCAAAGCCTTGGCAAAGCAGCGATTATCTCTTGCAGGCCTGTTGCCCAAGTCATTGTTCGCCAAAGTCGTTTGTAAAGCACTATTGGCATCCTTAAATCTTAATCACTTGGCAACTTAACAGATAAGGAACGAGGAATGGCCTGCTGATAGGCAGCTGAAATGATGATGCTGCTCCTTTAAACACACACAGACACACACACAGGAAAGTGTGTGTTGTGAAAGTGCAGTGCGGAATCGTATTCTGGGAGCTTCCCTTCGTTGCCGCTGATTGCTGGTCTCCTGTGAGAGGAAGAGCATGGTATGAAGCACCAAGTTGGTGGATGCCTCACCTGATGTTGGCAATGGAGTCTGCGTCTTTGAAGTGCGCCTTCGAGAACTCCAAGCAAATGCCGGGGCCCCCCGGGACCATAAGGTCGCTCAACTTTAGTTATGGAAACGCTCTTGAGTGAAAGCGCGAGTTATTTTCTCCGCGGTGTTTTCTCTCAAGGCAGCTGTCTAATTCAGGGATGGCATTCTGGCTTAACGCAGCTGATCGACAGTGTTGCAAATCACAGGCCAAACTTGGCGCGCAGATTCAAACAGATATAGTAGAGGGCGCCAATGAAAAAAAAAATCTATTGCCTACTCTCAGGCTAAGGTTTCTGCAGCTATTGATGTCGCAAAATTTTTTTGATTTTTTCTTTCTTTGAAAACATAATATCGTGGCATGGGTACACAAGGCCGCGGAACTGGCTAAGCCAACCCCACCGCTCCGGTGGTGTACCCAAAAAACGGGGCTCTGGCGACCAAGCAAGGGCCGGTATATGCCCTAACGGTTACTTCAGGTGGCAATCACTTAAGTGAAAATCCACCCGTTGTTCAAATCACGACTGGTGCACGGATTCTGGAGGCCCCTGCCCCCATTATGCAAAACAATACTGCGACGGTGGCCCTCTTGGCCGGCGCAGTGGACAAAGCGACAAGAAATGCAGTTGTTGACCCGTTCGCTAAAAACGAGAAGAATACAACGATCGCCAACAATGGCGTCCTGTACAAAAATTAAAAAAATTCAGAGATTGGTTAGGGAGCAGCGACTAACTGCCTTGGACCGACCGAAACAGCTACCCAAACAACGCCGGCATTCAGCGAAATGCTGAAAAGCACGAGCAACGGGCCAACAGCTAAAAACGGAAGATCAAAAAATCTGCTTAGAGAGAAAAACAAGGAGCCAGGCAACCTGCCAATCCCGGCATCAAAAAGATGCAGCGGTGCGTCAAGCAAACACCAGAAGCACCAATTTTTATACTTTTTTTTTTACTTTTTGAAAAAAAAAAAGAAGAAAGAGTATATTGGGTTTGTGAAATGTCCGTCCGTCCGTCTGTCCGTATAAACGCAGGTTTTTTCCACAATTTTGAAGCTAGAGCAACCAAACTTGGTTTACATGTTGGTATATATCATAGGCAGACAAAGTGTCAAGATCTCTGTTCCCATTAAAAATGGGAAAAAGGGAGTTATAAAGTAATGCAAATGTGTGTAACAGACATAAGGAGGCATTTCCGACTATATTTACTCCCTGTTCCCATTAAAAATGGGAAAAAGGGAGTTATAAAGTACTGCAAATGTGTGTAACAGGCAGAAGGAGGCATTTCCGACCATATAAAATATATATATTCTTGATCAGGATCAACAGCCGAGACGAACTAGCCATGTCCGTCCGTCTGTCTGTCCGTATGAACACACAGATCTCGGAGACTTTAAGAGCTAGAGACACCAAACTTGGCATGTAGATTACTGTATACCATACGCAGATCAAGTTTATTTCAAATTTCGGATGCACCCCCCCGCACACACGCAAATTGCAAAAGACTCCAACAGCCACAATTTTAAAGATAAAGCTTTGATTTTTGGTACACATATATGTTGTATCAATGTTGATCAGCTGTGTAAATTTCATCACGATCGGATAAATAACACCAAAGATATGGAAGAATCTATTACCCCCGTCTCAGCAGGCAGAAACAACAGTTTGAAAGGAACTGGACACTTTAAGTGCGCTGATTGCTTGTGTTGCCGCTGAACTGCTTGAAATGCAAGTTGGGAGCAAGGAGTCTCGTAGTCGGGCACACTCGACTAGAGTATTCTTACTTGTTTTTTTTTGTTTTACTCCCTGTAAAGTATTCTTACTTGTTTTTTTTATAGATTGCTGTTACTGTTATTAGTTATTTTTTCTATAGTGAATAAAAAGTTTCATCCAAATATATACATATGTACATGTTTCAGCCTAGACAATAGGGTGAATAATTTAAACAAGATTATTGTAAAATTCGGTTTGGCAAATCAGTTGGGTGAACTCTGCGGAGTCTCCTTCTCGCCCTCACTCCGTTAATCCGTCGCGCTCTCAGGAGCCTTTGCGCCAGTTGGTTCGGATGGCCTGCGAGCTTGGCCAATTATGCAGTAGCTTGACGGTTAATGACATCTCCGATTTTTAGTATGTGGAGCTCATTTTCAATGTTTCTATTACGAATATACCATCTACGTCAGTTATGTGGCTCCGGAATGTTAGCCGCTCGTCCAGTGTGACACCAAGATACCTGTGGGAATTCTTCTGCTCTAAGAGCTCTCCATGTATAAATACACCAGGAGAGGTGCCTTTTCTAAGGGTATACATTACTGAAACACACTTATCGGCGTTTATAGCGATGTTCCATCGGCATGCCCAGTTTTCGAACTTTTTTAAGTAGATCTGGAGGTGCTCTGTTGCAGTATAGACTCATTTGTCTCTGGCCAGAACTGCAGTGTCATCTGCAAAGGTGGCAACAAGTAAGTTGTTGGGGTCCGACATCGGCGTGTTCTCGAAAGATGGCATGTCATGCGTATACAGGCTCTAAAGAGTTGGCCCCAACACGCTACCCTGGGGTACGCCAGCTTTGACTCTCTTTGATGGAGAGGACAGCCCGTCCTAAACAACTTTAAAGGAGCGCTAGTAAAGGAAACTTTTGACGATAAGGTAGAGCTGTGGGTTGAGTAACCCTTTAAGCTTATGCAGAAGTCCTACATGCCAAACTCTGTCAAAAGCCTGTTGAATATCCAAATGAGCTCCAACAATATACTTCTTTCCATGGAATCCATCCAGAACAAAGTTTACAACTCGGTGGAGTTGCTCGGGCGTGCCGTTCCTGAGCCTGAAGCCAAACTGAAATTTCGGGATTGCCCTTTTGACCTCCCTTGTGTCAAGAATTCTTCTAAGAATACACCTTTCCAATATTTTGCCAAATCCTGGCAGAAGATTTATCGGGCGATAAGAGTCCAGTTCATCTGCTGGCTTCCCACTGGAGCCTTGCCATTGCGAAGTCCTTTGATTACATTTGCCACTTCAGTACGGCTGATTAGGGCTACGGGAAGGGCCATATGCTGAGGCGCTTCTGGAGATTCAGCCACTAGCTGCACTCATCTTGTCGACGCTGTCTCGAAAGGCTGAAATCTTTCCTCCAGATTTTTCGCAAGCGCTTCGGCTCTGTCCTGGGGGGATCTTGCCCAAGAACCATCAGGGTTTCGAACTGGAAACTTCGGTGCAACTTGCCTCTTGTATCTCCTCGTAAACTTCCAGAGCGCAAACTTCGAGCTTTTATCGGGAGTAGCTTTTTCCAGCATGGCGTCTGTGGCTTCTCTTTTTAATATGGCTAGTACTTTTCTCACCCTGTTGGAGATCCTGCGGTATAGCCTGTCAATCGCCGGGTCATTGGTCCTGATGAACTCGCGTCTGAGGCGTTTCTTAAGCGTTAGAAGACCAACAGCTTCCGGAGAGAGGGTGAAGCTGTTGAGCGCGTTGTTACTGGGAGTTGCACCTGCTGGAGCCGCAGTTTGGGCTGCTTCTTTGGCCTTTGTAATAAAGGTTTCAACGGCTTTATCAACCTCCTCCGCCGTGCTTAACTCCGTATTGAGATTAAAAGCATTGTTCACCTCCACTTGGAAAAGCCTAATATTTGCAACAGGGGGAACAAGTCGCGTCATTGGAGTAGTGCGCTGAAGCGACATTGATATCGAAGCAATCAAAGGCAAGTGGTCTGATGTTAATTCATGCTCTTCACGTACCGTAAGCAGACTGTTCGCTATTCCCTTGTACATGTAAAAGTCGATGCACGTGGGTGTATCCCTCCTGTTATACGGGTAGTAAGTGGGCCTGCCGGTGTCTAGCACTTGAGTTGCACTACAGGTAATTGCATCATGAAGCGCAGTGCCTCTAGCGTTCGCCAATATGCTACCCCACAGCTGATGCTTTGCGTTGAAGTCGCATCCAACTATAAATTTTTGACCAAGCTGATCACAGAAGTCTGCCAAACTCTGGTGTACTCCAAGGCAAGCCTGGCGGAAGGTACGCTGCAGCCACCGCGTTTTCGCCCAAATTGGTGGATACCATTACAGTTGCCAACTGTACGTGGTTAGTTGTGATCGGTTGAAGGTGATAATGTACGAATCCCTGCCTGACTAGCACACATGCTCCTCCTCTTGGGCGGCTTCCAGGGTGATCTGCTCGATAGCAGGTGTAACCTACCATATTGAAGTAGGAGCCAGCGTGTAAGAAGGTCTCTGAGATAAGCATGATGTCAATTTCATGCCTGCTCAGAAACACTTTGAGCTCATTAGTATTTGGGATAATACTACGAGCGTTCCAGGTACCAAGGCGCAGTACAGAAACCATTATTTGCGCTGGTTCCACGGCTTGAATCCTCTGAGCTCCTTGATCTCCTGAAGAAGCTCAGCGATGGTTTTCGGGAGACCTGCTATAGTCTGCTGCATTGAAATAATGATTTGTGCTAGAGAGCCATCAATTGTCGTTTGCTCATGATGCTGTGGTTAATTTGGATTTGCCACACGCTGATGGTCAGCACAATGAGGTGACTGGTAGCTTGTACTAGAGGTACAGCCCCGCTGCTGTTGTGAGCCATTCCTTTCAAATGCTGTGCTCTGTTGCCCAGTTCTTGACACGTCGGCATAAGACAGGCCTTGCCACACGATTGCGGTTGGAATTACCTGCTGTTTGTTGGTGCGTGGCTGTTGAAGAACTCCTTCGCGGGCTATGGGACCAGTGTTGATTCCACTTTTACGGCTTTTGAGCCGTTGGGCGTATATTTTGCAGCCCTTATGGGTTGCCTCGTGTTTCCCATGACAATTGGCACACTCCAGGTCGTCATAATTCTTTGCCTGGCACTGACTGGAACGCATGTCAATATTCCTTCCGGCATCTCCACACTAACCCTTTGTCGGCCGACTTTGTTGACCTTTAGTGCTTCCCGATTGTTAGTGGCCTTTTTGAGATCTATAAACCAAACGTTCTGGCCAGGAACTTCACATGGATTAATTTCAGAAGAGCCCTCCAACTGTGCCTTGGACTTTGGATTATAAGTGTTCACCACAGTGTGACCTTGAGAGTTGAATGCAGTTAAAATTCGCTCGATAGGGGTAGAGGCAGCCAAGTTGCATTCTACCACTCTAAAGGGTCTGTCTTCTGGAAGGCAAAAGTGCGTACATTGAATATTTTCTTCGGAAAGCTTTTTTGTGGGCATCAGATTCGCAAGCGTTAATGCGCAGGCTGCCATTACGAGCAGCTTTGAGTTCATATGAGTCGGGGTCTACCGCTGAGTCAAGGTATCTGTCCAAGTCTGGTACATCGGTGACAGCCAATACTGTGATTTGGCTAGGCTTTGGCGGCTTCTTTGACAGTGGAATTTGAGGCTGCCGCGTCTCCTCATTGTCGGTTTCGACCTGAATAATATCCATGTCAATGTTATCGCCATCTTGGCAATCTTCTTGCGTACCAAGAACAGAAAATTGATTTTCTGTTACAAGTACGGGTCTTTTATTTGCAGGCTTTTTGGGTGACCCTGGTTGCCTTCTCTTCTTCGACGTGATTTTCTGCCAGGTGACTGAGGCCGGCTGGAATACGGGCAATGCAACGTTTGTAGCACGAAGAGGTAGTGAGCGTCTTGTACCAGCTGGTTAGTGTGGCTGATCCAAACAGTTGGCTTGAGCTGCTTGCTGACCAATGTTGGCCCATTGTCAAATGTATAAGCTCCTCCAGATGAGCAAGTAGTCGTAAAGGTAACGGCTTAAGTCAAGGCTACAAGCTAAAAGCCGTCCAGACGGACGAATCGTTGCAGGCAAATAGAGAAAGCGTCTCTGGAATTAGGCGTACAGCAGCCGGAGAAATCATGCTACAGATGGGAAAACCAGGAGACGAGGCCACGCTTAAATTCCACAAAGCAGTCCAAGACAGCGTGGGAGATAGCGCTGAGGTGAAAGTGCTATCCGACAAAGTCCTTATAGAAATTAGGGATATACCAGAGTGGTATTCGAGCGACGATGTGATGAACGAAACAGCACGCGGAACAAAGACCAAATGGAGCTGTCAGCCAGGTAATCCATTGGCTCGCATAAGCTCACCCTAGCTGCCCACAAGACGGAGGCGGTACTGATAAGCAGCAGGAAGCAAGTGGAAACTGCCCGTATAGTAGTTGATGGCAACGAGATTGTATCACAGCCAGCAATCAACTACTCAGGCGTGATGCTAGACCACAGGATCAGCTTCAAGCACCACCTAGCGTATGCCGAAGACAAGTCGAACAGAGCCACAAACGCACTTAGCGGCATAATGGCGAATACCGGTGGCCCCCGGCAGCGTAGCAGATTGCTCATCTGCAATGTGGTTCGCTCCATATTGCTCTATGCGGCTACAGTATGGGCACTAGTCATCAAGGTACCCTCGAACACCCGGAGCTGCAATGCAGCGTACAGAAGGTGCGCTCTCAGAGAGCATACTCCCCAGCAACCTAGGGATCCTAGAGAAAAACACCATCCATTTCCAAGGAAGAGCAGCAGAGTCTGCAAAAAAGCACGAATGCGCCAAGAATGCGGTGCAACAGGCACCGGAAGGCAACAAGGGCTGTTGGACAAGTGTTAATGGCCTCAAGCAAACGCAGAGGCACCCCCGTTCTGATGCGATAACGGTGACTGGAGTGGGTGATAGTAGCTATGCAGACATCCTTAAGCTGGTGAAGAGCGACCCATCGCTACAACACCTAAGTGGAGACGTACAAGGCTTTCGCAAAAACAAACCCAGCGCACAGCCCTGACGAGGTCAAAGCTGCAGTTGGAAAGGCGCTGGGCAGTCTTGCCGTCGAGCCCAGATCGAGATTCGTGATCTGGACGAACTGGTGACCAAAAAGGAGGTGCTCGATGCAGTGAAAACTGCAATAAAGGAACCAGCGCTTACCTGCGAAGCTGTTAAATCTATGTGCGCTATGAAGGATGGCTCATAAACAGCTACTTTAATATTGGCTGAGGCAAAGGAGCTGGTGAATCTGGGCAAATGTAAATGGTAAATGGCAGCATCCGTTCCATCTTGCAGCCCAACGATGCTTCAAGTGTCTCGATTATGGACACATTGCAGATTGTCGCTGACCAGAAGATTGGCGAAGCGCATGCTTCAGGTGCAGAGAGGCCGGGCACTTGGCAAAAGTATGCGAAAGCCAACCAAAATGATGTCTATGAGTGCGTAAAGGAGAAAAATCTGCGGACTATGCCACCGGAAGCTTCAAGTGCCCAGCATATCGCGAAGCTCTCAAAAAAATTACAAAATGTTAAGGTTACTAAAAATTAACCTTAACCACTGTGTAGCCGCCAAGCATTGCTGGACCAAACGACGAGGGAAAAATGGAAATAAATGTTGCCATAATCAGCGAGTCCCACCTCACCGAGTCCTACTATGGCAGAACATGGTGCTCGGCCACCACTGGGAAAACGGAGTTGTGGGTAAGCGGTAGCCCGACTTTTCACTATCAGCCACTAAGCGCTTAAACGGGTTCGTACGAGCAAAAGTAGGCAACACTTGGCTGTAAAGCTGTTATCTTGCACCAAGCTTGCAGTTATCTGGCTTTATAACAATACTGGACGAACTAGTGGACGATGCCAGAGGCCGCAACAGAGTCGTCGTTGCAGGCGACTTTAATTCGTGGGCTGAGGAATGGGGCAGTCAGACGACTTACGTTAGGGGCCGAGCCCTTCTGGAGACATTTGCGTCTCTGGACTTATCGTTGCTAAGCTACGGCACCGAGCACACCTTTAGCAGAGCTGGCATCGGATCGATTGTCGACCTTACGTTTGTTAGTGCGTCCATGTACGGCGAATCACAGTGACAGATCACCGATCATATACTGGCAGCGATCACGTTGCTATCCTGTGCACTGTTGGAGACCGCTCAATAACCAGAAGAAATCGAACTCATCACGCCAAAGCGTATCGGTTGGAGACGTTCAACGGCCCGGCGTTCTTTGCAGCAGGCGGCTCGCTCGCGACAGCCGGAAATGCTGAAAATAGGGCTGTTCAGATGGCGGCGCAGCTCACGGAAGCATGTGACAGCAGCATGGCCCAAAGCAAGCCCTACATGTGAGAGCATGTACATACATACTGGTGGAACGAGCGCATTGCTAGACCTGCTTCCAGGCTAGAAGGCGATACCAACGTGCAAGCGGGTGACCGTGCCATGAGGGGAGGCAGGTGGAGTATCTAGCAGCTAGGCGTCTATTAAAGCGAGCAATAAGGGAAAGCAAACGAGATTGCTTTTTATACTCTTTTTTTAATTTAAAAAAAAAAGAAAAAAAAAAGAGTATATTGGGTTTGTGAAATGTCCGTCTGTCCGTCCGTCTGTATGAATGCAGTTTTTTTCCATAGTTTTGAAACTATAGCAACCAAACTTGGTGTACATGTTGGTATATACCATAGGCAGACAAAGTGTTAAGATCTCCCCCCCACCTCCACCCCTTCCCCAACAAACCGCAAAAACCTATATCTTCGACAGTTTTACAGCTAGAGTAACCAAATTTAGCACAAGGGCTACTTATCACATCCTTGATTGATCTGACTAAAAAAAATTAGGCCACGCCTACCTCCGCCCCCACAAATAAGCAAAGTCTGTATCTATCACAAGCCTTTGGCTAGAATCACAAAATTTTGCAGCTTGAATTCTGTTGCTCTATCAAATAGATTGGATCAAAATAATTTTGCCACGCCCACCCCTGCCCGTGCAATCGAGCAATGTTTGTTTCTCCCAAACCTGTAGAATAGGCCGAACCAAATTTAAATTGATGGCAAAACTTTAACGATTTGACCAAAAATACGATTGCCACGCCCATTTCTGACTCCGCAAAGAGGCGAAAAAAAGAGTATATCGCAGTCGGGTGCATCCGACTGCAACGTTCTTACTTGTTAAAACTGTGAAATTCGGCTGAGTATGATCCCTGGGGCAAGGCCTGCAGGACGGTGGTGAAACGTTTATATGCCGGCAAACAAGCAGCTACATCAAATGCTGGCGAGCTCAGGCTTATAGTGGAGACGCTATTCCCCAATTGCCCAAGTATTCTATTCGAGTCCGCTGCTCCAACGCAACAGACTGACCCAGATCCTGTGGAAGCAGCTACGACGAACGAACTTGTCGTGGCTGTAACGAGAGACAGCAGAGCATCGAACGGTGGCAAGGTCGATGGGACAGCTCTCAAAAAGGATGCTGGACGCACAGGCTAAGCACCAGCCTGGCAAACTGGTTCAACCGGAAGCACGGAGAAGTCAACTTCTATCTGACACAGGTTCTATCTGACCATGGTTGCTATCGGAGCTATCTAAAGCGATTTGGACACGACAACGCTGACGAGGGCCCCAGTTGTGGGCGTGACTCGACGGCGGACGCGGCTTGCAGTACAAAGGCAGACGCTAGAAGCAACCATGATGGGCCCCATCTATGTGGTAAATTTGGTGACTGGAATGCTCCAATCTGTATAAAATTGGGAAGCAACTTGTGCCTTTGCAGCGACGGTCATGACCGAACTGAGCGACACAAAACAAAAAAAAAGTAGCCCTTGTGTTAAATTTGGTTACTCTAGCTGTAAAACTGTCGAAGATATAGGTTTTTGCGGTTTGTTGGGGAAGGGGTGGTGGTGGTAGGGAGATTTTGACACTTTGCCTATGATATATACCAACATGTTTACCAAGTTTGGTTGCTCTAGCTTCAAAATTGTGAAAAAAAACCTGCGTTCATACGGACAGACGGTCATTTCACAAGCCCAATATATTATTTTTTCTTTTCTTTTTAAAAAAAATTAAATATAGAGTATAAAAAGTGTGAGACGCTTGTTGAACACAGCCCGCATAGTCCGCTTGGTGATACACACGGTTGGGCGCTATCCTGGTCGCTTCCAATAAGGAGAAGTGATCTATCGGAGTTCCTAGCGGAGGGGGGAAGGGCGCTCTCTCTTTTTCATCGGTGTTAGTGCTACAAAAACAAAACTTTGTTTGCAAACAGAAAGGCCTCTCACTGTGTGTTTTCGCAAATCACGTCAACACACAAAACAGCTAATCGACAGTGTGGATTAAGATCAAAAGCTAACAGCGGGTTAGCAGTTAACAGAGGTTTACAGAGTCAATCGAGTAAAGCCAGAAAGTGCTGCATTCGCTAAGGAGCTTTTTAAGTTGGGCTTAGCGCGCCAAATTTAAAATTATAAAAAAATTGTAATTGATAATAAATATAAAAAATACCAAAACAAGATTCACCGTTCAGGCTTTTGACTAGAAAAAAAGGGCCACGCCCACCTCCGCAATAAGAAAAGTCTGTATCTCCCCCACCTCTTTAGCTAGAATCACCAAATTTTGCAGGTTGAATTCTGTTGCCCTATTTAAAAGAGTGGATTAAAATTATTTAGCCACGCCTACCCCCGCCCTTGCAATCAAGCAATGTTTGTTATTCCCAAACCTGTAGAATAGGCCGAACCAAATTTAAATTGATGGCAAAACTTTAAAGATTTGACCAAAAATACGATTGCCACGCCCATTTCTGACTCCGCAAAGAGTCGAAAAAAAGAGTATATCGCAGTCGGGTGCATCCGACTGCAACGTTCTTACTTGTTAAAACTGTGAGATTCGGCTGAGTATGATCCCTGGGGCGAGGCCTGCAAGACGGTGGTGAAACGTTTATATGCCGGCAAACAAGCAGCTTCAACAAATGCTGGCGAGCTCAGGCTTATAGTGGAGACGCTATTCCCCAATTGCCCAAGTATTCTATTCGAGTCCGCTGCTCCAACGCAACAGACTGACCCAGATCCTGTGGAAGCAGTTACGACGAACGAACTTCTCGTGGCTGCAAGAAGCCTTAAGACCAGCAAGGCACCAGGACCTGATAGCATCCCCAAATGTGCATTAAAATTGGCACTTGCCCTGCATCCCAGCGCAATCGCAGATGTCCGTAATGATTGCCTCAGGGAGAGAACTTCCCCGTCAATCTGGAAAGTCCAGACGCTGGTACTTCTGCCAAAACCGGGAAAACTTCCAGACGACCCATCAACATACAGGCCAATATACCTCCTTGACGCCGAAAGCCTAGTCCTAGAGAAGCTAATCTGCACTAGGATGGAATCAGCCATCGATAGAGCGGGTGGATTGTCCATAAAATGCGTTCAACTCGGACAACATACTGAACGCTCTAACCGATCTCTGTGCTCCAAACTACTTCCTGGGAATAATTTAAGCTTTTTCCGAGGTAGAGTGCTCCAGTAGTCTTCGATGGAAGGACACACCAACTGTTCGCTGGGGTTACACAGGGCTCTGCCTTAGGACCGCTCCTGTGGAATATAATGTATGACAGAGTCCTGAGGCTGATACTACCGGCAGACAAACACATAATTGGCTTTGCTGACGATGTGGCAATAGTCGTCGTGGGTAAGCAGCTCAAAGCAACCGAGGAGGCATGCAACCAATGTATATCCCGTGTTCATCATTGTCTGGCAGCAGCGGGTCTGGAACTAGCAGTGCAAAAAACGGAGGCTGTCCTTGTCAGCAGCCGAAAATAGATAGAAACGGCACGAATAATCATCGGTGGCATATCAGTCGTATCCAAGAGAGCAATCAGGTAGCTATTGGTTCTGATTGACACGAAGCTGTCCTTCTGTGAACATTTATAGTGCATTCACAAAATTGCGGCTGAGTCAAACCGGTCGCTTGCGAGGATTATGCTGAACACGCGTGGGCAACGCCGGTGGCTATTTATGGGCGTTACTAGGGCCATCATACTGTACGCGGCGGCCGTCTGGTGCAGAGCAATGTCAGTGCGGTATCTGTGCAACGTATCGTCTCAGCGCTAATCGTATAAGCTGCACATTCAGGACAATTACGGATGAGGTTGCACTGGTCATCGCAGGGACGATTCCAATCAAGGAGTTGGTCCTCGAATTGCACTCTATACACTGGGCCGTAACAAGCGAAGGCGGTAACGAGAGACAGCAGAGCATCGAACGGTGGCAAGTTCGATGGGACAGCTCTCAAAAAGGATGCTGGACGCACAGGCTAAGCACCAGCCTGGCAAACTGGCTCAACCGGAAGCACGGAGAAGTCAACTTCTATCTGACACAGGTTCTATCTGGCCATGGTTGCTTTCGGAGCTATCTAAAGCGATTTGGACACGACAACGCTGACGAGGGCCCCAGTTGTGAGCGTGACTCGACGGCGGATGCGGTTTTGCAGTACAAAGGCAGACGCTAGAAGCAACCATGATGGGCCCCATCTATGTGGTAAATTTGGTGACTGGAATGCTCCAATCTGTATAAAATTGGGAAGCAACTTGTGCCTTTGCAGCGACGGTCATGACCGAGCTGAGCGACATAGAAGAGGCACTTAATAAATAGGGGGTGCTGAGGTGTCTGAGAAGCATCGCTTTGCAGCCGTACCGCTGACAACCACCATCACCAATTATTTATTTATTTCTATAAGCTATCGGATGCACCCGACTGCAATATTAACTTTTTTCCGCCTCTTTGCAGAGTCAGAAGTGGGCGTGGCAATTGTATTTTTGCTCAAATCTTTCAAGTTTTGCCATCAATTTAAGTTTGGTTGGGCCAGTTCTACAGGTTTCTGAGAAACAAACTTTGGTCGATTGCAAGGGCGGCGGTGAGCGTGGCAAAATTATTTTTATCCAATCTATTGAATAGGGCAACAGTATACAGCCTGCAAAATTTGGGGACTCTAGCTAAAGGGGTGTGGGAGATACAAACTTTGCTTATTTGTCGGGGCGGGGGTGGACGTGACCAAATTTTTTTAGTCAGAAAAAATCAAGGATGTGATACGTAGCCCTTGTGCTAAATTTGGTTACTCTAGCCATAAAACTTTCGAAGATATAGGTTTTTGCGGTTTGTGGGGGAAGGGGTGGTGGTGGGGGGGAGGTCTTGACACTTTGTCTGCCTATGATATATACCAACATGTTTACCAAGTTTGTTTGCTCTAGCTTCATAACTGTGAAAAGAAACCTGCGTTCATACGGACAGACGGTCATTTCACAAGCCCAATATATTATTTTTTCTTTTCTTTTTAAAAAAAATTAAATATAGAGTATAAAAAGTGTGAGACGCTTGTTGAACACAGCCCGCATAGTCCGCTTGGTGATATAAACGGTCGGGCGCTATCCCGGTCGCTTCCAATAATGAGAAGTGATCCATCGGCGTTCCTAGCGGAGGGGGGAGGGGGTGGCACCGTGCTTGGCGCTCTCTCTTTTTCATCGGTGTTAGTGCCACAAAAACAAAACTTTGTTTGCAAACAGAAAGTCCTCTCACTGTGTGTTTTCGCAAATCACGTCAACACACAAAACAGCTGATCGACAGTGTGGATTAAGTTGGGCTTAGCGCGCCAAATTTAAAATTATAAAAAAATTGAAGTTGATAATAAATATATAAAATACCAAAACAAGATCATCGTTCAGGCTTTTGAGGAGAAAAAAGAGGGCAAAGGTCGCGGAACTGACCGTCAACCAACTCTCCCGCTGCGGCGGTGTACAACAAAACAGGGCTCTGGTAACCGAGCTTGGAGCGGTATAGCTCCCAGCGGAAAAAAGCCGTAGGGAA
Source organism: Hirtodrosophila cameraria (assembly GCA_949708635.1). Lineage (NCBI taxonomy): Eukaryota > Metazoa > Arthropoda > Insecta > Diptera > Drosophilidae > Hirtodrosophila > Hirtodrosophila cameraria. Next base: position 41,838,781 of record OX453090.1, read on the forward strand.
CCCATTGGCCATCGAGGGACTCCAATGAAATGGCAGAAGCACTCGAAATGGTGCAAAACCCATTCGCGGGGCAATAGATCGCCGCCGCAGTCTTCGGGGTCAATTTTGCAAACCGAACAAACGAGCGAGTCATCACAGGAGTGAAACCAACCAATTTAAGGATTAAATGGGAGCGAAAATCAGTGGACTGTCGATCCTGTTCCAGGCAAAAAGGCATATCACCCAGCTTATGCGGGAGGATATGGTCAAGTTGACAAGCCTACAGGCTACAGCTGCTAAGCTATGCAGCCAAATGGAGGCAGATTCTGCAAGCAGGAAACAATCGATGCAGGTTGAAAAGGTGAAGATGACTGCGGCCATAGCCACATATACATCACCTAAAGGAAATTCCCGCGCGCCAGCTCGACAGCAGTCGATCTTGGAAACGAGCAGTCCGCAAGGACATTCACTCCTAAGAGATGAAGGGATCCAAAAGGAGGCCAGAGAAATACGCCGCCAAAAGAAATAAGCCAGGAGGCAAAGAAACTGGAGAGAGCTGAACGAGCGTATCGAAACCAGGCCCTAAATGACAGGAGCAGGTTGAGCGGGTACACACGCAGAGATGAACAAAGGTGACTGGCCACTAAAAAGTGCAAAGGCGGACCAGGTCGGATGCCATTATGGTAATTGGGGTGGGCGAGTGCGCCTACTCCGACATACTAAAGAAGGTAAAGGGTGACCCAAGCTTAAAGCACCTGAGCACTGATGTCCAGGTAATCCGGAAAACGGCCAAAGGTGACCTATTGCTGCGTCTAGTTAAAGCGCCTGTCCATGGCGCGGAGGAGATGCAGGTTGAAATGGGAAAGGCGTTGGGCGCAAAGGCGGTTGTCAAAACTGTCTCTGATCTGGCCACTATCGAGATTCGAGACATAGATGAGATCACAACAAAAAGAGAGATACTAGTGGCGGCTAACAACAACATTGGTGACCAAACGCTGAAGGAGGATGCCATTAAATCGATGCGATTCTGCTACTGTCTGCTGCCAAGGCCAGACAGCTGGTGGACTTAGGAATAATCCGCATGGGCTGGGTTAATTGCCATATACACAGTAGAATCCAACCAAAACGCTACTACAAGTGCCAGGAGTATGGCCAAATATCGACGAACTGCAAAAGCAAAGAGGATGGCAGAAGTATTTGCTTTAGATGAAGGGAGGATGGTTATATAGCTAGAGATTGTAAGAAGACCTCAAAATTTATGCTGTGCGTTTGAAAGATCGCCACAAACACGGATCACGCCACAGGCAGCGATAAGTGCCCGGCCTATCAAGAAGCTCTACGAAAATTAAAATGCTAAGAATGCTGCAAGTTTATCTTAACCACTGCAGAGCGGCGCAGGATCTGCTAGCCCAAACAGTGCGGGAGGCGAAAATAGATGTGGCCATACTGAGTGAGGAAGGTATTTGGCTATACAGCTGCTATATGCCCCCAAGTTGCTCCCTCTAGGAGTTCAGCATGGCAATTGATCGACTGACATACGTTGTGAGGACGCACTCTCCGGCGTTTGTTGGGGGCGACTTTAACACATGGGCAACAGTGTAAGGGTCGCCTACGACAAATGCAAGGGGTTGGGTCCTGCTGAAAGCATTCGCTTCCGTGGACATTGTACTGATGAACAGCGGCTCAAGTCACACGTTCAGTAGAGGTGGTGTCGGCTCCATAATCGGCTTAACGTTCGTCGCTGGCACACTGCAGAGCAACAACGATGGACCAGGAAGCCTTCAAAGAAATGTTGAGTAACTTCTCAGTAAGAGGCGATGGCGAAAGCTTGGCACGCCAAGCATCGAGCCAAATAAAACAAGCATGTAACGCTAGTATAGCACGTAGCACGACGTACAACCGGCACGACCCCGTGTATTGGTGGAGTGCAGAGACCGCTGAGGCACGCTTGAGGTTCATTGCAGCAAGACGTGCATATATAGGCTCAAGAGGAGAGCGCTAAAGACGCTCATAAAAGTGTGCAAAAGACAGTGCTTCTTAGCCCTTTATGATGCAGTTCGCGACCTGTGGGGCAAAGCCTTCAGGCGTCACGCAGCATAGCCACCGAGCAAGCGCCCGGACCCGACGGAATCCCGAACAAGGCTTAAAAACTGGTCATAAGCCTCCAAACAGGAGCTTTTGCCGACATCTACACGGAGTGCCTCAACGAAGGAAAGTTTCCAGCTATCTGGAAAAGTCAGACTCTCGTCCTCATTCCTAAGCCAGGAAAAAAGTAGAGGACCATCTGCTTGCTGGACACGATTGGAAAGATCTTTGAAAAATTGATCTGCGCAATGCTTAGCATAGCCTTGCAGGAAGCTGGGGGCCTGCCAAACTCGCAGTACGGCTTTAGGATGGTGCGGTCAACGATCGTCGCAGTGTCCCTAGTGGTAAGGCAGACGAAGCCATTTCTGAGACTAGGTGGACAGGCGGGACGAAGCAATACTGTTTGGTAATAACGCTAGACGTAACCAAGTAAGAATGCTCTAGTCGCGTGTGCCTCACTAGGAGACTCCCTGCTCCCAACTTGCATTTCAAGCAGTTCAGCTCCAACACAAGCAAGCCGAGCACTTAACTTGTGCAGTGCTTGTCAAACTGTTGTTGCTGCCTCCTGAGATGGGGGTAATAGATTCGTCCATAACTTTGGTGTTATTTATCCGATCGTAATGAAATTTACTCAACTGATTAACATTGATAAAAGAAATATGTGTACCAAAAATCAAAGCTTTACCTCTAAAATTGTGGCTGTGAGAGTTTTTTTTGCGGGGGTGCGGGATGGTGTATTCAAAATTTGAAATAAACTTGATCTGCGTATGGTATACAGGAACCAGCATGCCAAGGTTGGTGTCTCTAGCTCTTATAGTTTCCGAGATCTGTGTGTTCATACGGACAGACGGACAGACGGACATGGCTAGTTCGTCTTGGCTGTTGATCCTGATCAAGAATATATATATACTTTATATAGTCGGAAATGCCTCCTTCTGCCTGTTACACACTTATTATATAATTTATAAATCCCTTTTTCCCATTTTTATTGGGAACAGGAAGTTAAAACGCGTTTAACACAGCATCGTGGGAAGGAATCCTAGTAGCGCTGAGGAATTTTAACATTCCAGGCTATTTGCTGTGGGTAACAGCAGACTACCTGAGAGAAAGTTGGCTGCGAAAGGGGACACAGACGAGGGCATGCAGTCGAACAAAACCACAGGCTTCGGTGCTCGGCCCAACTCCTTGGAATGCCATGTATGATGGTATTCTTCGCCTTAATTACCCAACCAATGTGCAAGTAGTAGGCTTTGCAGGTGATGTGGCTCTCGTAGTGGTGGGCAAGCAACTACATGACGTGGAGAGGCTTGGAACAGAGGCCACGGAGCTAACACGGGGTTGGCAATCAAGAGCAAGACTCCAGCTCGCAGAACGAAAAACGGAGGCTGTCCTCATAAGACAGTTGAGCAGGCACTACTCAGGCTGGGGAGCACAACGATCGTATCAAAAAGAGCTATCAAATACTTCGGCGTGAAGATAGACACACGGCTAAGCGTAAGCACTTAAGCTATATAGCCAATAAAGCGAAAAGCACCAATATGGGAGAAGGCAACTAAAACGAGGAGCTATATGAGATCCATAAACGCAACATACAGGATCGGAGCCTAATGAGTCAGTAGCGCTTTCCGCACTTAGCAGCTGCCAGGGCAGGGGCGTATTCCAACAAAATACAGAGGTGGCAAACGCGGTGGTAAACCGCAGCAAACGGAAGATGGAATTTCCGACTAGTTCCCAGCATACGACATTGGATCGAAAGCAAACACGGAGAACTTACATTCCACCTGACACAGCTGCTCAGCGGTCACGGGTGCTTTAAGGAGTACTTAGCAATGCAGCGCTGTGGAAGTTGCGGAGCACATACTAACGTCGTGCCAGAGATTCCAAGAGGAAAGGGCATCAGTGGAAGCAGTCTTTGGTGAACTCAAACTGGCAAACACCATAGTTCAGCAGATGCTCGAGAGTATCGAAAAATGGACAGCAGTGTATACCTTTGCCAAGACGGTGACCGAGAAGCTGAGGATCCTCGAACGAGAGCGGTGACGACGTGAGGCAAACGTTTAAGCGAGGACGGCCTTCCGATGCCGAGCTTAGCGGTTAGTGCCGCAAGGCAGTCATATGTTATTAGATTAGATTAATTTAATTGTTAATAAAAGATATAAGCAAAATAAAAAAAAACATACACACACATACACACACACACACGCAAACAGACACACACACGATGGAGAGTGAGAGTGAGAAAAAAAAATGGAAAAACGGAAAAATGCTCAATGCTTTGAAACAGTTCTTTCCATGAATTCGTTGAAGACGGACGTGTCGCGCTTTGTAAAGTTAAATAAATAAAACGCAAATTGCATTCAGTTTGCTTGCACGCAAATCTATTTTTAGACACTGCCTAACGGTGTCCGTAACACGAGTTAAGACCAAAATTGTAAACGGAGTAAGCTGTTGTCAAGCGGGCAAACTACTGCCCTCGCTCTGCGCGCAACCGCAAACGAGGGGCAATAATATCTCAGTTTCTTGTCAGAAACAAATTTGAAATTTACAAATTTTGTAAATTGCCCAAAAATGGATGGATAGTAATAAGCTGTCTGGGAGATGAAGGAAATAGCTGGTGCACCTGCAAAGCTGCGTGCCAGCTTGGCCAATGAGCTAAATAAGGCAATTGGAATTACAACCTATAATAATAGTAGCCTGATCGCAACAACTACAAGTACCATAACTACGAGCACGATAACTTTTTCAAGTGGAAGTAGTGCATCGAACTACTCAATAGCAAATACTATAACTGGCAGCATATGCTCTCTATCAAACACCTCGAGCGCTGAAGTCGCTAAATCAAGCTTTGGCAAAATATTACTGCACAAATAATTGTACGTTTCAGATGCCGATGGTCTCTCTTCATAAAAAACAGAAAAGAGCTGATAAAGTCTCGAAAACAATTCAAAAAATTTCATACTCAGTTATTCAAAAAAATCAACCAACCAAAGACCGTCAAAATAATGCAACTGCTACCACCTCTTCGGTAGCTCTGCAAAATAATCGCTCCGCTGCGCTATCTGAAGAAACTGATTCTGTAATGGAATTGGACGAAGAAGATCACCATGATCAACAAATAGAAGCCAGCAGGCAAAGTGAAGTATCTGCGTGCCGCAAGTTAATAAAATGGGTGAACTTGAAGAAGCACTTAATTCAGTTATTCCAGCTATTCGCTCATCCAGGTTTGGAGTCTCGTGTATATATGCAAAAAACTCTAAAGCTTTTCAAGCAGTTGTTGATATGCTTACAAAACGAAATTGTGAATTTTGGCACCATCAGTTGAGAGAGGATATACCATTCAGGTTAGTCATACGAGATATTCATCCGAATGTACCAAAACAATTGAATGAGCGCACGTTCACTGATAAGGGCATAAACATCTATTGCCCCAGAAAGCCAGACTGGTGCAATATTGAAATCAATAAAGGGGGAAATCAAGAAATAAATGATACCATAACAAAACAGAGCATGTATTACGTAAACCTAAAGAAGACACCAAATATAACAGAGGCACGTAAGATTACTCACATTGGAAGGCACAGAGTAACAGTGATGAAGGCAAAGCACAGTAAAGACTTGGTGCAATGCTTCAGATGCCAAGATTTCGGACATACTCGAAACTACTGTCTTAAAAAGCCTGTTTGTGGCAAATGCATCCGACTGCGATATACTCTTTTTAAGCCTCTTTGCGGAGTCAGAAGTGGGCGTGGCAATTGTATTTTGCTCAAGTCTTTCAAGTTTACCCATCAATTTAAGTTTGGGTGGGCCCGTTGAACAGGTTTGGGAGAAACAAACATTGCTCGATTGCAAGGGCGGGGGTGGGCGTGGCAACATTATTTTTATCCAATCTATTTAAAAGGACAATAGAATTCAATCTGCAAAATTGGGTGATTCTAGCTTAAGGGGTAGGGGAGATACAGACTTTGCTCATTTTTGGGGGTGGGGGTGGGCGTGGAAAATTTTTTTAGTCAGATCAATCAAGGATGTGATAAGTAACCTATGTGCTAAATTTGGTTACTCTAGCTATAAAACTGTGGAAGATATAGGTTTTTGCAGTTTGTGGTGGAAGGGGTGGGGGTGGGGGGTAGATCTTGACACTTTGTCTGCCTATGGTATATACCAACATGTATACCAAGTTTGGTTGCTCTAGCTTCAAAACTGTGGAAAAAACCTGCGTTCATACAGACGGACAGATATTTCACAAACCCAATATACTCTTTTTTCTTTTTACTCCCTGTTCCCATTAAAAATGGGAAAAAGGGAGTTATAAAGTACTGCAAATGTGTGTAACAGGCAGAAGGAGACATTTCCGACTTTATAAACTATATATATTCTTGATCAGGATCAACAGCCAAGACGAACTAGCCATGTCCGTCTGTCTGTCCGTCTGTCTGCCCGTCTGTCTGTCTGTCCGTCTGTCCGTATGAACACACAGGTCTCGGAAACTATAAGAGCTAGAGACACCAAACTTGGCATGCAGGTTCCTGTATACCATACGCAGATCAAGTTTATTTCAAATTTCGGATGCACCCCCCCGCACCCACGCAAATCGCAAAAAACCCCCACAGCCACAATTTAAAAGATAGAGCTTTGATTTTTGGTACACATATATGTTGCATCAATGTTGATCTGCTGTGAGAATGATCGGATAAATCAACATGATCGGATAAATAGCACCAAAGTTACGGAAGAATCTATTACCCCCGTCTCAGCTGGAAGAAACAACAGTTTGACAGGCACTTTACGAGTTAAGTGCACTGCTTGCTTGAGTTGCCGCTGAACTGCTTGAAATGCAAAGTGGGAGCAGGAAGTCTCGTAGTCGGGCACACTCGACTAGAGCATTCTTACTTGTTTTTCATAAAAATTAAAAAATAGTATAAAAATCCTCCAGCTAAAACACAATTCATTTCAAATGCTACTGTTAGCAGTGGCCTCTCATATGCAGACATGATAAGGCCACTTGAAGAGAAACGTTCTAACGTTAACACAATGCAAGATAGCTCCCTTTTGTTCGATGCTGCTGAGAATCAACATTTCAGTAGCACATTTAAAATATTGGAAAAAGTATTAACGACTTAAATAATAGAATGGACCAAATGTTTAAGCTCATACAGGATACGATGGAGGCAAACAAAGATTTTCGTGATCTGGTGCAGAAATTTATATCAAAATGATTAACATACAATTAAAAATAGGATTATGGCATGCACGAGGGCTAGTCAAAAATATTGAAGAGCTTGGAGTTTTCCTTAGTGCTAACTCAATTGACGTAATGTTGATAACAGAGTCCCATATGCGGCCTGGCTTGAGTGCATACTTACCAGGATACGACCAATATTACGCTAATCATCCCAGTGGAACTTCGAAAAGTGGTTCTGCTATTTTTATAAAATGTTCAATTGCTCATACTCAGAATGAACCCACGTCAAGACTGAATATACAAGTTGCCAGCGTGAGTGTGCCAACCAATGGTGGATGCATCAAAATGTCCTCCATATATTTACCGCCCAACCAACCTAGGAGCAAAGCTGACTTTGAGCAATTATTTCTGGATTTGTGCGACAGATTCATCGCAAGTGGTGATTTCAACGCAAAGCATCCATGGTGGGGCAACATAAGATCGTGCTCTCGAGGAAAGCGATTGCAAGAGGCCATCACCAGTAGCACATGCGATATTCTTGCCACTGGCGAGCCAACGTTTTTCTCATACAACACTCGTCATACACCTTCTGCTCTGGACTTTTTCATTGTTAATGGGATTGCTTCAAACAAGCTTTCAGTTGTAATTGAGCTCTCCTCAGATCACCTCCCAATTGTAGCGACACTGCATCATGCACCGCAACTTAAAGCCAAGATGCAACATATTCTCCCACGGGGCTCTTGTGTTGACGTTTTTAAAGCTGAACTGGATAGAAGAGTCAACCCCAATATGGAAATTAGTAGCCCAGATGACATAGAAGATGCAATCTCAATATTTATGAGAAACTTACTACTGGCTGCATCCTAAGCAACTCCGGTAAGTCAATGCTTACCAAGCCAACAACGACAAGCTGAACTTCCTCCAAGCGCCGTTGCGCTCTTACGCCTAAAAGAAGAGTCAGAAAAGAATATGCAAGAACGGGTGATATTCGTATCCATCAAATCTATATAAGACTATCAAATCGAGTGCAAAAGGTTCTAGCAAAAGTCAAGCAAAGAAAAATTGATGACATTTTAGAGAGCGCTGGTTTGGATGCATCTTTCAACTACACTCTCTGGAAGCTTACAAAACGCTTTTAAAATTTTGTCATCCCGAAAACCACAATTAAAGATTCAGCAGGCGGTTTCTGTTACTCCAATCAGGAAAAAGCTGACATCTTTGTAGATATCTTAGAGGAAAGATTTGGAAGGTATAACCTTATATCTGCAGATACGCGTTTGGACAGACAGACAGGGTCATGGCACGCAAGAGCAACTACATCGTGTAGTCAACTTCGCCCTAGATTCAATGGAGCAAAAAATGTACTCAGTAGATGTCTTCATGGACATTAAACAAGCTTTTGACAGGGTGTGGAATGATGGCCTTCTGTTTAAACTGAAGAACATATTGACGCCGCAACTTTTCCAACTTGTTTGTAGCTTTTTCAAGGACAGAAGCTTCAAAGTTGTTGTCGACGGAGTAAATTTCTTGAAGCGCCCAATCCGCGCAGGTGTCCCACAAGGCATCGTTCTTGGTCCTACGCTATACACTTTATATAGAGCCGAAATGCCTAGCTCAAGGATAATAACTGGACTGCTCGAGGACGATGTGCTAATAGCAACATACGCGGACGTCACTGCAGTGCTAAAGAGAAGTCCAAGCATTCACCTAGCTACGGAAGCCTTTCAGCAATACGGACTGGGCTCTGAAATGGAACATAGGCATCAACAGCAGCAAGTGCGCAAATGTTACGTTTACCACCAGGACATTATCTTGCAGAGGTATTACGATGTTGGGTTCCACACTTGAGCACAAGAGCTCACAGAAATACTTAGGTGTCGTACTGGATAGGACGCGAACTTCAAAATCCATACAACCATGGTTCACAAGTCGGTGGCAAAAGCCGGAAAGATGGCGTGGCTACTTGCATCCCGAAATAACCTGTCACTGTATAGCAAAGTTTCCATCTGCCATTCCATACTAAGTGCCATATGGAAATATGCACTGCAAATCTATGGCATTGCGGCAAAAACTAATTTAAATAAAATTCGAACAGCGCAATCAAAAATACTAAGGCGAATATGCAACGCACCATGGTACATTCGAAATAGGGACATCGAAAGGGATCTAAGGGTTCCTAAAGTGGGTGATGTCATGCAACTACATGCATCCAAATATCTTCAACGGTCACCCTTACGCATTAGCCAGACGTCTAACCAAAAGCCAAGAAATAAAAGACTCAAAAGGTGCCATCCACTGGTTAAGTTGCCGCTTAAGGTAGCAGAAAACTTGTTGAAATAATATATACAAATTTTTTACAAAAAAAAAAAACAAATGCTTTGAAACCATTACGAGCTTTTATGCTGCGCGCAAAAGCAGGAAACACTATCGGCGTGTGTAACACACATCCAAGAAGTCGGTGCATCTTTTGGGCGGTTTTTGTTGGCAGTTATTTTCAAAAGGCGAACAGCTGAATATTAGCTACTGCAAGCTCTACGGCAAATGGTACATAAGGTCAAGGACCCGACCAAGCCAACCCCAGCCGCTGTGCGGTGTACCAAAAAAAAGGGGTTCTGGTGACCGAGTTGGAGCGGTTAAGCTAATTGGAAAGGTCAATTGGAAACTTTTGGCCACCGTTGGACCCCTAGAAGCAGCAGTAGCTTATACCTAGCGCGGTTTATAATCACGTAGCGAGTCACTGCTGGTGTCAGGAGGTGACGAAAGTGGCATCAAGGCCGAGCCCAGTAAAGCCTTGATTACGACATACTGGACGCCCCCTTCGGAAAATAGATGTTTGCCTGACAGCGCGCAGTATTCCTGTACTTCAGTAGGCCGGGTGATACCGAACTGAAATGGCTGCAGGGCTAATGCTGCCGCTGCCCCCGTCCCGTTAAAGCCTTGGCAGGTCTCCAAGTACGCTTAACGGTTGTCGCCATTTAGTTGTCGGTACAGGCTCGGATGCCAGATTCCCGGCCAGCGCCGATCCGGCTCTAAACACAATTACCCACGAAGTATTTTGTCAACCCTTGCATGGCCGTTACAACAACCAATGACAACGGCTTCAAGCCGGGACCCAATTATATGATGAGTTTAAACAAAAACATAACCCCCCCTCCCGCACCAGGGCAGTAAGATGGCGAGATCACCACCACAAACGACGGCGAATACGAGTACGACGAAAATCTGCATTGAAACCAGCAAGGTGGCTACAAAAACTCCAGAAAGCAGCACGGCGTCGGTATCTGGCAGAAGCGCGCTCTGTAAGCTGGGTAAATAGATCCCTACGCTCGTAGAAATGCTGGCAGATGGCAAAAGAAGGAGCATTCACAAAGCTATGAGGGACTCGATCGAGAGCACCAAGACGTTGTTCGAGCTGTCGGCTATACAGCGCCACGACGAAAAGGCGAAGGAGAGCTAGGCATTCATACGCCAAACACTTAGAGACGACATAGGGACCCTAAGGGCAATAAAGGCGTACAGAGAGTCAGTTAGTGGCATCAGACGTACAGCAGCAGGAGAAATTCTTCTACAGATGGGCAAGCCTGGGGACGAGTCAACCTCAAAGCTCCTAAAAGCGGTGCATGATAGGCTTGGCAAACTCGCAGATGTCAAGTCGATAGCTGACAAGATAACCTTGGAGATTCGCGAGATATCCGAGTTTACTACAAGTGAAGAGGTGTAAAATGCTGTATTCGCAGCAATTGATGGAGACATTCCGGCGGACTCAATTCCCAAACTGCATAAGGCATATCGTGGCACTCAGGCGGCGAGCTTAGTCCTGCCCAAGGAGATGGCTGATAAGCTAATTAAGATGGGCGAAATAAGAATCGGAAGGTCGTTTTGCAATCCGCCTGTCCAAATGACCGAGCGAAGTGCGTCTCCAGGCTATGTCAGAGTAAAGTGGGGAGGGATATAATGGTACAGCTGCTACATAACCCCACGCATACAGCCCGATGTTTTCGCAGCAATAATGGACGGCATAGCGGACGATGCGCACAGCTCCACTCCAGTAGTAATTTCAGGAGACTTCAACGCATGGTCGGTAGACTGGGGAAGCGCTAGGACGAATGCACGCGGAAGCACTGTCATGCGTAAATATATCCTTGGTGAATACTGGCAGCAGACACACCTACTCTAAGGGAGGCAAAGGATCTGTCATAGCCCACGGCTAGCACGGCACATGACGTGGGAGGTCTTGGACATATACACGCACAGCGACCACCTAGCCATTCTTGGACATATGGAAGCCCAACCAAGAATGCTCGCCGTACAGCAATCTCACACTGGCTGGAAAGCGGATACGTTAAATGAGGATGCCCTATTGACCATGCTGGATCTCACTCCGATCAGCGGAGAAGTTGAGCAGTGCGCCAACAGCCTACATACAGCGATGGAAAGAGCATGCAGAGGTGCGATGCTGTGGAAAACGATAGGTGGTCACAAGCCGGTACACTGGTGGAACCAAGACATCGTGGAGGCGCGACAAAACTGCTTTGCAGTAAGGCGGCAGTATCAGCGTGTCATGAAGCATGCCAGTCGTAGGCCTTCGGATCTACAGGCCATGCAGCATGCGAAAACTCTGCAAGAGGATTTCCGGGCCAAGCGTAAGATACTGACTAAAAATATCAAACGGAGCAAAACGTTCTGCTGGAAAAAGCTATGTGAGGAAGCGGACGGACAGCCTTTTGTCCTGGCATATAAGCTAGTGATGGGAAAACCAGCAAGGAGCCCCATGCCCACATGCCCTGAACAACTCGGAATAATTGTTAACACTGTTCCCAACCCAAGCAGACAGCCAGCAATGTACGCTGTCCGCAGATTCATTGCTTCCGCATCTTACGGATGCTGCGGAGGTACTTGGAGCCATAGCCCGCGTAAAAACCGACAAGGCGCCTGGACCAGACGGTATCCCAACCAAAGTGGTAAAAGCTATAGTGGAAGCGCACCCGAAAATCATTCCAGAGGTTTTCAACCAATGCATGCGGCAACGAATCTTCCCAACTAGAAGGAAACTGCAGAGGCTCGTCCTTCTACCGAAAAGTGGGAAACGGCCAGAAGACCCCTCGGCTTACAGACCACTATGCATGCTTAATGTGGTTGGCAAGCTGTTCGAGCGCATCTTATGCAACTGCCTGAAAACCGAGCTCAATGAGGCCGCAGGGGGCTTTTCGACCTGCAATTCGGCTTTCGCAAGCAACGCAGCACTGTCGGAGCCATTAATATGGTGGCGAGATGGCGTGGTGGCACTAAAGAATACTGCCTGGTTACGACACTGGACGTAAAAAATGCGTTTAACTCCGCTAGATGGCCAAAGATAATTCAAGCTCTGATCCGAATTGGCATTTCGGAATACCTGGTCAAACTGGTGTCTAGCTACTTCGAGAATCGTGTCCTCGTATACGACACCGCGTCGGGGCGAAGAACGTACGCAATCACGGGAGGCGTACCGCAGGGTTCGGTACTGGGACTTGTGCTATGAAACATCATATATGACAGAATTCTTCGGATTACAATACGATACGAACGGATTAGCATTAGCAGCACATAAAACTGAGGCGGTACTCATCAGCAGCCGGAAGCGAGTTGAGACTGCCCGCATAATAGTTAGACAAAACACAATTACTTCGAAACACGCTATAAAGTACCTAGGAGTGATAATAGATCACATGCTTAGCTTCAAGGAGCACCTGAGGTATGTGGGAGACAAGGCGAGCAAGGCAGCGAATGCATTATCTCGGATAATGGCTAACACCCGAGGGCCATGCCAACAAACCCGATGGATTATCAGTAGCGTAGTACGTTCGATCATCCTATACGCAGCACCGGTATGGTCACCAGCGATGAGACTACCGTCTTACAGCCGAGAATGCAGGTCCGCATACAGACGCTGTGCACTCCGAGTGCTATGAGCTTTCCGAACTGTGTCGGAGGAGGCAGCGCAGGTTCTTGCTGGAATGGCTCCGCTGGACTTGCTAGCAAAGGAGACCAGAAGTCAGGGACCCGAGAATTTGAGACGACAGGCATCCCAGGAGAAGTGGCAGGGAAGGTGGAGAGCTACTACCAACAGCAGCTGAACAAGAATGTTGATCCCGGATTTACGGCCGTGGTTGAGTAGAAAGTACGGACAAACCGACTTTTATATTACTGAGTTACTGACGGGTGCTTCAAATCCTATTTATATAGGTTTAAGCACGAGACGGATCCGTTTTGCACGCACTGTGCGCGGTCCATTGAAGACGCTGAACTCGTCTTTTTTGTCTGACCAAGATTCTCTGCTGAACGGGAAGAGCTAAGTCTAAGTATTGGGAGACCATTTATAGTCAATGACTTATTAGACATCCTACTTAGCTCGCAAAACAATTGGCTTGCAGTAAGAAACATGTGTGCAGAGATCATTAAATCCTTGCGTCGCTCTGAAAGACAGCGCAATTCAAATTCAAGCTCTAGACGAGATACTAGATGAGGCTTTTCAGGCCATCTCCCCCTTTGCGATGTGCTATTTAGTAGATTGTGCCGCGAGAGGGAAATGGAGAGTAGTGGTTAGGATTAGTGGGTGAAAGTCCCACACTTTTCGGCTTTTAATTCTTCCCCCCCTATAACAGATAAAAAAAAAAAAAAAACACACACACACACACCCACACATGAGTGGTTTGCTGCGCGGTCGCGTTTACGGTGTGCTCCGGTTTGGGGCCGTTTCCTGGCGACTGCCTGCAATTTGGATGGCTTGTGCCGGTGGTTGGCCTTACTTACCTGGGGCTGACACAGGAATCCTGCTGACTGGAGTTGTGCCTGCGACGGGCGGACAGGTTGGTGTTCGGGCTGGAATGGGTGCTTCTTCAACGATTATCACAGGCTGCCAATAGACGGCGCTATACCTCCAATAGATTGCACCACTCTATCATTAAGCGATCTGCATAGAGATGCAAAATGTATTGCCCACTTCTAGGTAACGGGGTGCTACCTCGATTGTTGCATACTTTTGCAATACTGCGGGCTGAAACCGTTTCTGAGCCAACGGGTGCGGATTTGGCAAAGCCAACCACACCGCCACGGCGGTGTACCAAAATACGGGGGTCTCGCTACCGAATCGGGCCGGTTAAAGCTCCAACTGATAAACGTCAAAAGGAAACTTTTGAGCAGCGCTGGATGCCCAAATGGAAAAAGCTTAAAAGAGGTACTCCACTTTTGCTCCTCCAATAAAATCCCTCAAGCGTCTGTCTTTTATTAAGCGGCTTTAAGGTCTGCGTCTGTGCCGTAGCGGACGGCAGTTTACGTATCCTGGCAGAAGGTAAAAACTACATTACAGCCTGGCAGAAGTTTTAACCTTCTGCAAACGAAAACAAAGTGGATAGTTTCAACAAAACTACTCCAGGTGGCTCCCACTTAAATGGAAATCCACCCGTGAACTCGTTCACGGTCGAGGCAAGGATTCTGGAATCCTCAACTACCGCTAAATTTCAAACTGGTACGACAGTGGCCAACTTGACTGTCGCATCTTTTAATGCTACAAGCACAGCTGCAACCGCAGCAGCAGCGTCAGCAACGAGCGCTTTTGCGCGGAGCTCTATGGTACATCGTTCAACACCACCAGTCCAGCGTGTCATGGATCCTGCGGCTGCAGAGCATGCCGCATTGAGAGCTAGGAGAAACCAAATGTTGGCAGCAAACTTGCACCGAAACCCCAAAAAGGTTGAGGGACCCTGAAAGCCCAACGGATATGCCACGTAACACCCCTCCCAAAAAATCAAGGGCTCTGACCGGCAACGGTGAACTTTTGCAGGAGTTGGGCTCCTTATTGGACCAATTTCTCTTCGATTTGTCGAGAAAAGTCCTTTCGTTCGCCATATTGACTGTCTCATCAGAGTATGATTAAGCGAATGAAGGGAATCCATTCTGAGCTACTGACGCAAATGGCGGACCTTTGCAAGCTTGCCGAGTCTGCCCAAAGAAATCCTGAATCAGAAGTATGCGCAAAATGTCAGCAAACGGAGGCAGCGCCGAAGCCAAGTGCAACTTGGGCCAGCAAATTGCAGCTAACGACCCCAGTGTCTGAAACAAAAGGGGCAAAACGAGTGCAGGCTACAAACACTCCAAAGGTGACGAAAGATCCCTATCACGTGAGCTAAAGAAGGGCCCCCTAGTTGAGCCAGTTTCGAAGCGCGGCACCAATCCCGGCTCGGTTAATCATGGCACGTCATCTGCCAAGCAAACAACCTTGCCTGTGACCAAAGCTAACCAACGAATGCCCGATCCAAAGGATGTAAATAAGCAGCATATTGGCGGCGGCCAATCATGGAGGAAAGTGGAAGGGCGAAACAACCCAAAATCGAAAAGTAAGCTTAAGAGCAGCTTGAAATCGAGATCACCGCATCCGATATTAAGAGTCTTCGCCCAGCTTATCCTGACACACAGAGAGCCGTGATCAGTCTGCACCTTGGGACTGCCAAAAAAGATTTAGAGACCGGCAAAATCAAGATTGATTGGTCGTTGTGCCCGAATCGTGCGGTCAATCTACCAACAGGATGCTTCAAATGCCTGGAGCTGGGTCATATTGCAGCAAAATGCAATAATCCGGTAGATAAGAGCGACTTATGCATTAGGTGTGGCAAACCTGGTCATAAGGCACGGGACTGCAAGCAGGATGCTTCCTGTTTTTTCTGTGCCGAGCAACGAAAAGGCAACGTGAGACACGCTGCACGCAGCCTTAGGTGTCCCATGGCTAACATTAGCCGTCAAGATTAAGTTTATGCAGATAAATCTTAATCATTGCGAGGCAGTGCAGGATCTGTTGACACAGTGTGTGCGGGACCTGGAAATCGAGGTGGCATTAATCAGCAAACCATATAGAGTGGCATCCAACAGCAAATGGACAACGGACAGTACAGGAAAAGCGGCGATTTGGTGCTGTGGCAGATCACCAGTGCAGCAGTCGGAAATTCATGCGTCAAAACACTTCGTACGAACATTTAGTTTTGTTTAGCTTTTTTATAATGCTGTTATATGCCACCTAGTCTCAGCGTAAACGAGCTTAGTGGTTCATTGGACGAGCTGGCTATCGATATCCCATCACAGCGCGTGCATTGTGGCCGGAGATTTCAACGCATGGGCCATCGAGTGGGGCAGTGTCTCCACAAATGCTATAGGGCAGACTCTTCTAGAGGCTTTCGCCAACACCGGTATCGAGCTGCTGAGCACCGGCGAAGGGAACACGTTTGAAACGGGCAATCTTGGATCTGCAATTGACCTCACATTCTCTAGCGAAACTCTGGTCGCATCTGCTACATGGAGCATAAGCAGCATCTATACGGCAAGCGACTATAAGGCCATTGTCTTCTCAACTGGCGTGGCTTGTTGACAACAAGACGCCCATTCAATACGGATTCCATGTGTGAAACAACACTTTCGGCATCACTGATAGTGCCCCGCGCTCAAGAGATGCAGAATACTCCGCCAACGGGACTACAGCCTGGCTTAAAAGAATCTGCGAAGCCAGCATAATGCGGAAATGCGTATACATTCGCCACCACGTACTGGTGGACAGAAGACATTGCCAATATCCGCACATAATGTTTTCACGCTTAAAGAGTATACCAACGTGAAATTCTTAGAAATCCAGAAAAGGCGGAAATACTGCAAACAGAGTTTGTAAACAAACGGCGATGCCTGAAAAAAGCCATTAAGGAAAGAAAGCAACGCTGTCTCGATAAATTACTTCGCAAAGCCAAGCAGGACATATGGGGAAGACCATATTAACTGGTCATGAAAAAACTACATGCGTTCCGCCCCAAGGAACCACCGCAGCAACTCTTCCCGCGTGCTCTTTCCCGGCCTGCAAGCGCGGATAGCCCGGATGCACAAAGGACCGAGTTCAGCGATATACCAGATGCAACCACGTCAGGGAGAGGTCTGCCACTGGCCCGGATGAAACTCCCAAGAAAGCCTTTAAGTTCGCAGTGCAGCAATTCCCGGCGCAATTTGCAGACATGTACGATCGTTGCATGAGGGGTGGTGTTTTTCCGACCATCTGGAATCACCAGAGACTGGTGCTGCTGCCTAAACCTAACAAGACTCTAGTTGAGCCGTCGTCGTACAGACCGATCTGTCTGTTAGACATGATAGGGAAAGTTCTGGAGAGATTCGTCTGTGACCGTATTGACGCAGCACTCCAAACCTCAGGATGTCTGTCTGATAGTCAGTATGGCTTCAGAAAAGGGCGATCAACGCTGGATGCCATATCACTTGCCGTAATCACCGCTAATGAGGCCATAGCAGATACGAGGTGGATAGGTGGCAAGAAAAGGTACTGCCTTATGGTCACACTAGACGTCAAGAAGGCGTTTAACTCTGCGAATGTGTCCATGCATAATTGAAGCGCTCATGAATTTTGAAGTGCCGGGCTACCTCCGTTTAGTAAGCAGCTACTTACATAATCGGAGGCTACATTTTGACATGGATGAAGACATTAAGAGCTACAACGTGACTGGAGGGGTACCACTAGGCTCAGTTTTGGGTACATTGCTGTGGAACGCCATGTACAATGGGATTCTAAGCCTTGCGAAACCACTCCGGACCAAAATCATTGGGTTCGCAGATGATGTTGCAATTGTCGGAGTTGCAAAACACTTGGATGAGGTTGAGAGCATCTGCAACAGGACCATAGCGCTAGCACAAACATGGAAGCAGTCTTGATTAGCAGTCGCAAAAGCGTGGAGACCGCCACAGTCAAAGTTGGCAACACCGTCATTCGCTCTAAGCGATTCACAACCTACCCTGTGCTTCAAAGAGCATGTGGAGTATGCTGATGGTAAAGCTAGAAAGGTGTGTGTGCTAAATAATGGAGAGTTAAGCTTCCATCTGACGCAACTTCTGAGCGGCCATGGATGCTTTCGAGCATATCGCCATCGATTTCAACATGACGATGCCCCATGGTGTCCATACTGTGTGGACCAGGTGGAGGCTGCGGACCATATCCTGCTGCACTGCCCCCGTTTCCAGCGTAACCGTGCTAAGTTAGAGCATTTATGTGTGGAAACCATCACTATTGGAAACTGTGTCAACCTCATGTTGCAATGTAAGATATCCTGGGATGCGGTATGCGAGCTCCGAAGGCTGGAGCGACTACGAAGAGAAGGCTAAATCCATATAGTAGACGAACCTTGCCACTCATAACTTAACGGTCGTTCCGCAAGGCTCGTGTGAGCCAACACACTAAAATTATTATTTTTGTTTGTTGTTTGTTTATTGCTGCCTGTTAAGATCTACCTTAACAACGACCAAACTTGACACACTAAATATTATTTAGGTTATTAATACATATATCATAACGTCAACATGACACATGCAATACTATGTAGGTAATAAAAACACTACAAGAACAATAACCACCAAAACTACTGACCATTATTGCTTATTGCTTACTACAAATAATTACACAATACACTGCACTTATTATTAAGCACTTTACACCAATTGATTTAGATATAAATACTCATAAGATCGTTCAATAAATCAGTCTTGAAAGTACCCCACCAGTGGAAATTCTTCTTTACTCAATCTCTCCGTTGTCTAACTAGTTAAAGTGCTAGTTACGATGCCTTACAAGAATACAGTTTATGTGCTGATATTCACGCTACGTTTAATCCGACAAATCCATCAAGGATTCGGAACGTATCCTATTTGGATAAACATTTTGGTGACCCCGACGCCTTGAAGTTGTCAACTAGGCGACACCACAGGACACACGAATCTTCTGTAATTGTCAACTAGGCGACACCACAGGACACCCGACTCATTGAAGTTGTCAACTAGGCGACACCACAGGACACCCGACTCCTCTGAAGTTATCAACTGGGCGACACTGCAGGACACAGAATCTTCTGTAATTGTCAATTAGACGGCACCACAGGACACCCGACTCCTCTGAAGTTGTCAACTAGGCGACACCACAGGACACCCAACACATCCGTAGAAGTTGTCAACCAGGCGACATTGAAGGATTTATTCAACATCCTTTGAAGCGATCAAAGGTTAGCAGCTAATAAAGTTGTCAACTCGGCGACATAAGCAACGTGTGCTTTCGCTAGACACAGTCCATCACTCGACATCAGTTGAGATATAAACAACAAAAATGACAGCTAAAGACTTCGCCATGGAGGAGCTGTTAGATGCCCAGGTAGAAATCGGTCAGGATATTCAAAGACTGATCACAAACTTCAAGAAGGATTCAGCTGAGAGAAAGTCAAAGGCTGGATACTTTCAAGGCAAAACGTCAGTGTTGAATGAAAAATGGAGCATGTTTCAAACAAATAACGAAACTATCCATACTATTGCCAGCCTAACCAACGATAATAAATATGTCCAATATTATAATGATGTTGAGGCTATGGTCAAAAAATTTTCAGCGATTTTGAAAGACGAAACTGATAAATCAGAGCAAGCCTCGAAACGGAGTGGAGCAGCAACATGGCAAGCTCACCATCGAGGATCCTGCACCACCACCACCGAGTATTAGAGTGCAGCAGCTGGATGACAAATTTATTTACGAGCCTCAGTCACGGCAAGGAACAATCGATTCGAAATTTAAATCATTGTGTCGTAAACAGAAAGCGATGATTGCATCTCTAAATCGGATCTTAAATGAATCGACTGAGAACACTGCAGTTGAGCTCATCAAATCATTATGGACCGAAACGCAAGAAGTACATTTCTTAATACACGAAGAAGTCGATGACCCAAAAATGGCAGGATATGATGCCAGTTGTTTCAAATGCAACAAAAAGCACAACACGCTGCTTCATTTGGAAAATAGATCATCTGCATCCGCGGAACTTCAGACCCACATTGTAGCAGCCGTAAACAGTCCAAGCTACAACCTTCTCGCCACAGCAAAGGTAGCGGTCCAAGGAAACAATGGACAGCAAGCCACGTTTAAGGCACAACTAGATTCTGGATCACAAATAAATGTAATTTCAGAAAGACTAGCTTCTTTACTGTTTTTAAAAAGACACGATACCACATTGCGAATTGAAGGAATCGGTGGACAGCCTAAAACAAGTAAGGCTCGAGTTAATGTACTAGTAAAATCACTACACAATGATTTTACAATGCGGCTTGAAGCATTTGTGTTACCGCGCATAGTCAATGATCAACCAGCCCAACTTATAACCAACAAAGGCTGGAACATACCCAGCAATCTACTATTGGCGGATCCTCAGTTCAATAAACCAGGAAAAATAAACATGCTGATCGGCGCTGAGCATTACCATGTATTATTGCTCCCACAACAAAAGAAACTCGAGCCCTCTGGTCCCATCATACAAAAAACTGAGTTTGGATGGGTTATCGCTGGAAAAATAAAGGCATCAGACAAATCAACAGCCATTTGTGCAGTTGCCACCGATGAAGATACGAATGCCACATTGGAAAGCTTCTGGAAACTCGATAACTTTGAAGACAAAGAGAGGCTATATACACCAACTGAATTACGTTGTGAAAGGCATTTTATCAAAAAATTTGTGAACCGCAGCTGATGGACGGCTTATAGTCAAATTTCCATTTTCAGAACACTCTTCAGCCCTGGGAGGATCATTAGAAATTGCAAAAAGAAGATTCGAGGCACTGGAACGGAGGAGTTCGAGCGACTTATGGAAAAGCTATACGGACTTCATGACTGAATATGAAAACCTGGGACATATGAAGGAAGTTCAAAGCGACCTGTTCTCCATTCTTCTGAGGTTCAGAACACACAAGTATGTCTTCACAGCTGACATAGAGAAGATGTATCGACAAGTGTGGATTAATCCAGAAAACCAGTTTCATCAAATGATCGTTTGGAGAAAGAACCGGGATGAACCGTTAAAATATTATCGGCTAAAAACTGTCACCTATGGCACAACTTCGGCTCCATTTTTGGCAACCAAATGTCTTAATTACTTGGCCACACAATATAAGGAAAGGCTGCCTTTAGGATCATCCGCATTAAAGGATGACTTCTATGTAGATGACTGCCTAACTGGAGCAGATTCGTTGCATGAAGCAGCTATAATCCAGCACGAACTAATAAAAATATTAGTCCCATACGGATTCAAGCTTCGCAAGTGGTGCTCAAATATTGAGCAACTACTGCAAAAACTTCCAAAGGAAGATATCATCAGTGATGTTCACTTGGGTGAGACTTTGGAACAACAAAGCGTCAAAACATTAGGGCTCATATGGATGCCCAAAAAGGATCAACTACAAGGAAGATCCCAAGTATTCCAGTCTTCACATATAACAAAACGAATAGTATGCTCCGAGGCACAAATATTTGATCCTTTAGGATTGTTTGCCCCTATCACAGTAAGAGCAAAGATTTTCATGCAACACCTCTGGGAAGAAAAATTCGATTGGGATATTGAACTACCGACACATCTGCACAAAGAATGGAAGGCCTACAGGGAGGATCTGCAAGCCTTAAATCAAATACAAATCCCAAGGCATATATACTATGGGAATACACCAATCAGTAAACAAGTGCACACATTTGTGGACGCCTCAGAGAAGGCATATGGAGCTGCAGTCTACATCAGATCTGTATACAAAAACAGCCTCGTATCGGTCAGACTACTGTGCTCAAAATCAAGAGTGGCACCAACGGCAAAACACTCACTACCACGCTTAGAGTTGTGCGCAGCAGTCTTAGGGGCAGAACTCACTGAACGAGTTCGAAAGGATCTACGATTTGATGCTGACACAGTACAAGGATATCTTTGGACGGACTCCACAGTAGTCTTGGCATGGATCAATGCCTCAGCATCCACGTACCACACATTTGTGGCCAATCGCATTGCTAAAATACAAGCAACAACACACACGTCGCAATGGTGACACGTATCATCGGCAAATAATGCAGCAGATGTACTATCAAGAGGAACTACAGCAAGAAAATTAAGCGATAATAGCCTATGGCTGTATGGACCCTTATTCTTGCATGGTCCTCAAGATAAATGGAATAACCCAATCACAATAGCACCTATAGATCTGGAATCTGGATCTGGATCTTAGCAGTGGCACCGTCAACAATGGGAGAAGAGCTTTACAATTGCAAGCATTGCCACTCGTTCTACAAGTTACAGCGAATAGTAGCATATATGATGCGCTTTTGCTATAAAAATAGGAGAGGCTCTAATAAAACTACATGCTGAAGAATTGGATCACGCACGGACTATAATTCTGCGCACAATTCAATACATCGAATTTGCTAGCGACATCAATTAGCTACGTCGTCACAATACGGTCGATAAAAGAAGCTCGATCATTTCTCTATCACCACATTTGGAGAAGAACGGCCTCATTCGGAGCATTCAGAGCTCTCATACCAAGCCAAGCCAAGGATACTACTGCCCTACAATGATGAAATTGTGAAAATGGTACTGAAGGAACTTCATGAAAGCAATATGCACTGCGGTGCTCAAGCACTACGAGCCATAGCCAGGCAACAATTTTGGATACTAAAGGACGAAACCATGGCCAGAAGTATCATTCAAAATTGCGTACGATGCACCAGAGCCAGACCCAAAATGATGCAACAAATCATGGGAAACTTACCGATTGAAAGAGTCACACAATCACGACCATTCTTCAATACCGGGGTAGACTATTGTGGACCATTCCAGATCCATCATAAGATCCGTGGAAAGAGACCAGACAAAGCCTACATAGCAATATTCTGCTGTTTCACCACCAAGGCAGTGCACTTGGAGCTAGTAAGCGATCTATCGACCAATGCATTCTTTGCCGCTCTCCGCCGCTTTTTGAGTCGACGCGGGAAATGCCAAACCATCCATTGCGATAACGCAACCAACTTCGTTGGCGCAAACAATCAATTGAAGGACTTGGAAGCAACTATTTACGCCGACAAGGCTCAAAGTCAAATTATCGGGCAT
Organism: Hirtodrosophila cameraria; assembly: GCA_949708635.1. NCBI lineage: Eukaryota > Metazoa > Arthropoda > Insecta > Diptera > Drosophilidae > Hirtodrosophila > Hirtodrosophila cameraria. The sequence goes on from OX453090.1 coordinate 41,861,986, forward strand.
TGCAGCAAACGACAAGTCAACTTTAAATTCATACCTCCACGAGCACCATCCTTTGGCGGCCTTTGGGAAGCTGCAGTAAAATCAGCAAAAAGACTATTGCTAACAACCACAACAACTGCATCACTAAAATTTAAAGAATTAAATACGGTGATTATCGAGATTGAGGCAATTCTCAATTCTCGCCAATGTCAAATGACCCAGCAGACACAACCGCGCTTACACCAGGACACTTTTTGATTGGAGAACCACTAACAGCCCCGCCGGATACAAATGTGAACCAAAGTGAAGGGTCACTGATAAAACGTTGGGAGCAAATATCCAGAGTAAAATTTGCATTTTGGAAGAGATGATCTTCGGAATATTTGCAAGAACTTCAATACCGTCACAAATGGCAAAATTCAACACCAAATGTAAGGGAAGGCACTTTGGTACTAATAAAGGAGGACAACCTACCTACAATGATATGACCCATGGGAAGAATAATAAAAACATATCCAGGACCAGATGGCTATATACGGGTAGTAGATGTGAAAACAGCTACTGGAGTGTACAAGCGCCCACTTCATCGACTGGCGCCATTGTTCCCAGAAGAATAAGCAACCAAACGTTCAAAAATAATCACAACAAATGATGGGGAAGACGACGAAGCACCCATCCAAAAGAAACAAGTAAGAACGTTGCAGTCGGGCTCACCCGACTGCGATATACTCTGTTTTCTGTTTACTGGGGCGGGGGTGGGCGTGTCAAAATTTTTTTCTCCAAACTATCGATGAGATCAAAAGTATTCATACTGCAAAATTTGGGGTTTCTAGCTATAAGGGTGTAGGAGATACAGATTTTGCTCATTTGCAGGGGCGGTAGTGGGCGTGGCATTTTTTTTTTTTTACAGATCGGTCGAGAATGTCATCAGTAGTCTTCATGCCAAATTTGGTGACTCTAGCTGCAAAACTGCAGAAGATATAGATTTTTGCGGTTTGTTGGGGAAGGGGTGGGGGTGGGGGGGAAATCTTGACACTTTGTCTGCCTATGGTATATACCAACATGTACACCAAGTTTGGTTGCTCTAGCTTCAAAACTGTGGAAAAAACCTGCGTTCATACGGACAGACGGACAGACGGACAGACGGACAGACGGACGGACAGACGGACAGACGGACAGACGGACAGACGGACAGACGGACATTTCACAAACCCAATATACTCTTTTTTTCCATTTTGGAAAACAGAGTATAAAAATTGACGTTGCCGCCAATCATATCAATACTGGTGGCGTTAATGTTAATGTTGCCATTAGCACTGTCAGAATCAATCACACTAACACATTTTGACAAAAAAACAGGAATTTTTTACGAAAAAATTGGCACAACGAAAATGGCGATCTCCAGATGGACTATAATCTCGTACTACGACATAAACTCATACAAACGAGATATTAAAACATTTGCAACAGGATTAAATGAATTAAATTACATGTGCTCGGAACTACAAAATTCAGGAGCATGCAATTCAATGTATCAACATTTGTACCACACCCTGGACGAACTGCAAGGAGAAAACGCTTTAATGGGAACGTCACGACAACGCATATCTCCATTTGATTTTATTGGAAACATTGCCAGCAGCATGTTCGGAGTACTCGACTCACAATATGCTGAAAAAATGTCTGACACAATTGAGAAAGTTAAAATGAATGAGGAGTTTTTACTCGACTTGCTCTAAAATCACACTTCCATACTCGATTCAATAATAAACGTGGTACGACGTGACAAAGCGGCTACAAACAAACGGCTTAAGCTATTGGAACAGCAAGTCGAAACAATAAACAAGGAAAGAGGAAGGTATAGTGAACCCCACCTACAACAAGCACACATGATGCTAACATCATCACTAACACTGCCCGCGGCATGTCTTCAAAGAATACAATCGGAGATAGTTGACACTGATTTCACTTCAGCAATTAAGGGAACAAATTGATCAAATTCGAGACCATCTCCTACCAGATCAATTGCTAATCTTCAAAATCACGCTGCCGTTAGTATCATCATCACCACTAGAAGTCTTCAGCATTGTACCAATTCCTGCAATCGACGAAGCAGGGTGGAGCATCATGGCGATAAAATCAGGCAGTTTTCAGCGGTGACAATAGATGTGAATTTGAACTGTTCAACAATAAAACAACATCTTCATGCCAGACGCTACACATAAAAAACCAAGTCATATGGTCAAGAGCCCACCAACCAAATAAGTGGATCTTCGCCATCAATAAAACACTTGAACTAAAAACAGTGTGCAACAATAATCCATCCACTATTCAACTTGAGGGAACCGGACTTCTGACATTATCCGCCGGATGCACCACACGAAATGCAGATATCAGCATCACAGCATTTGGGGCAACAACAAGCCAAATTAAAATTTCACACGCTCGATTTGGCAATATAAGTCTTGCCAAACATCACCAAATAGCTGCATATATTGGATTGACAATATCACTGCTATTTATGATCGCTGTTATCTGGACAAGGCGAAACAGCATGTGGAAGCCACGGTCAACCCAAGTACCAATTAGAGGTCATCAAAATGCCACAATCTGCCCAAGGAACACCAGATGACATCATGAAGCTACGGCCTCCAGCACCCACACCACGAAGATTCTCTATGAGACTAAGTGATGGTTGAATCACTCATTCAACGGCCGGGAGAATGTTAAGACCTACCTTAACAACGACCAAACTTGACACACTAAATATTATTTAGGTTATTAATACATATATCATAACGTCAACATGACACATGCAATACTATGTAGGTAATAAAAACAATACAAAAACAATAACCACCAAAACTACTGACCATTATTGCTTATACTGCAAGTTATTGTCAAATACCCAAATTCGCTTACTACACATAATTACACAATACTCTCAAACTGCACTTATTATTAAGCACTTTATACCAATTGATTTAGATATAAATACTCATAAGATCGTTCAATAAATCAGTCTTGACAGAACCCCACCAGTGGTAATTCTTCTTTACTCAATCTCTCCGTTGTCTTACTAGTTAAAGTGCTAGTTACGACGCCTTACAAGAATACAGTTTATGTGCTGATATTCACGCTACGTTTAATCCGACAAATCCATCAAGGATTCGGAACGTGTCCTATCTTACGAGGTGGATAGGTGGCAAGAAAAAGTACTGCCTTATGGTCACACTATTTTGACATTTTGACATGGATGAAGACATTAAGAGCTACAACGTGACTGGAGGGGTACCACAAGGCTCAGTTTTGGGTCCATTGCTGTGGAACGCCATGTACAATGGGATTCTAAACCTTGCGAAACCACCCTGGACCAAAATCATTGGGTTCGCAGATGATGTTGCAATTGTCGGAGTTGCAAAACACTTGGATGAGGTTGAGAGCATCTGCAACAGGACCATAGCTTAAGCACAAACATGGAAGCAGTCTTGATTAGCAGTCGCAAAAGCGTGGAGACCGCCACAGACAAAGTAAGCAGCACCGTCATTCGCTCTAAGCGATTCATAACCTACCCTGTCCTTCAAAGAGCTTGTGGAGTATGCTGATGATAAAGCTAAAAAGGCGTGTGTAGCACTATCACGGCTCATGCTAAATAATGGAGAGTTAAACTTCCATCTGACGCAACTTCTGAGCGGCCATGGAGGCTGCGGACCATATCCTGCTGCACTGCCCCCTCCAGCGTAACCGTGCTAAGTTAGAGCATTTATGTGTGGAAAAAATCACTATTGGAAACTGTGTCAACCTCATGTTGCAATGTAAGATAGCCTGGGATGCGGTATTGGAATTCGCATCCAAGCCCATGTGCGAGCTCCGAAGGCTGGAGCGACTACGAAGAGAAGGCTAAATCCATATAGTAGACGAACCTTGCCACTCATAACTTAACGGTCGTTCCGCAAGGCTCGTGTGAGCCAACACACTAAAATTATTATTTTTGTTTGTTGTTTGTTTATTGCTGCCAACAGCAGCTGCAGCGGCTGTCAGTTATTAAATCTTTAGATTGCTTTGAGCACAGTCCCCAGCATGACCGAAAGGAGCACATCAAATATGAAAATCCAACTGCGAGCGCAGGTAACCCTTAAAATATTGCCAGTGTCAAATGCCTCAAAATACTGGGGAAAAAGTGATGGTTTTTATACTCTTTTTTTTTATTTTTGAAAAAAAAGAATAAAGAGTATATTGGGTGCCCCATTAAATAGATTGGATAAAGATAATTTGGCCACGCCCACCCCCACCCTTGCAATCGAGGAAAGTTTGTTTCTCCCAAACCTGTAAAACGGGTCCAATTATATAATTTTGTTTTGTTTCAAAATTAAAACAAGTAAGAACGTTGCAGTCGGATGCACCCGACTGCGATATACTCTTTTTTTGCCTCTTTGCAGAGTCAGAAGTGGTACGTATCTTTTATTATAGTCTTGTATCCGTTTCTGTACTTCTTCAGCTTTACTTCGTATTTCCTCTACATTTCTTTCTTTACAATTTTGCTCTATATCTAATACATTTTCTTTTAAATTATTCTACAACTTTACCTTTCTGTCTCATTCCAAACAGCATCCTTCTCGGATACTCATTAATGCTTCTATGAATGGTATTATTCATGGCATACTCTACTTCGCCTAGAACTGTGTACCATTTTTCATTACTCCCTGTTCCCATTAAAAATGGGAAAAAGGGAGTTATAAAGTACTGCAAATGTGTGTAACAGGCAGAAGGAGACATTTCCGACTATATAAACTATATATATTCTTGATCAGGATCAACAGCCAAGACGAACTAGCCATGTCCGTCTGTCTGTCTGTCTGTCCGTCTGTCTGTCCGTCTGTCCGTATGAACACACAGATCTCAGAGACTATAAGAGCTAGAGACACCAAACTTGGCATGAAGGTTCCTGTATACCATACGCAGATCAAGTTTATTTCAAATTTCGGATGCACCCCCCCGCACCCCCGCAAATCGCAAAAGACTCCCACAGCCACAATTTTAAAGATAAAGCTTTAATTTTTGGTACACATGTATGTTTGGTTAATGTCTTTCGGATGTGTAAATTTCAACACGATCGGATAAATAGAACCAAAGTTCTGGAAGAACTTATTTCCCCTGTCTCAGCAGGCAGAAACAACAGTTTGACATGCACTGTGCAAGTTGAGTACGCTGCTGGCTTGTGTTGCCGCTGAACTGCTTGAAATTCAAGTTGGGAGCAGGGAGTCTCGTAGTCGGGCACACTCGACTAGAGTATTCTTACTTGTTTTTCTCTGCATTTATTAATTTACTTATCATAGGACCTAGTTCTCTGTTAATTCTTTCCACCTGACCGTTTGCCTGTGGAGACCCTTTTGCATCCTTGATATGGCTTATGTTATTCTTTTGTAAAAATTCTTTAAATATTTCCGACGTAAAACACACCTATCATCAAAAAGTATCTGTTGCCTTTGTTGTTTTACTTGGATACAATCTTACAAACTTTGTACATGCATCTACCACTACCAGTACGTGTTTCTTTGCCGACTTTCCATTATTTATATTATATATTTATATATTTATCGATATTCGGAATTTAAAATTGCTTATAATTTCGATATCGATTTGATTCCAGACCTGATTGATAACAAAGTGTTTCGTTTTCCGCAGTGTTTCAGAACGGAATTGAAAAATGTCCTTAAAATCACAGGGCGCAACAGTGAAGTGAAAACTTATTCCAGCGATTCTTCCGTCAAAAACAGCTATTTTTGTTCGCTTCACACAAGTTGGCGGCCCATTTGTGCAACACTGCACACAACATTAAATGTACGGTTAGAGCAAAAGCATCAGATTGCATTACTGCTCCTGTCGTACCGTGTGCTGCTTGGTGGGGGTGGGGTGTTTGGGGTAGCTGCAGCAGCGTTGCAATCTTGCCACCTACTCTGCAACAAAATGACCCGATTTTTCGGCTTTTATGATTGGCACATTGAATGTAATTGCTGGTGCTGCGTTTCGAGTGGTTGTGCTGCAGTTTTTTAGAACAACAACAAGCAAAACACACTAACGCAACACATTGTGCTTCATTCGCTTTCAACTATACATTGCAGCAACTGTGGAAGCAGCAGCAACAGCGGCGGCAGCATCAGGAATAGCAGCAACAGCAGCAACAACATTAGTAGCAGCAGCTCGCACTTCATTTTTGCGCTCAACTTTTATGTATTTTAGCGGTAGGTGTGAACAGCACATGTGCAAATTTTATTTATTCATTTTATTTGCGTATGAGTTGCATATGTGTTTGTGTGAGTGATTTTATTATGAATACTTCACAATGTGTGACTTTCAACGCGCCAGAGAATGCGCGGTTGGAGGCCTGTTTCATTACAGCAGCAGTAACTTCTCCTCCACAATTTCCACCTTTTCCTACCTGGCTTCCCACTAACAAAGCTTTGGCTACCTCTGCATTCAAGCGCAGTGTGTCTTTTGTTTGTGCTCTGCATTTTGTTGAATTCCAACTTTGTTCGGTACACTAGCTGGCAGGCAACAAAAACAGCACACACACACACACACACACACACACACACACACACACACACACACACACACACACACACACACACACACACACACACACACACACACACACACACACACACACACACACACACACACACACACACACACACACACACACACACACACACACACACACACACACACACACACACACACACACACACACACACACACACACACACACACACACACACACACACACACACACACACACACACACACACACACACACACACACACACACACACACACACACACACACACACACACACACACACACACACACACACACACACACACACACACACACACACACACACACACACACACACACACACACACACACACACACACACACACACACACACACACACACACACACACACACACACACACACACACACACACACACACACACACACACACACACACACACACACACACACACACACACACACACACACATGGAAATCTAATATGAATTGAGGTTGTCTCACTAACAAAAGCAAACGCTTCCCACTAGCTTGATGTTTATACAAACGTTCCCACCTTTCTGCCCTATACGCAACAACTTTTGCCCCATGAATGAAGGCATCATGCAATTTTGTAGTCCCCACTACAAAACTTCTCTGCCAGCTAAAGGTGAAAAGGAGCCAAATGCCACACGCAAAATGATGTTGCATGCAACTTGCTCCAAACTGCCTGACATTCAGGCTAGTAAGCTGGCAGGCAGTCAAGCTGGAAGGATGTGTGCGTCCTGTCTGCATCCAGGCCAGTCAGCTAGAACAGAACTGAAGCCAAGCTGTCATTCAGGGAACAGTCACACTAACATTCACACAAGCACAAATACACAATTCCATAAGCAAATAATTAAAATTTCACTTTCTTGGCAATTCACTTTTCATACACAGCCCTCGTATTGGTGTCATCAGTTATGTCACTTTCTTTCTTTCATTAATGCAAGCTGGACTTTAAATTGGATTCTTAAATGCTCAAGTCGTAAGTTAGGAGCTGTTAGCGAAAAATTAAAATTTTTGCTGTAGACATGGTACATATACATAACTATTTTTGAATCGCTGGTGAATTGACCTTTTTATTTTGTCAGTCGATTAAACTGCACAAGAAAAATTGAGCAGTTACACAAACCCAACAATTATTACAAGATAATCGTTCTTATTTCCACATTCATATTTTACTTTAAAAAAATGTATTAAAATAAATTAATTTTAATTTACTTTTGAATATTATATTTTCATATAAAACTGACAATAAAACTAATTTTAAACAAAATATAGAAATAATAGAAAAGTCACTATCGATATAATGAACAAGACATCGATATTGAAGGGAATTTAAAACCATAGATATAATCGATATTCGCATTGATGTTTTGTCACTTCTAGTCTGTCCTTCTGCCTTTCTGGCTGTGTTTCTAGACTCTAGACACAAACATGATTTATACTGTCATCGATCTTCTGGGGTACCCTCTATTTGGTTTCATGGCAGTTTCTCCTCACTGGCAATGGCGATTAGTGATTGGCAATCAACGCAGGGCCCAAACCATAAAGGCTAGAAGACTGAAATTTTCAGTAGCTTAGTCCATACCAAAAGTGAGCACTAATCCTGGATTTTGGAAAATTCGGTCGGAAACTGTGAAAAATGCTCTGAAGTTGAGTTTTTATGTGATTTGCTTCAATTTCATTTTCAAAGATCTACATGAAAATTCATTTAAAACTGCATACCAATATTATGGAAAACTTACCCTGCTGGGTGGAAAACTGGTGGGTAATGTTGTACGGAGGCGGACCGCATACCGAAAATTGATACAGTCTATATACATATATTCACACCAAAGCACTATGGTCCCAAAGTCTATTTATACCGAGTTAAAAAGCGAAGTAGATTTTGAGTTGCTATGATTTTTACGAATTGCTGTTTGTACATTTTTTAAAGCAAAATTAATAATGGCTGAAAATAATTCTTTTTTGTGTAGACCCTTTTTTTATTTTCTTACAACAACACAGCGATGGCTCGAGATGCTTCTCGACGCATAGAACCTTAAAAGTTTTCATTTTGCTTTGATTTATGACTTAAAAAACTGTGTTTGTCGTAGATGTTGTTGTACTGCTCTCGATTCAAAATTTCGTGCCCACCGCTGATCTATACGACAGACTAATTTTATCTTACCCGTTTTTGACACTTTTCGATACACAAATACATGTTGCAGTTGCATTTTTCATACAAAAACATTATTTAACATCGATTGTTCATATGACAGCTATAGGATAAAGTAGCCCGATATGGGTGAAATTTGACCAAACTATTTAAGGTGTAATAAAACTTTTAATTGATTGATGGGATTTCTGTTGTTTTCAAGCAAAAACGCATTTCTCAACTGATTAATCATATGACAGCTATAAGATATATTGGTTCGATTTTGATAAAATTTCAAACCTTGCTTAAATAATGCTAAAACTCAGAATTGGCAGGTTTGGTCTAGATATTGTTGGCGCCGAAATAGTTAGTTTTGAAGCTTAGAATTGCTTTTGAATCAAATTATCAGTTAAGCATGAGAATTAGCTAACTGAGCATTAAATTGCTGTCTCTCAAAGACTAACTGATAGGAAATGTTATGTTACGATGATAACATAAATCGTTTAATCTGTAATGTAATGTGCAAGCTGTAATGAATTCTGTAAACGGCACGCATACGTTTGTACTCGAATCAACTTGAAGTTATTATAGAAAAATTTGGAAACCGATTCGGTCAGACTAAGTATCACTTGGCTTTTTATTTCGAGATTGAGGTTCCGAACTGGTCTGGAGTTTGGGGGAATCATATGGCGCCCGAGCAGGGACTACTCGTGTCCCATTGGAGCTCATCGTTGGAGCAAAAATTGAATTTGAAGCAGAAGCAACACGGAGGCTTGGAGCTGCTAGGGAACTCGTAGCTGCAGTGTCGGCTTTGTCATTGAACTGTGAGTAGTTACTGCGTGGAGTTCCTAGAGGAGTTTGCACGGCATGTATCTTTGTGGTTCGATGTGATTTGCAAACTTGGTGCTTACAATTAAATCCTAAAGTAGAAATTGGCATATTAAAGTGTCTATGTGATTAAAAGTGTATTTGGTACAGTGGCGCGATACGTGCAGTGTATGTACTGTGGATTAGATCGGTCAAGCTCAGCTACATAAGCATGTGCGTGGTTTCAAGATTACGCGTGTAGATAAAGTACATACAGACAGACACACAAAATTAGGCAAATGCAGACTGCTAAGACCGAAGTTGCGGTAAACTTAAAACTGCTGCTGCTCTCTCGCATTGCTCTTGGTATCATTTGCAGAAATTTGTACAGTAAATACATACACACATATCGAGCAATTAGTTTTTGCGCTACTTATTAATTTGTCGTTCGTCTCATCTTGGAGACATTATTCTGGACTCAGTTTTGAGTGAATTAGCAAATAGGTTGGCACCATTAATTTGAGTGCATTTTTTGAGTCGTTTTAGAAACATTAGTTTGCGCTAAGAGGTTGAGTGCATTTTGAGTGACTTCTTTTTGTAAGGCTATTAGTGTTATTGTAAAACATACTTAAGCGTTTGGCTAATATTCGACTGCATTAATTCAACACCTTAGTGAATATTTATGAGAACAATATGGCTCAAAAAAAGGGTTATAAAGAAGCAGAGTTTCTATCGACTCGTGAAAGTTTGATGAATTCTTTAAAGCGGAAGAATACTTATGAAATTAACAATTGTATGTCAATGGTTGCCGCAGAGCTAGAAACTCGATTGAGTTTGGTCGAATCAATCTTTACTCAGTTATGCAGTGTTCAACAGCAAATAGAAATGGGTAGTGGTAGAGTGTCGGCGGTGCAGATTCCGCTGTCAATTCAAAGTTTACAGAGTGGACAAGTTGGTTCAACACGATCAAAAATTTGATCAAATCAGACAATGATGTGGATGAGATCTCAAAATGTATTCATTTAAAATCTTGTTTAGGTCCAATTCCTCTGAGAACGATCGACTGTTTGGAATTGTCTGCTGACAACTACAGAAAGGCGCTGCAGCTGCTTAAGTATCTGTTTGAAAATAAGCCCATAATCGTTCAGGCCCATGTTCATGAGCTTCTTAGTATCAGTCGTCTTAATCAAGCAGATTCAGATTCACTAAGAGGATTAGTTGACGCGGTTAACTCTCAATTGGAGGCTCTGCGCACACTAGGCAGCGAGAGTAAGATTTTAGATTCCCTGTTGTTCCACTAAGTTCAAAGTAATCTAGACGAAGATTCACTGGATAAATGGGAAAGCGAATTTGATTGCTCTCAGTTGCCTTCTTGGAAGTTGCTTGCGCCGAGAAGTGAGAAGGTCTGGCGCGTCTAAATTCAGCAGCAATAGAAAGAGGGCGAGTCTGGCGGCTGCAGTAGAGTCTAATGCAAGTTCATGTTACTGTTGTTCAGGTTCGCATCACATCAAAGTGTGTCCGAAATTTTAGTTCCTGCTGTTGTACTTGTTAGAGGTGGTGAGGTAGGTTTCATCAATGCAGATGTGTCTTAGGCACTCAAGTTAACTTTTTTAGCATCTCAATTAAACTTACTCATTAAAGAAGTGCAATTCGCTAAACGGTATGGGAAATTCAAAGTCAAGAATTATAAGGGAGGTTGAGACCACTTTTAAGTCCAGAGTGACCAATTTCCTTGCATCGGACAAGTTTAGTATTGTGCCAGAAATAACGCAGTACAATACCAACACTACAGCATCATTCTTGAGGCCACTGGTGCCAAATAATGTAAAACTGGCTGATCCTTCATTTGATTCTTCAAAATATATAGAAATGCTACTGGGAGGAAATTTGTTCTTTAAGCTTATCGCAGCAGGCCAAATTAAAATGGGCCGAAGCAAGCCAGTTTTACAGAAATCACTGCTAGGTTGGATAGTTGTGGGCGAGTGTGTTCCTGATGAAACCGTGGCTTTAGTAGTTAACACAAAGGAGAGTCCTAAGCAAGAGCACGCAGAGCAGTTGCACAATTTGGTACAACTGTTTTGGCAGTGTGAAGAAGTTTCTCAGTCGTTAAAAGTGTTCACAGAAGCAGAACAACTATGTGAAGTTAAGTTTTTAGCAACTGTGAAAAGGACAACGGATAGTCGACTTTGCGTCTGTCTGCCTTTCAAGCAGCCACTAGAACAGTTGAGAGAGTCGTACAATATAGGTTAAACTAGATTTTGAATGTAAGGAAAAAGCTTAGTAGGCATCCGGAGATCAAGAAGGATTACACTGAATTTATAGAAGAGTATATGGAACTAGATTATTTGGAAGAGGTGCCGGCTAATCAAACACACAAAATTCATGCAAGACGAGCAATGGGCTTGCATTGAACGATACGATGTGGTAAGACCTACTTTACAACCGGATTTGTTCGAAACACTTGCTCGATTCCGATTTTATAGGTATGCTCTTACTGCGGATATCTCCAATACGTATAGACAGATTTTAATTGAACCCGGCGATCGCGACTATCAGTGCAAGTTATGGCGTCATTGTAGTACTGACTCTATAATATACTACTTGGCCGATAATTTTGGGCAACAATATCATTTAGCTGCTGAGGCAGTACGCGCAATTTTTATATGGATAATATGTTAACTGGAGCGGATTTTATCGCTCAGGAAAATCAATTAAAGCATGAAGTAACGGAGTTCTTGAAATTAAGTCGATTCGAACTGCATAAGTGGCGCTCTAATACTCATTGCGATGGTGGCAATTTGAAGTCAATAGAGCCGTTAGAAATACAGACGACAGAGACAGCAAAAACTCTTGGTATTTATTGGACCTAGACAATCGATGAATTTCAGTTTTCGTATAATGCAAAAAGCTCAGGTATTATAACCAAGCGTGTGGTCTTGTCGGAGTTAGGTCAACTGTTTGATCCACTTGGGCTTATAAGCCCGCTTCTGATCTTGAGAAGGGTATTTATGCAAGAGTTGTGGTTGCTTAAAAAGTATTGGGATGAGGAATTACCGCCCAGTTATTCTCTACAATGGCAAAAATAAGGAAAGGGATTAGAGCTCGTTTATGAGTGCTCGTTGCCTCTAGCAGTAGTCCCAGTCGATACTGCTGCAGAATGGATAGAGCTGTGTGGTTTTTCTGATGCGTCTTGCTGGGCCTATGGCGCTGTTGTATATGCTAGAGTCCTTCATGAGCAGGGGGTCCGATCTTATGGCCAAAATCAAGAAATGCGCACCTAAGTCAGTCACTAAAATGCGTTACTTCACGGATTCAACGATCGTCCTTAGTTGGATCGCGTCTCATGCTAGTCGTTGGAACACTTTTGTTGCTATGGGAGTAGCTATTATTAAAGAATTGTCAACGATGGGGGAATGGCTTAAAATAGAATCGAAACTTAACCCCCCAGACATTGTGTCACGTGGTCTGTACATAGGTGAATTGAAAGACTCGGCGTTGTGGTGGCGAGGCCCTGCATTTTTACATTCTTCAGAAGAAAAATTGCCCTCAGTGGATTGGCATAGTCCAAAGGGGCTCCCAGAACAACGCAGCACCAAATTCAGGAAATTTTTAGGAAATTGTATTTATGCGCAGAAGTTTCTTAAATTGAATAGAGTATTTGGATCTATTTTGCGTTGGCGTCAAATCTCATTAAAGGTAGATTCGACTCGATCTAAATGGCCAACGGCAACCGAATTGACAGGCGGCATAAATTGTATAGTATACAATTTGCAGGCTTTACAATTTCATTCTGAGATTGTAAAATTGCACGAAGCGAATACAATTAGCTCGGCAAAAATTCAAGCACTTAACCCGTTTATAGACACCATAGATGGCTTAGAAATAATTCGTGTAGGTGGCAGACTGTCCCGTGCCAATGTACCATTTGATATTAAACACCCTATGTTATTGCCAAATAATCAAATATTGTTGTAAGCGCATTGTTTGAGTGTATACATCGAACTTACATGCATGCCGGAGCGCATGCATTATGTGCTTTTGTGCGACAACGTTTCTGAATGATCAATGCTAGACGACTGGCTCGCAAAACAGTACGGAGTTAAATTGTGTGCTCTCGACAGCGCCCAGTATTGGCCAGTCAAATTATGGGTTCGCTGCCAACAAGCCGAGTCCAACAAGGCTTGCACCCCTTCGAACGATCTGGTCTAGACTACGCTGGACCTCTTTGGATGCACTTAAACCAACGGGGACGGCGGCCTACGAAGGTTTACCTGTGCGTATTCGTGTGCTTCCTAACCAAGGCCTGTCACCTGGAGCTTGTGTCTGACCTCAGCACAAATGCATTCATCGCGCCGTGTGCTAAGCGCAGAATTATTTAGAGACAATGTCACAAATTTCGTCGGTGCTTCGCGGGAACTGAAGACGATAGCAGACCTCCTATCCAAATTGTGGATCAATGCAGCCATCTCGGTGTAAATTTCCATTTTATACCACCTCGGTAGCCCCATTTTGGTGGGCTATGGGAGAGCGCTGTAAAGGTAGCAAAGCAATTGTTAATTCGAACGTTCAATGGATCAGCGATAAATTATGAGGAGCTTGGTACAGCCATCTCACAAGCGGAGGCAGTAATGAACTAACGACCACTTCATCCACTGTCTTCAGACCCTAATTACTTTGAGGCCTTGACACCTGGTCATTATTTAATCGGGCGACCGCTAAATTCCATCGCTGAGCCATTCGATGAGGCGATTCTCAAGTTGTCGGCGACAAATAGATGGAAAAGGATCGTTGCTGTACATAATGTATTTTGGAGACGCTGGTCGCTAGAATACTTGACGGTACTGCAAGAGCGAAGCAAATGGACATCTGCATGCAGAAGCATACAAAAAGGAACAATGGTGTTAAAAGGAGAGGATAACACACCCCCAGGGCAATGGGCGTTGGGCCGCGTGCACGAGATCCACCCTGGTGCTGATGGAGCAGTTCGTGTTGTCACCATTAAAACAAAAACAGGCTTCTTCAAAAGAAATATTCACAAAATTTGCCCTTTACCATCGCGGACAGAGAACAAGAAATCTTGAAAGAAGCTTCCAAGGCCGGAAGTATGTTGGCGCCGAAATTGTTAGTTTTTATACTCTTTTTTTAATTTTTTTGAAAAAAAAAATTAAGAAAAATTGAGGATATTGGGTTTGTGAAATGTCCGTCCGTCTCACAGTGGGCGATTGGGCCTCGCTAGCGGCATTTAATTAATAACTTCTAAACGAAAATAGATATCTTCAGACGGTTTTTTTTCACTGCTCAGAAAAAGTCGTAGAATTTAAAAAAAAAAAAAATTTTTTTAAATTTTTTTTTTTTAATTTAAAAATTTTTTTTAACTTCAATAAACAAATTTTATAAATCAAAATTATCTTCGGAATCTTCGGAATCAGAATCAGGCATATCTAGATGCTTCATTAAAAGCAAGCTCTTAACATCATCGTCCATAATAATATTTTTTGCAGACGAAATTGAAGACCCATTTGACAATGAAGATATCAAAGGGTCAGACGAAACTAATAAAGCATTTATGATATCTTCCTTTGTATTTTTCCTGGAATTTTTTCTTGTATTGCTCTCGCGTATGTTTCGAAAGTCCTTGTTCCTGGCTTCAAGAGCTTCTTCGGACATCATACCAATCGGAAGGGAAAAATGGTTTATAATGTCTGCTCCATGAATTAAAATTCTGTGAACAGACGATGGCATGTAAAACCAGGGGAATGCTTTAAAAAAAATTTCGGCTGTTTCCAATGCGTAAGATCCGAATGCGTCCGAATTTATGTCGTATCCAAAAGCCAATGCTCGTAAGACTACGCTGAATCGATATATTAAATCATAGCTTACTCCTGTTATACGAGCAGCCAAATTTGGTTGTTGGAAAAACCTCTTTGCAGTGTTTCCGTTGTTCGTACTGCCAGTACCAGCCATTGGTATATCCACCAACAAATGCATTTCTTCCCTTAGCTTCTGCTGAATACTTCATTTATTTTTTTTAACGACATCCTTGTCAGCACCACGAGCTTGCCACTTTTGTATTGCAATGTGCAAAACACACTCGAAAAACCTAATCCATGCGTGGAGACTTGATAAGCCATATTCAAATAGGTTTCCATTAATTGAAAAGCTTTTCACCAAATTTAGATCGTTCATATTTTTGGGAGTCGCGCTACAGATTCCGCATGTTTGCGAAGCCGATTCCGATATGACACTGAACGTTTTGCCATCAAGCATGGTCATATGAAATTGGTAATCAATTCTTAAGGTACTCACAAATGTTGGAAAAATATTTAATATTTGGCTCTTAATGTTTTCAATTTCTCTGCGAGTCAAGTCTGCCGATTCTTTCTAGCAAAGTAATTTAATGGGTCGACAATATCGGGTAGAAGAAGGCCGATTGTTTTTCCATAAAACTGTCGGTCCTTTCTGCGCTATCAATGGTACCATACAAATTGAAAATAAATATTGATCTATCATGTCTCCATTGAAGTCATCAAATTTTTTCCTGTAAGTAGAATGGCCGCTGCTGCCATCACAACCCCATTTGTATGTAGCAGTTAATTGGGTGTTATTATTATTTTCAATATGGTTTTGAAAACTTTCTGGGTGTGCTTCAATAATCCTAGCAATCGTATGGTCCACTAAGCTTTGTAATGGTACTTCAGCGAAATGATCAGTGACCGTGATGACACTAGGATAGCATTTTTTTTTCGCACAACGCAGTTTATCGTAGCATGGATATATATAGGCGTTTTGCCCTTTAGCGGCTCTCTTTGACAAATTCCATGTGTTCTTGGTATGTCCAACATCTACAAATAGCGCCAGTGGTTTTTCATCAGAAAATTTTGACGGTAGACGCTGAGGGGTACTCATAGTTTTCAATATCTTATCGCTAAACTCTTCGTCGGCGTTTAGCATTGACACCACCTGTGAAGCACTACGTTTTCCAGCTTTATACAAGCTGCAGCTTGCAGCTACCAACAATGCTTCTGATGGCACATCTTCAGTAAGGCCTGACAATTTTTTGGCAAAACTCCGAAATATCTTTTTGTGGACGTCCAACAATTTCGGAAGATGATCTTTCAATCAATACTAGCGGCGTATCTAGCCATTCCTGATTTCTGTTTTCGAAAAAAACCTTATTTCTTCCACAGTTTTTCCACTTTTCTACAAGCCTACTAGTAAAATTTCGCAGCTTTTTGCCAATCTCGCACTGCTCCTCCTGAGTATATTTATGTTTTTTGAGAACAGTACCAAATACAAAGATTTCCATGGTGAGAAACTTCTTGTTTGGGATCGCTTCTTCATGCCATACTAAAAAAAGTACCCGTTTTGCTACTGACATTGTGCCTGAAAAGTGCCATGATTTGAAGGTTAGCAGGTAATAGCAGTTCATATTACACATTTTGGACGCACAATGATTCATATTTCCAGCCAAAAAAGGAGTTAGACTGAATCCGTGTGAATCTTGTAAGTTCTACTCCACGAACGACAGGTGCACGCTAGTGCGGGCTCGTTGTTAATACACTTAATTACCACTACGTTATATGAGCAACACATTTATAGACCAATCACAAACACTGATTTTTTATGTAATACATTTCTTGAAGTTAATAAAAAGCCACACTTTTAATAAAACCAGTAAAAATTGTTAATTTCTCAGGAGCTCGAAATCAATGCGCACAACAAAGACAAAATATTGTAAAGCACTTGCTAAAACATATGTTGTGTTTGACAGCTCACAGCTGATGATCAGCTGATCGTAGAGCTTATAATAAACCGCCAAAAATCTAATCAAAGCATCTGTTATCGATTTGTGTACAAAACTTAACGCTTTTTCAATTTTGAAAATTTGAATTAAATGCCGCTAGCGAGACCAAATCGCCCACTGTGCGTCTGTCCGTCCGTCCCTATGAACGCAGGTTTTTTCCACAGTTTTGAAGCTAAAGCAACCAAACTTGGTATATACCATAGGCAGACAAAGATTCAAGATTCAAACCTGCAGAACGGCCCCAACCAAATTTAAAGTGATGGCAAAAATTTGAAAGATTTGAGCAAAAATACAATTACCACGCCCACTTCTGACTCTGCAAAGAGGCGAAAAAAAGAGTGTATCGCAGTCGGGTGCATCCGACTGCAACGTTCATACTTGTTAAGCTTAGAATTGCTATTGAATCAAATTGGCAGTTAAGCATTTGAATTAGCTAACTGAGCATTAAATTGCTGTCTCTCAAAGACTAACTGATAGGAAATGTTATGTTACGATGATAACATAAATCGTTTAATCTGTAATGTAATTTGCAAACTGTAATGAATTCTGTAAACGGTACGCATACGTTTGTACTTGAATCAACTTGAAGTTATTATAGAAAAATTTGGAAACCGACTCGGTCAGACTAAGTATCACTTGGCTTTTTACTTCGAGATTGAGGATCCGAACTGGTCTGGAGTTTGGCGAAATCAGATATCTTAAAAAAAAAAAATTTCGAGCGATCGATTGGTACAATGGTAGCTATATGTTAAAGTGGTCAAAATAAGGTCCAATTTTTCGAAATTCTACTGTTGTCCAACTAACATTCGAGCATAATTTTAAGTCTCTATCTCAATATTTAGCGTTTATTCCAAAAAATAAAGACTTTGGGACCATAGTGCAATGGCAAAAGTGCCGTTTGTTTTTATGTTTAAGCTCTGCATAAATCAAACTAATTTTGCATACATGCTACGTTTAAAATAATGTCTGCACCACTCACTGAGTGGAAAGTGGGTGGTTATAAGGGCGAAAGTTGAGTTTTTGTGCGATTTACTTCAAATTAATTTTCAAAGATCTACATGAAAATTCAATAATGACTATATATACATTTTCCGGAAAATTGCGTGCGATTTGCTTTAAGCTCACTTTAAAAACCAAGCGTACAAAAATATAAACAGCGTTATTTTCAAATTTTAGAAAATCCTCCCGGATTTTTGGAAATTTTCTTCTTACCCCTCTGCACTGAAAATGTGAGAAGAGCTGTCGCAAAAAACTTACTGGAGGAGGACAGGAAAAGAACTCAAAAAGAGTGTTTGAGCGGGATGACTGCATGTTCCCAAAACAAGCACCCGCGACGGGTGGGATGAGAAAGGATTTTAAAAAGAGCGGGTGACCGCGATTTTTGCATGTTTCCAAAGTAGGCACCCGCCACGTGCGGGACGGGATCGAATTTTCTTCCCATTTCAATTTCTACTTCAAACTCAGATTTCACGGTCTGTCTAAAAAATCGTTGCGCGTTTGGGTCAGAGTGAGCAAAATGTACGCACACGCGTGAGAAATTGTGATAAAGTTTACAGATTTGGAATTGCGGGCGAAGCTGCGGGTATATGCTTGTATATATTTAAAAATATACTTATTTTGGTTATTTGAATAATGATATATAATAAACTGGAGTATGTAAAATAAAAATGAATTCTTTAACTTACCACATCGATAATTTGCATTAAAGTTAAACCAAAGCTTAATTGTAACGGGTCCGATTCGTTGAGAACCGGACGTTCTAGTGTATTATAAGGATCCAAAAGATCATGTAACAGTCTCTTTTCATGATATCCTGCTAAGCAAACTGCAATTAATACAAAATAAAGATAATAATTAATTTATTCAGTACTTATTTAATATAGGTGGAACCTAATTAAGGCCTTATTAATTAGTGTAGGTGTAAAAGCCAGAGGGTAGTTGAAAGTTTTTCCCAACTCACAAAAGTATAGCAAATCAACATCAATAAAAGTCGTGTTGCAAAAGAAAAAGGTTTTGGATAGCAGAATTGAGAAACAAATGAAAATTATTGATATGCAAAAGTTTACGAGTTTTTTGGTTTGGTTTGGTTTGCAACTTGGCCAACTGATTGTGTGCTCATGGTTTTTTTTTTTTTTTGTGAGTCATGCGGGTTTCTAGAGAAACTTTTCATTTTGGCTTTGCGCTTTTTGTTTGGCAAACGACTGCTTATTTCTTGCTGTCTTTTCATTGTTCTGACTTGAAAATAACAAAGGGAAACTTTTCTTACTTGGATTGCTCGTTTTCTTGGCGATAATAAATTAGCTTCGCAACTGACACACACACACATACCAATGAATACAAGAAAAATACTCATACGCCCTGTTAAATGTCTGACACTAGCTGAAACCTTATCGTTGGATTATTTGTGCATGCAACGCAAACGACAATGATAACTTAGAACAGCATACATGTCGGGAATGTTTTTTGGCCTTTTCTCTCTCAATTTGATAATTTCTTAAGGGTTATTTGCAGTTAAGTACTAGTATGGTATGTAACCAGCGTACTTCAGCAAAGAAAACTTTCTTTTGTTGCATGCCACGAAGTTCGATAAAAATTGCACAAATCGGGTCGTTGAGTAACAGTTAAGTGTCGAATCCTTGGGGCGGTAATTCAATTGATGTCCTTGAGAAATACAAAAATATTAAGACACCGATTCCATGAGAATTTTTTTTTAATGACTGCCACTTGTGGTGCCTCTAAATGTGGTGGGCATGAGAGATTGAAAAAGCAAAACGAAGACTTAATATCCCGTCTATTTTGTTCAACAGTGATGTGTTTTTATTAAATTGCAGCAAGTTAAAGATTAATCACATATTGATTGCACTGCTGCCTTTGTTTGGGGTAGCATTTTAATTGCATTCGCTTAGTTTACAAATTGACTTGCACTTGAGTGTAACAATTTGAATTGAGTTCTAAGAGAAGAATTAAATGATTTAAATACCTCAGTTGAAAACAAGTAAGAACGTTGCAGTCGGATACACCCGACTGCGATATACTCTTTTTTAGACTCTTTGCGGAGTGAGAAGTGGGTTTGGCAATTGTATATTTGCTCAAATCTTTCAAGTTTTGCCATCAACTTAAGTTTGGTTGGGCCCGTTGTACAGGTTTGGGAGAAACAAACATTGCTTGATTGCAAGGGCGGGGTTGGGCGTGGCAAAATTATTTTTATGCAATCTATTTAATAGGACAATGGAAGTCAACCTTCAAAATTTGGGGACTCTAGCTTAAGGGGTGGGGGAGATACAGACTTTGCTTATTTGTGGGGGCGGGAGTGGGTGTGGACAAAATTCAGGTTTTTTCCACAGTTTTGAAGCTAGAGCAACCAAACTTGGTATACATGTTGAAACCCTCAGTTCATATTTTGCAATTGTAATTTGTTTTAATTTATAGGGACATGATAATAATGTATGTATCTGAAAATAAATGTCAGTAAAAAGAAAAGTTGTATAATCATTTAACTTAAATGGTTCATGTTATAGGGATTTCATCCGGGATTCCAGACTCGCGGAATATTTTTCAAGATCCCCGAACAGTCAGAACCGGGAAGGAATAAATCATTTCGGGCGGAAATAAATTTAATTTCCAATCCTATCTCTAGATGGAACAACATAATTTAAATGTATGGCTTATTTGACCAAGTGGGTGAAAAATGAGTATATCGGAGTTGGGAGCCGGATGATAAGACTCGCGATCGCGAGTTTTCATTTACTTTATATAGAATATAGGTTGCTCAAATATGATCAACACTAAATCATATAACGATGGGATCAAACTGTATAATTTTACAGTAAGTCACTAGGACCTCTGATAGAGTATTAAGTGTTCGGCCACACAAAGACATATTTTCTTTCTTTTTTTATTTTTTGTGAAAAAAAAAGAAAAAAGAGTATATTGGGTTTTTGAAATGTCCGTCTGTCCGTCCGTCTGTCCGTCCGTCTGTCCGTCTGTATGAACGCACTTTTTTCCACAGTTTTGAAGCTAGAGCAACCAAACTTGGTATACATGTTGGTATATACCCGCAGTCGGGTGCATCCGACTGCAACGTTCTTGTTTTAAATTGCCTTTTAGTCTTTTACCAGCTAACTCACAAGCCTTGCCTGGGTTGTGAAATATGAAAAACAAAAAATATTTATTTTTTGTTCACTTTCTTGCAGGTTTGCATATTTTATTCTCTTTTGGTTGTATTTAAAATTAAAAATTCTTAAACAAAATGCTACAGCTGCAGGCGTTGCAGTAACGAGCACAGCTGGCTGACAATGACAGGGGCGGAGGGGGGTGTGGCAGCTATGCCTTTGGGGCAAAGCATTGACATCAGAGCACAAAGCAAACAGGAGCAGCTAAAAATAGGGCCAACGTCTGATGAGGTGTCAAAATGAATGTTATAATAAAACAAATACTTCAAGCACTGCAATTGAGACAGAGAAAAAAGATATTGTGATAGTAAGACAAAATGGAGCAACAGGATAAAAGCATAACATATTTAATTTATACTTTTACTGTTTGTATGCTAATAGCATTTTAACTAATTTTTGACTACATTTAAAGCCTTTTTTGTTTATATTTGAAACCCTACATAAAATGAATCTGGTTTTTTCTTTCATTTCTATCATTCGTATAATTTTGTCACAAAATTTTTTCCTGCTAGCAGTACATATTTCAGCATCGATTTTTCATGATATCTCAACCTAACTTCCTAATAATGAGTTAGCATTATCTACACATTTTCACAAAACTTCATCAAACAAATCGGACCACTGTACATTATAGCAGTCAAAGGCACAATCGGTTAAAAAATTAGTTTGGTCAAGTTAACTTGAAAAACAAAAAAGTTTGTCATACAAAAACTTATTTTTCAATCGAACGTTCCTATGGCAGCCATATGTGACTGACTTATTCTAACAAAGATACTGCCTGCAAAAAGAATAAGCATCTGTGTCAAGTTTCATCACGATTGCTTTAAGACTGAGGGACCAGTGAACATGACGGACATGACTCGGCTGTTGATGATGATCACGAATAAAAAAATTTTTTTTTTTGAGACGTCTCCTTCAATAATTAACACATTTTGTGACGAAATTATAATACCCCCTGCAAGGGTATAATTACCGACTGTGTTATCTTGAAAGCCTTCCTGTGCAGCTGCCATAGGAACAATACATTTTTGTATAAAAAACTTTTTTGTTTCTCAAGTTGTCCTAACAAAATTGACCTATTCTTTGTTTTAGTATTTCTTGTTATGCAGATCAGATTTTATGAAAATCGAGCGAATAAATCTATAACTTTTATAGGAACCATCGGTTCAAAAATTAAATTTTCTTATAAATAACTTTTCTGCAAGGATACACATATATCTTCGGCAAGATAAAGACAACTTTTATTTCTTGTTTTAAGTCATGGCGAAAGAGTTTCAATATTATTTTATTTTTACCTGTTATACTAATATACGCAATTTAAAATGGTTTAAGCTTAACTATTCTTTTATACACCTTGTAATCATTGAAAATGGGCTATAACTATTATGTGAAAATGCACTCGTATAACATTTATCGACTCATTGATAAGTTATTAACCTATTTATTAGAATATTTTCACCTTGCGTGTAATCATTAATGACTCACGTGGGCAGATATGAATATAGTCTCTAGTCATGGCCTTTTTATACTCTTTTTTTAATTTTTTTGATAAAAAAGAAAAGAAAAAAGAGTATATTGAGTTTGTGAAATGTTGATCTGACTAAAAAAAATTGACCACGCCCACCCACGCCCCATCAAATAATCAAAGTTTTTATCACCCACACCCCTTTAGCTAGAATCACCAAATTTTGCAGGTTGAATTCTATTGCCCTTTTCAATAGATTGTATAAAAATAATTTTGCCACGCCCACCCCCGCTTGCAACCGAGCAAAGTTTGTTTCTCCCTAACCTGTAGAACTGCCCCAACCAAATATAAATTGATGGCAAAACTTCAAAGACTTGAAAAAAAAATTCAATTCAATTCATTCAATTGCCACGGCCACTTCTGACTCCGCAAAGAGTCTAAAAAAAGAGTATATCGCAGTCGGGTGCATCCGACTGCACCGTTCTTACTTGTTTATACTTGTGTAGTTGTAGAGCGAGTACCAGCTTTCTTAGCCAACGTAAATTGGGGCCATTTGGAAATGCCATTTCAATGGCTGCACTTCCATTCGGTGACTTTGGTCGTTTGTTTCATTGGTTTTTGTTTAGATTCGGTTGTTTGGCGGCAGGCCGCATAATATTGCAATTTTATTGCAGTGAATCATAAAACAGTAATTGCTGTTTCACAATGCCAGTGAGGCCGCGAAACAACAACAACAACAGCAACAAGAAAATGTGGCAACAGCTGCGATGTTGGGCAGCGGAATAACAGGCAGGGCCAAGTCGTGGCTGAGAGGATGAGACTGTGTCAGTTGCCTAGAACGACAAAAAAGCTTAAGCCAATTTAATGTGCAAAATAAAAAGCAACAAAATTGGTAAGAAAATGCAGCAGGACACAAAACGCTGTAGCAATAAAAACACCAACAACACAAACAACTTCAATATAACAGTATTAAAGGAACAAGCAAAATAACACACGATTGTACTCACATTCTACGAGATATATACAAAGACACTTTTGTAATTGTTTTTAATTTTTTTTGTGCGAATTGTTGGTTACACATTCAGCATTTCCATTTTACCTATTTCATATTTAGCTGTAGCTAAGAGGAAATTCAAGAAAACAAATGAACTGCAAAGTAATCTAACTTAAGAGACAATGCATTACATAAAATGATCGCTGGACAAAGGTTTAGTTCTTAAAAAACTATGCAGGTAAGTCATACTTAAAATTTTCTCAAAATCTAAAATAACCGAAGCAAAAACTTTACAGTCGGATACCTTAGACTAAGGGCCGTTTTCTCATGTTGCCGTCTTTGCAAATCTACGTGTCTTTGCTGATTTTGGTATTCTCATGTTCACGTTTTTGCAACTGGCCGTCTTTGATCGTAATGTACTTTATCCCCAAGAGTTTCAAGCTCGTCAGCTTCAAAGTGCAGCTGCTGCCACCTTTTATGTGTTCAATAGCATTGGCACATATAAAGCGTTGAACAATCTTTGCAAATTAAAACAATAAGAACGTTGAAGTCGATGCACCCGACTGCGATATACTCTTTTTAGCCTTTTTGCGGAGTCACTAGTGGGCGTAGCAATTGTATTTTTGCTCAAATCTTTCAAGTTTTGCCGTCAATTTAACTTTGGTTGGGCCAGTTCTACATCTTTGGGAGAACCAAACTTTGCTCGATTGCAAAGGCGGGGGTGGGCGTGGCAAAATTATTTTTATACAATCTATTTATTAGGGCAATAGAATTCAACCTTCAAAATTTGTGGACTCTAGCTAAAGAGGTGTGGGAGATACAGACTTTGCTTATTTGTGGGAGCGGCGGTAGGCGTGGCTAAAATTTTTTTAGTCAGATCAATCAAGGATGTGATAAGTAGCCCTTGTGCCAAAGTTGGTTACTCTAGCTATAAAACTGTGGAAGATATAGGTTTTTGTGGCTTGTGGGGGAAAGGGTGGGGGGTAGGGGGGAGATCTTCACCCTTTCTCTTACTATGGTATATATCAACATGAATACCAAGTTTGGTTGCTCAAGCTTCAAAACTGTGGAAAAAAACTGCGTTCATACAGACGGACAGACGGACGGACGGACATTTCAAAAACACAATATACTCTTTCTTCTTTTTTTCTTCAAAAAAATTTGAAAAGTGTATAATCAGCTGATACAATTATCAAAATAAATCAAACCATGAAAAATGAGAAAGGAGCTTGTTATGCATAGTCACTTGAAGACATTGTAAAAGAGACAGAAGTAAATTTAACTTTCCCTCGAACATTGAAGAGTCACACAAAATCATTCATCATTAGCAGGTGAGAAGGGAAAAATTTGAAGAATTGAAGCTTTTGTGGCCGTTGTGGGGCTTTTTAGTATATTTTTTAATCGCAGAAATGTTTTAATTCTAAATAACACTTTGAATGACACTTTGTTCATCCCAATCTGACAATTCATTCAAAAGTTATGAATATTTTAAAATTAAAATGGCTTTTCCAAATTGAGATGAAAAGGTTGTTAGTTTGTGGGTCTTTGTCTGTTTGTTTGTCTGTTTGTTTGTATCAGCGCGTTGAGGTAGCTGTCTAAACTTTTGTTGACTTGTTCCCTATGTTAGCCCAAGAAACGTTTGTTCTACCACTATTCTGAAAAGCCGCTACTTTGGCGGGAAAACGCTAAGAACAGCTAGAATTGACACGCCCACAGCTTGGCAGTTTTTTCATAAAACACTCAGGTGAAAAACTACAGGTGAAATAACTTTTTTTTTGTACATTTTGGTAATTTAAAAGAAATTCGCCAAACCGATTTCACTAAAATTAATTAATGTTGTAGCTATTAAAAAATAGATTAAAAATTATCCGTCTGTCTGTAGAACGCTGTTTTTTTCCACAGTTTTGAAGCTAGAGCATTCAAACTTAGTAAACATGTATGTATACCATAGGCACTCAAAGTGTTAAGATCTGCCTCCCACCCCCAACTCTACGTGCCCTCACAAACCGCAAAAACCTATATCTTCCACAGTTTTATAGCTAGAGTAGCCAAATTTAGCACAAGGGATACTTATCACATCCTTGATTGATCTGAATAAAAAAAATTTGGCCTCGCCCACCCCCGCCCCCACAAATAAGTAAAGTCTGTATCTCCTACAGCCCTTTAGCTAGAGTCCCAAAATTTTGCAGTTTGTATACTGTTACCCTATTAAATAGATTGGATAAAAATAATTTTGTGCTTGCAATCGAGCAAAGTTTGATTCTCCCAAACCTGTAGAACGGGCCCAACCAAATGTAAATTGATGGCAAAACTTGAAAGATTTGAGCAAAAATACAATTACCACGCCCACTTCTGACTCCGCAAAGAGGAGAGTCGGGTGCATCCGACTGCAACGTTCTTACTTGTTCAATATACAAATATGATATTACTTAATGAGCATAGGCCTGTTTTGATAACTTATCTCTTATATTGGACTCTTGCAGCTTGTCAAGATATTTTTTTTATTTTGCTTAACGTTTAGGTTTATTGCTCTACTTATTTGTGATTTAATAAATTAAGCTCACAATTGGTTGTACTTGTACGTTCACTATTTATTTACAGCTCCTTAGCCAGCGGCACAAACAAAAGGCATAAAAATCAACTTGGTCGACTTTATTTGGCTGTGGAAGAAGCAACGTCTTGTAGTTGTGAAGCATGCCAAGAAGCTTTCCTTAATAATAAACACACACACACACACACACACATACACACACACACACACACACACACACACACACACACACACACACACACACACACACACACACACACACACACACACACACACACACACACACACACACACACACACACAAACGCAGGTGCTTTCGTGACCTCTGCGACTCTGCGGAACAGGATCCTTGGGGCAGAGCGTACAGAATAGTTGTCAATAAGCTATTCGCTGCTCTATTTAACCAGTGCTTCTTGGATGGTACCTTTCCGGAAAAGTGGAAGCTACAGAAGCTGGTGCTCATCCCAAAACGCCTGGTTTGGCATCTTCCTACAGCCCAATCTGCCTTATCGACTCCGCACCAGTACGGGCTCCGGAAGGCCCGATCCACTATCGACGCCATCGACAAAGTAGTTGGAATTGGATCGGAGGCGATCGCGGGCACCAGGAGGAAAGTCGGGCTGAAGGAGTATTGCCTGATTGTTACGCTTGACATCAAGAATGCGTTCAATACGGCCGAATTGGGCAGCATTCTGCGCGCTCTGGCGGCGTTCGATGTACCACTGTACCTGCTCCGGATCATAAGCAGCTACTTCAAGAAGAGAGTGCTCAAATATGACACTCGGAAGCGGACTGAGGAGCACCAAATCACTGGTGGTGTTCCACAAGGGTCTGTGCTGGGGCCACAACTGTGGAACGCCATGTATGATGGGATCCTACGCCTGAGCCTGCCATCCAAAGTGCACGTTGTGGGGCTTGCGGACGACGTGGCGGTGCTGGTGGTTGCTATGGAGCTACATAAAGCGGAGGAGGCATGTTATGCTGCCATTGCAAGCATCCAACGGTGGCTGGCCTCTGTGGGCCTTGAACTAGCGCCCCAAAAGACAGAAGCCGTTCTGGTTAGTAGTCGTAAAAAAATTAGAAACTGCACACATTACTGTTGGCAATTCTACGCTGGCATCGAAGAGGTCGATTAAATACCTAGAAGTGATGCTGGACACCAGGTTGTGCTTTCGCGAGCACCTTCAATACACCAACTCCAGGGCAGCGGCTACAAATATGGCTCTCTCGCGTGTCATGCTTAATACGCGGGGCCCGAGGCAGGGGAGAAGAATTCTTCTTACTAGCGTGACTAGATCAGTCATGTTGTACGCGGCTCCTATATGGTTCAAGGCGCTGCAAACGAGGAGCTACGCACGCGGACTGGAGGCAACCCATCGTCTGGAATCGTCAGAATTATCAGCGCGTTTAGAACGGTCTCGGACGAAGCAGCGTTTGCTATTGCCGGAGTTGCGCCTTTGGTAGAGCTAGCTACGGAAAGAGCAACAATATACAGAGAGACGCATGGCAGAGACTTTTCGCCTCAAGAAAAAAGGTCTGTCCGTATGGCAGCCAATCAACAGTGCCTCCAGAGCTGGCAGCGGAGATGGGACGCGTCCAATAAAGGTCGTTGGACCCACAGGCTCATCCCGAGCTTGAAGGAGTGGATAGGGCGCAAGCATGGGCTGGTAAATTTCTACCTGACCCAAATCCTAAGTGGCCACGGATGTTTCCGGAGCTACCTGCATCGCTTGCGCCATGAGTCGTCGGCGGTGTGTCAACATTGTGGAGTTGAAAAGACGCAGAATACGTCATCTTCGTGTGCACCAACTTTGCACCTCAGAGGCGGCGCTTGGCAGCTTAGCTGCGTGGTACAATTACGGTGGAAAACCTCGTACCACATATGCTTAAGTCTGTCGAAAATTGAAAACACACACACGCAGAGTGAGAGTGAGAGTTTTCGAAAGCGGAGGTTCCTTACATGATGCTCCGGTAAAGTGGCTGACAGTGCTGTTCGCGGTGGGTGACGCACACCAAGTTAAGGTTGCATGGCTCGGTGAAGACGCTGAGCAGGTTTGGCGCCAGCGAGCGGCGGTGAAGCTGCTGTGTTGGAGCTGATTTTTAGCGTTTTTGCATGGCACCTAGCGGAGTTCTCGTATCTGCAATCAATGGGAGGCGCTGAGTTGTTGCGGTGGCACATGCAGGCAACACTATCGGCGTGTGTAACACACATCCAAGAAGTCGGTGCATCTTTTGGGCGGTTTTTGTTGGCAGTTATTTTCAAAAGGCGAACAGCTGAATATTAGCTACTGCAAGCTCTACGGCAAATGGTACATAAGGTCAAGGACCCGACCAAGCCAACCCCAGCCGCTGTGCGGTGTACCAAAAAAAAGGGGTTCTGGTGACCGAGTTGGAGCGGTTAAGCTCCCAACAGTTAAAAGTCAATTGGAAACTTTTGGCCACCGTTGGACCCCTAGAAGCAGCAGTAGCTTATACCTAGCGCGGTTTATAATCACGTAGCGAGTCACTGCTGGTTGCAGGAGGTGACGAAAGTGGCATCAAGGCCGAGCCCAGTAAAGCCTTGATTACGACATACTGGACGCCCCCTTCGGAAAATAGATGTTTTGGCCTGACAGCGCGCAGTATTCCTGTACTTCAGTAGGCCGGGTGATACCGAACTGAAATCGCTGCAGGGCTAATGCTGCCGCTGCCCCCGTTCCGTTAAAACCTTGGCAGGTCTCCAAGTACGCTCAACGGTTGTCGCCATTTAGTTGTCGGTACAGGCTCGGATGCCAGATTCCCGGCCAACGCCGATCCGGCTCTGAACACAATTACCCATGAAGTATTGTGTCAACCGGGGATCAAGTAAGCAACTGTACAACAACCACTGACAACGGCTTGAAGCCGGGACCCAATTATATGATGAGTTTAAACAAAACATAACCCCCCCTCCCGCACCATCCCCATTTTCGCCTATCCCAAAATTGCAGTCAACAGACTGCAATTGAAGAAACTGCGCTGTTGGTTTTTGGCAAGGGCAGTAAGATGGCGAGATCGCCACCACAAACGACGGCGAATACGAGTACGAGGAAAACCTGCATTGAAATCAGCACGGTCTACAAAAACTCCAGAAAGCAGCACGGCGTCGGTATCTGGCAGAAGCGCGCTCTGTAAGCTGGGTGAAAAGATCCCTACGCTCGTAGAAATGCTGGCAGATGGCAAAAGAAGGAGCATTCACAAAGCTATGAGGGACTCGATCGAGAGCACCAAGACGTTGTTCGAGTTGTCGGCTGTACAACTCGACGACGAAAAGGCAAAGGAGGTGATACGATCGCACCAAGCGTCGCAAACGTCACCGTTATTCGGCAAGGCTAAAGAGCAGAAACGAGGCCAAGAGCTAGGCATTTATACGCCAAACACTTAGAGACGACATAGGGACCCTAAGGGCAATAAAGGCGAGCAACATAGTGGAAGCCCGCAGGAAATTGCAGACGCCCGGGGCAACAAGGAGATGACCAAGCCAGCGGACCAAAAAGTGTAAAAGCACATGGGCAAGAAGACAGAAGGAGCATGGCAAACGGTGGACGCAGCACACCGGATGCCCTTCTGGTTAAATGCAAAGACCCAGCCACATACGCTGAAGTGCTAAAAACTGTGCAGTGTGATACGTCTCTACAGGAGTACAGAGAGTCAGTTAGTGGCATCAGACGTACAGCAGCAGGAGAAATTCTTCGACAGATGGGCAAGCCTGGGGACGAGTCAACCTCAAAGCTCCTAAAAGCGGTGCAAGATAGGCTTGGCTAACTCGCAGATGTCAAGTCGATAGCCGACAAGATAACCTTGGAGATTCGCGAGATATCCGAGCTTACCACAAGTGAAGAGGTGCAAAATGCTGTATTCGCAGCAATTGATGGAAACATTCCGGCGGACTCAATTCCCAAACTGCATAAGGCATATCGTGGCACTCAGGCGGCGAGCTTAGTCCTGTCCAAGGACCTTGCCTTGCATTCGGCCACATAGCTGCCAGGTGTAGAAGCGGTCGTGATGCGTCGGGACAATGCTACAACTGCGGAGGCACTCAGCATTTCAAATGCTTACTATGTGCGAAATAAGGCCTGAAAGACATGGCACACAACACCCTAAGCAGGGCCTGCCTTCTGTATGCGAAGGCGGTCAGAAATAGCAAAAAAGATTAGGTTTATCCAAATAAACCTAAATCACTGCAGAGCGGCCCAGAATCTATTTACGCAATCTGTATGAGACCTTGGGATTGATGTGGCTATCATTAATGAGCCCTATCGACAAATGCACGATGGCATCTGGTTCCAGAATCAGGATGGTGCGGCGATATGGGCATGTGGTAATCCACCTGTCTAAATGACCGAGCGAAGTGCGTCTCCGGGCTATGTCAGAGTAAAGTGTTGAGGGATATAATGGTACAGCTGGATCTCACTTAGATCAGCGGAGATGTTGTGCAGTGCGCCAACAGCCTACATACAGCGATGGAAAGAAAGCCATGCAGCATGCGAAAACTCTGCAAGAGGATTTCCGGGCCAAGCGTAAGATACTGACCAAAAATATCAAACGGAGCAAAACGTTGTGCTGGAAAAAGCTATGTGAGGAAGCGGACGGACAGCCTTTTGTCCTGGCATATAAGCTAGTGATGGGAAAACTAGCAAGGAGCCCCATGCCCACATGCCCTGAACAACTTGGAGTAATTGTTAACACACTGTTCCCAACCCAGGCAGACAGCCAGCAATGTACGCTGTCCGCAGATTCACCGCTTCCGCATCTTACGGATGCTGCGGAGGTACTTGGAGCCATAGCCCGCGTAAAAACCGACAAGGCGCCTGGACCAGACGGTATCCCAACCAAAGTGGTAAAAGCTATAGTGGGAGCGCACCCGAAAGTCATTGCAGAGGTGTTCAACCAATGCATGCGGCAACGAATCTTCCCAACTAGATGGAAACTGCAGAGGCTCGTCCTTCTACCGAAAAGTGGGAAACGGCCAGAAGACCCCTCGGCTTACAGACCACTATGCATGCTTGATGTGGTTGGCAAGCTGTTCGAGCGCATCTTTACAACCGCCTGAAAACCGAGCTCAATGAGGCCGCAGGGGCCTTTCCGACCTGCAATTCGGCTTTCGCAAGCAACGCAGCACTGTCGGAGCCATTAATATGGTGGCGAGATGGCGTGGTGGCACTAAAGAATACTGCCTGCTTATGACACTGGACGTAAAAAATGCGTTTAACTCCGCAAGATGGCCAAAGATAATTCAAGCTCTGATCCGAATCGGCATTTCGGAATACCTGGTCAAACTGGTGTCTAGCTACTTCGAGAATCGTGTCCTCGTATACGACACCGCGTCGGGGCGAAGAACGTACGCAATCACGGGAGGCGTACCGCAGGGTTCGGTACTGGGACTTGTGCTATGAAACATCATATATGACTGAATTCTTCGGATTACAATACGATACGAACGGATTAGCATTAGCAGCACATAAAACTGAAGCGGTACTCATCAGCAGCCGGAAGCGAGTTGAGACTGCCCTCATAATAGTTAGACAAAACACAATTACTTCGAAACACGCTATAAAGTACCTAGGAGTGATAATAGATCACATGCTTAGCTTCAAGGAGCACCTGAGGTATGTGGGAGACAAGGCGAGCAAGGCAGCGAATGCATTATCTCGGATAATGGCTAACACCGGAGGGCCATGCCAACAAACCCGATGGATTATCAGTAGCGTAGTACGTTCGATCATCCTATACGCAGCACCGGTATGGTCACCAGCGATGAGACTACCGTCTTACAGCCGAGAATGCAGGTCCGCATACAGACGCTGTGCACTCCGAGTGCTATGAGCTTTCCGAACTGTGTCGGAGGAGGCAGCGCAGGTTCTTGCTGGAATGGCTCCGCTGGACTTGCTAGCAAAGGAGACCAGAAGTCAGGGACCCGAGAACTTGAGACGACAGGCATCCCAGGAGAAGTGGCAGGGAAGGTGGAGAGCTACTACCAACAGCAGCTGGACAAGAATGTTGATCCCGGATTTACGGCCGTGGTTGAGTAGAAAGTACGGACAAACCGACTTTTATATTACTGAGTTACTGACGGGTGCTTCAAATCCTATTTATATAGGTTTAAGCACGAGACGGATCCGTTTTGCACGCACTGTGCGCGGTCCATTGAAGACGCTGAACTCGTCTTTTTTGTCTGACCAAGATTCTCTGCTGAACGGGAAGAGCTAAGTCTAAGTATTGGGAGACCATTTGTAGTCAATGACTTATTAGACATCCTACTTAGCTCGCAAAACAATTGGCTTGCAGTAAGAAACGTGCAGAGATCATAAATCCTTGCGTCGCGCTGAAAGACAGCGCAATTCAAATTAAAGCTCTAGACGAGATACTAGATGAGGCTTTTCAGGCCATCTTCCCCTTTGCGATGTGCTATTTAGTAGATTGTGCCGCGAGAGGGAAATGGAGAGTAGTGGTTAGGATTAGTGGGTGAAAATCCCACACTTTTCGGCTTTTAATGCTTCCCCCCCTATAACAGAAAAAAAAAACAAGTAAGAATACTCTAGTCGAGTGTGCCCGACTACGAGACTCCCTGCTGCCAACTTGCATTTCAAGCAGTTCAGCGGCAACACAAGCAAGCAGCGCACTTAACGTGCCTAGTTCCTGTCAAACTGTTTTTTCTGCCTGCTGAGACGGGGGTAATAGATTCTTCCATAACTTTGGTGTTACTTATCCGATCGTGATGAAATTTACACTATAAACTCTAGCTCTAGTGTTCATACGGACAGACGGACAGACAGACAGACAGACAGACAGACAGACAGACAGACAGACGGACATGGCTAGTTCGTCTCGGCTGTTGATCCTGATCAAGAATATATATAGTTTATATAGTCGGAAATGCCACCTTCTGTCTGTTACACACATTTGCAGTACTTTATAACTCCCTTTTTCCCATTTTTAATGGGAACAGGGAGTAAAAATAATAAACACACACACACAGTGAGACTTGCATGTAAATGCAGCGATGTAAGCGTCGTTGACGTTGTGCAAAGTTGAAATCTGATTATCCATGGCAGTGCTGTCTTGGGGGTGCTTATGGGTAGTTACTTATATAGGCATAACGGAAACGGAAGTGCTGCCATAAAATCATAAACATGCACACACGCATATGGACGTTGCCTGCATGAAACATGAACTCGCCCTGGCGACAGACACATACTATTGACAAACTACAGAACTACGGCACATCGGCGTCGACTGGAGAGACAAAGTGCATACATAATAAACAAGTACATACATGCATACATATATTTATGTCAATTATGTTTTCGTAGCTGGCAGCAAGCGCGACACGCAAAGACCCAATGACTTATTAAGCACCAATGCACACGGGTTAGCCAAATCAACATGGCTTCATTTTTAAATGTCAGCCAGTTTGATCACGTCCATCCCCCCCTTACGTAACCACCGAGCCTATGTGCGCCCATTAATATAACCAATATGTGCAAGTGACAGGCAACGTCGTCAAGTATGCTCACAGCCATTACATATTTAAAGTGTGTAGCAGAACAGCTTAGAATCCACTAAAAATTATTTTTATCAACTTCCAAGCAAAATTCACAAGATAAAATTGATCAACATGCTTGCAGCCAGCTAACGTCGCACCAACAACATATTTGAAGAAAGTTCATCTATATCTATATATATATAAAAAAGTTTGTCCTCACTGACGATTGGCGATTGGCAATCAACTCAGGGCCCAAACCATACAAGCTAGATGGCTGAAATATTCACAGTAGCTTAGGCATATGCCGAAAGTGAGCACTAATCCCGGATCTTGGAAAATTCGGTCGGAAAATGTGGAAAATTCGCGGAAAACTGTTGTATGCAACTTTCTTGTTTATCATTCGATCAGCTTCAAACTTAAATTCAATGATCTATATAAAAAATAATTTATGACTGCATACCAATTTTCCGGAAAATTCAGCACCCTGGGTGGAAAATGGGTGGTCAAGGTTGTATGGGCGAAAGTTGAATTCTTATGCGATTTGCTTCAAACTCATTTTCAAAGATCTATATGAAAATTCATTTAAAACTGCATACCAATTTTCCGGAAAGTTCACCCCCCTGGGTGGAAAGTGGGTGACAATGGCCAAGCTGAGTTTTTTTGCGATTTGCTCCAAGCAAGCAAGCACTTAACGAGACCAGTTCCTGTCAAACTGTTGTTTCTGCCTGCTGAGACGGGGGTAATAGATTCTTCCATAACTTTGGTGTTATTTATCCGATCGTGATGAAATTTACAAAGCTTTATCTTTTAAATTGTGGCTGTGGGAGTCTTTTGCGATATGTGAGGGTGCGGGGGGGTGCATCCGAAATTTGAAATAAACTTGATCTGCGTATGGTATACAGGAACCTGCATGCCAAGTTGGGTTTGTGAAATGTCCGTCCGTCCGCCTGTCTGTCCGTCTGTATGAACGCAGGTTTTTTCCACAGTTTTGAAGCTAGAGCAACCAAACTTGGTATACATGTTGGTATATACCATAGGCAGACAAAGTGTCAAGATCTCCCCTCCACCACCACCCCTTTCCACACAAACCGCAAAACCCTATATCTTCCACAGTTTAATAGCTAGACTAACCAAATTTAGCACAAGGGCTACTTATCACATCCTTGATTGATCTCACTAAAAAAAATTTGGCCATGCCCACCTCCGCCCCCACAAATAAGCAAAGTCTGTATCTACCTACCCCTTTAGGTAGAATCACCAAATTTTGCAAGCTGAATTATGTTGCTCTATAAAATATATTGGATAAAAATATTTTTGCCACGCCCGCCCCCGCCCTTGCAATCAAGCAATGTATGTTTCTCCGAAACCTGTAGAACAGACCCAACCAAATTTGAATTGGTTGCAAAACTTGAAAGATTTGAGCAAAAATACAACGCCCACGATTGTTCCTATGGTAGCTATATGTTATAGTGGTCCGGTCTGGCCAATTCTGACATATGTTCTGCTTGCAGAGAGAATAAGTGCCAAGTTTCATCACGATAGCTCTAAAACTAAGGGTCTAGTTCGCATATAAACAGACAGACGAAAATGGCGGTCATGACTCGGCTGTTGATGCTGATCACGAATACACAATTTTTACTCCCTGTTCCCATTAAAAATGGGAAAAAGGGAGTTATAAAGTACTGCAAATGTGTGTAACAGGCAGAAGGAAGCATTTCCGACTATATAAACCATATATATTCTTGATCAGCATCAACAGCCGTCACGATCTAGCCATGTCCGCCTGTCTGTCTGTCTGTCCGTATGTCCGTCTGTCCGTATGAACACACAGATCTCGGAGACTACAAAAGCTAGAGACACCAAACTTGGCATGTAGGTTCCTGTATACCATACGCAGATCAAGTTTATTTCAAATTTCGGATGCACCCCCCCGCACCCCCGCAAATCGCAAAAGACTCCCACAGCCAAAATATTTTTTAAGATAGAGCTTTAATTTTTGGTACACATGTATGTTTATTCAATGTCTTTCGGATGTGTAAATTTCAACACGATCGGATAAATAGCACCAAAGTTATGGAAAAACTTATTTCCACTGTCTCAGCAGGCAGAAACAACAGTTTGACATGCACTGTGCAAGTTGAGTACGCTGCTTGCTTGGGTTGCCGCTGAACTGCTTGAAATGCAAGTTGGGAGCAGGGAGTCTCGTAGTCGGGCACACTCGACTAGAGTATTCTTACTTGTTTTTTTCTGGTACGTCTCCTTATGTCTAATGAGTAAAATAAGAAAATCCACAATTACTTTTGAGAAAACTGACTATTTTATTAAATTTCGTGTTATTGACATTCATTTTGCCACCAAAAACTATAAATTTGCTCGACAAGGCAGCATTTGCAAAAGGCACTTTTTGTATAATTCGGCTTGCTTTAGGTAGTCTTACTTCACAAAAGTCGGCAAGTCCTTAAGAATTATAAAGTCAGTTTGGTGTAAGGCTATATAGAAGTTTGAATAAAAGTATTTTATTATACCACTTTGTTAACCATGTTAGCTTATTAGGAACACACTCTATTTTGTCAATATTAGACTCCAGGTCTGAAATCCATGCCCATATATGTTTCAAAATAATTTACATTTATATTCCATGTGATCTATTATTTTCCATGGTTTGATTTATTTTTAAAAACTTATTATTTCAGATTTTAAGTGAATCTGTAGCGATATATAGAACAATTACAATATATATCACTAGCTTACTGATCAAAACGTCATAATCAGTGTAAAATAATCGTGTTAAAGTTTAATTTTAAGTGTCTATTGAATACATAAAGTGAACGTGTTCTGAAAATGAAATGTTTTGATCTAAAATATCTCCTTAAAAGACTACTGTTCTCTATGTTTTCCAGCACATTTAAATAATTCCTGCATAAATATTAAAAACTTTCCGAAAATCCGATTATAGTGTTTTCAGTTTAGCCATAGATTATTCTATTTTGTTACAGCTCTAAGTTTTGAAAAGGTTCTATCTACTGCAGGTTTTGCCAGTGGAATAGCAATGGAAAAATATGATAGTTCGCTCTTAAGCGGTTTAAACTGTCTACAAGATTTATTCAGGTGGCAGCCGCCCAAGCGTCCTCTTTATGCGGCTTTCCACATTTAAGTTGCAACCATAAAAACAACAACAAGAAGGACTAAAATAAACAGCCCTAGGAGCAGGCGCTTTCAAGTGCCAAAGACAGTCAGACCACAGTTCAGAGGCTGAAGCAGAAGCTGAGGTGGCGTCGGAGACTGAGGGCGGGTTTGTTGCGGCTGTTGCTGCTGCTGCTGATGTTGTTATTATACTCTGTTTTCCAAAATGGAAAAAAAGAGTATATTGGGTTTGTGAAATGTCCGTCTGTCCGTCCGTCTGTCCGTCTGTCCGTCTGTCCGTATGAACGCAGGTTTTTTCCACAGTTTTAAAGCTAGAGCAACCAAACTTGGTGTACATGTTGGTATAAGATTTCCCCCCCACCCCCAACCCTTCCCCCACAAACCGCAAAAATCTATATCTTCTGCAGTTTTGCAGCTAGAGTCACCAAATTTGGCATGAAGACTACTGATGACATTCTCGACCGATCTGTAAAAAAAAAAAATGCCACGCCCACTACCGCCCCTGCAAATGAGCAAAATCTGTATCTCCTACACCCTTATAGCTAGAAACCCCAAATTTTGCAGTATGAATACTTTTGATCTCATCGATAGTTTGGAGAAAAAAATTTTGACACGCCCACCCCCGCCCCAGTAAACAGAAAACAGAGTATATCGCAGTCGGGTGAGCCTGACTGCAACGTTCTTACTTGTTTTTTCTGATGTAGTTGTTGTCGGCATGCTTCACTTGAAGCTGTCGTAAATGTCACAACTAACAAACGGCAGCAAAGCCCACAAAAAAAGAAAATATGGCCGCTTTTGAGTGCTTTTATGTGTCAAAGAGACAATATGCTGCCGGCGTGAATTATGAAGTTTCTGATGGCGTGCAGCTAAACAATATGAGAACGACTTATGAGGCAACAGTTGCCTACACCAAGTGCTTGCACCTACAACAATTGCAAAATTCAGACAAACGGCTATTTTTGCGGCTGTTGTTGTCAGAGTCAAGTGTTGCACTTGTTGAAGGCTTGATTACACTATGCAATAGCAAAATGTGCCTAGAACAGCCACTATATTTTTCTTATGTGAAATCTCGACACTTTGTCGTACTATGGTATATATCAACATGCATACCAAGTTTGGTTACTTTAGCTTCAAAACTGTGGAAAAAACCTGTGTTCATACGGACAGACGGATGGACAGACGGACGGACAAAGCTAGTTCGGCTCGGCTGTTGATCCTGATCAAGAATATATATAGTTTATATAGTCGGAAATGCCTCCTTCTGCCTGTTACACACATTTGCAGTACTTTATAACTCCCTTTTTCCCATTTTCAATGGGAACATGGAATAAAGAATATAAATATAGTGGCTGTTCTAGGCACAACTTTTTTCAAAACTTGTTCCATTGTGCTATAGGATATTTGTTGAGCATCACTTACCTTTAGCAGATAAATTCAAATATATCAATAAAAATATCCATGAGTGTTTATTAAATCCATTGATTATTTTTGCGGTGCTGCTGCGGTTGCTGCTGTTATTGCTGCTGCTGTTGCTGCTGTTGCTGCTGTTGCAACTGTGAATGCTGTTGTGATTGCTGCTGCTGCTATTGTTACTGTTGCTATGCCCACAACTCAGCAGTTGCAGTGTAATGGCATATGCATAGGAAATGATGGCGATGGTGCTACTACCCATAGCTTTGAGCATTGTTGCTGCACCCTTTTGCAGTTCTGGCAGCAACATCTGCAGCACAATGGCAACGCTGGCTGCGCAAAGATTATAAAACATATTTATGCCATTCTCGCTGTTGCGGGCTACCCAGTTTTTTGCTGTGGTACTTTGATTGCTATTGCTATTGCTAAATGTTGATGCTGCTGCTGTTGCTGTTGCTATTGGTTTTCTTTTTCGACGCCGGCGTAATCTTTGTCGTTTGCATGCGCACAGTCTTATGTTTGTTTGTGTTGGTTGGTTGCGGCCGACCCTGGCCGTGGACAACATGTTGCTGTCTTGCTGCTGTTGCTGGTGGTGATGCTGCTGGTCTAAGGCCTGTTTAACATATTGTTGGGCGCTGTTGATTTGTACGCTGCCTTCATTCTGTATTGTTGCTGCTGATCCGGTGTTGCTGTTGTGTTTTGAACTTAAGCTCTTTAGTTGCTGTTGGGTTTGTTGGCTGCTGTTTCTGTTGCTATTGTTGTTGTTGCTGTTGTGTGCTAATCTGAGCGCTAGTTGTTCCTGTTGCTCAAGCCAAAGCACATCATCAACAATTTTACTTAGCTTTAGTTGCGCATTTTTCATATTCTCTTAAGGTGTTTGTTGTTGGCGTTGCGTATATTTTTATATTAATCCTTATCCTGCTGCTGCTGTAGTTGTCCTGCTTGCTTGGAATTTATGGGGTTTGCGATTTAATTTTGTTTTCTAGCTTACATTGTCTTTGATTTATTTTTTTTTTGTTGTTGCCTCCATTCTTTTATTTAACTCAACTTAATTTATGAAAAAAAATTATCAACGTTTTTTCTTTATTAATATGGCGAGGATATGTTTTATTCTTTGCCTTTAGCTGCAATATTATTATCCTTTACTATCTTACTTTGGTTTATCTGTTTGTCTTTACAACCCAAAGAGTATATTTGTTTTTATTTTTTTGTTGTTGTCTTATATTTAAAGTGTCCACTTCAGCTTTAGTGCAGTTTTAATTTCTGAATGTAAATCCTTTTCTAAATTCTTACAATAACTTGCAACTTTTTTGCGATCAGCTTTTTATCAAATTTATTTTTCTTCTTTGCTATATTTAATGTACATTTATTTGTGTTGCGTAACTTAATTGTATGTTGCTGTATAGCTGCATTTGTTGCGTTTCTTATTGCGTTTGAGATTCAATTGCAATTTTAAGCAGTTTCAGATGGCAGTGCTTTGTAGCTATTTGCTATTGTTTCTGGTGCTTCTTATTGCTTTGGAAGGCCGGATCTGTAAAGAACTAGAAAAATAATCAGGATAGAAAACATGTATTAAAAAAATTAAGATTTATTTACAACAAGAAAGAAACGTTATCTTCGGCGTGCCGAATATATATACCCTTGCAGAAAAGATTTGCTTAAGAAAATTTATGGCAGCTATAAGATATAATGATCCGATTTTGATAAAATTTGGTCAACATGTGTAGAACGTGCTTTAATTTGGATATAGTAAGTTTTTAACCCAGAACTTTTTTTCAACTGATCGTTCCTATAGCAGCTATAAGATATAGTGGTCCGATTTTGATGAAATTTTTGTCGTCATGCATAAACTGTCTTTCAAGTTTGCTTTAGTGAGTTTGGTTGAGTTATCCTGAAATACAAAAAAGTTTCTATACTGTTTTTTTAATATTTTGAAAAAATAAAAATAAAAAAGAGTTTGGGTTTGTGAAATGTCCGTCCGTCCGTCTGTCCGTCCGTCCGTCCGTCCGTCCGTCTGTCCGTCCGTCCGTCCGTCCGTCCGTCTGTCCGTCCGTCCGTCCGTCTGTACGTATGAACGCAGGTTTTTTCAACAGTTTTGAAGCTAGAGCAACCAAACTTGGTATACATGTTGGTATATACCGTAGGCCGACAAAGTGTCAAGATATCTCCCCAACCCCACCCCTTCCCCAACAAACCGCAAAAACCTATATCTTCTACAGTTTTATAGGTAGAGTAACCAAATTTAGCACAAGGGCTACTTATCGCATCCTTGATTAATCTGACAAAAT